>JAMFLO010000031.1:0-169523 GCA_027475765.1 Paralagenidium karlingii
TAAAATAGAGAAGTGCAACGAACTTAACATAACATAGTGTGTGCACACTATAGGTGGTGTGGTGTGTACCACATGTAATAGGGAAGGGCCCATTACATCGTTGATGACAACAACGGTTCGTATCAATCGGGAAGTGTCATAATCAATGCGACCTCGCAGCTAAATGGCTCGACTAGCTATGGCAGTCTTCGAGATTCATATGTAGTCGTTCCTTATGTAGTAACGGTTAAAAATACGTCTGCCTCTGCTCTTAATGGTACTCTAAATCGTTTTGCGGTATGATTAAAGGCTGGTGTATGGAATATTTTAGATAACTTAGCGGTTGAAATTAACGGCAAAAGTATCATTACGAGCAATGACTACAAGAATCATTGGAACAACTTACGTGCTCAAACTGAATGGTGCGATGATGATTTATTAAAGAACGGTGCAGATTGCTATCTTGCTCCAGATGATGTATGCAGTCTTAATTTTCCACAAAGTGGAAGTAATCCTGCAACTTCAACACAAGGAGATGGTTTTGTCGATAATTCAGTCAATGCTGCCACGACTGTAGCTACTGGTCTAATTCCAGAAACAACTCCAGCTCTTAATAACGGGCTAATTCAACGTCTAATGTGGAATCCACAACAAATCGGTACCTCTGATGCCACTGGAGCAACGATTACAGCAACAAACCCTCTTGGTTGGCCGACAACGCGAAGTGGCGCAATTCTTTCTAAAATTCAGCAACAAGGTACTGGTGGATACGTAGCTGGCGTTACTACCGCAGGAGGTGTTGCTGGTACGTGGTATTATATGTTAAAGATTCGTTTAGTTGATCTCCATCCCATCTTCAAAGAATTGGATCTTGTTGCGAACCCTCAAATCAAATTAACGATGACGTTCAATACCGGCTTTGTTGATATCACAACCGCAACTAGTGATTTAATGAGCTTATCCTCTCTCTCCCTAAACGGTTGCTCTACGGTTCCAGTATTGGTATCAAGTGCGGCCCCAGGTAATCCAAATGCAGGAAAACTTACAACTGATGGAGCTGGCTCACTTCGAGTAGCTTTCGGCGTTATGTCCAACAACATTACACAGATCTCGACTTCTGGTCAAATCTTCCCATTTACAACGACTCGTCTATATATTCCTTTCTAGTGTCACACCAAAGATACGGGAGCCACCAATCATCGCCATGACAAAATGTGATGCGGCTAAATAGCGGACAACAACGCGCATTCGCGCTTACTGTCATCGCAATGCTTGCAATGGCCAAACGAGTGACATTGCCAGACTTGCCAATCGCAGACCAGGAAGTGGACGATGCTGATGACGATGATGATAACGATGACGATGAGGACGGTGCCGAAGATGGAGATGCAAGTGAACAAGACCCAAATGACGCAGGAGAAGAAGAACGTGAGGCCAACAACCGCAACGACGAAGCCAACCAGCAACAGCATCCGGTCGCTGCTGCGCTTGAACGCCACAGAAGTCCGATGCGAGGAAGAATGCATCCGTCCAAGCGCAACTCGGACAGTCGAGGCGAGGCTCGATCGTGTGCTCAAAAGACGAGTTGACAGCAGCAGCAGCAGCAGCAGCAGTAGTAGTAGTATCACATCCGAGCAACAACAAAGAGTCTCAACGATCCGAGAGCGATGCGTCCAAAGTTTCCGATCAACTCCAAGTCGTCGCTGAGTCAAAGCTAGTGGCAACACCAGCTGCGTCAGTTCGCCCGTTGAGTGGTACCACTCGCGTTCCAACCCAGTACCATTCATCAAGGCGAGAGTTTCAATGCCGTGGCGTCTCGGTTGGCGTGCATGATACCCCACTGCAAGAGGTCCACACGAAGACATCCACACATCACCTATGACCCAGAAGGAAAGGACAATGGAAGGAGAATTACCGTTGTGTTGCCACCAAACAACTCAGGTGTACGTACGCTACGCTCTTCGGGCGTTTCATGCTGTATTCTTAGCCAATGTCATGACCGCGCAGCCGGGTTTTGGCGACTCTTGGTGACTGGCTGTCGCGTTGCTTGCGGCCACTTCAGAGAAGGAGAGAGCATTTTGCCCCGAGGTTGGTTCGAGGTTTCCAGCGTCGATCTCAGTCGGGATGCATCCCAAGGGTCCGAACAGCAGCACCAGCATCAACACCACCAACAAATGGCTCACGGATCCGTCCGGTTGTCGTGACCCAAAGAATTCCTCGTTTGGCACCGAACTCTCTGTTTCCACAGCAGCGACAGCACTGATGCCAAGGATCACGGTGGATTCGTTTCAAATGCATGCGCGCGCGGTGCGAAATCGTCGACGACAGCAGCAGCAACAACAACTCGAACAAGACGAAGCCGACCACCACCACCAGCAGCAACAGCAAGAATCAGATGAAGCATCAAGACGGCGACGCAAGACACTGAATGCTCGACTCAACAACAACCATTCACCGCTCGAAGCCAGTTTCCCATACAAACTCCAATTGCAACAACAGTATCCGCAACAGCAACCCCACCAGCAGCATTCTCACTATCATTTCCAACGATTTGAGCTGCTGCATCCCTGCCACCAATCGTCGCCTATTCCAGAACAACAGTTCTGCTTGAACACCAACATAGACGAACTGCACAAACAAGACCAGCAACACAACAACACCGCAAGTCTTTGGAGACGACGATTCTCCGAAATCGGGCCCAAACGATCGCCGAAATTGGCCCCATTTGCGTTGTGGGATGCCTCGTCCAATCAATGCGAACTCAAATACCCAGAGTCGGTCTACACGCCATCGAGTTTTGAGACACCACCGTTGCCGTCTTCCCCGGAGAGCATGTTTGACTAGCTTCGAGCTACCTCGTCAGGCCCAACGGGAGTCAATCCGCCTGGCATCGTCGTCGGAAGCATGTCAGTCCAGTTGCAGAACATAGTTGCTATTGCATGTCGGAGAGTTGGAGTAGCAGTACGGTCGGATGCTCGTCGCTCGTTCAATGACTACATTTTCTTCACAAAGCTTACAATGGAAAAGCCACGAAAGGTTTCCTGACTACTGTGTTGATACCCCAGCGCCTGGTACATTTGTTGAGCCGATTGCATATGATCTATAGTGTCTGCTTGTACTTCGTCATAGTTACAGGCACGCGCAAACCGTTCCAGTGTATCCACAAGAAGGCGTGCGATGCCCTGACGTCGGAACGCTTTGTCCACACCCAGTCGACACAACTCGGCGGATCTCTCGGTCTTTCCTCGTTTGAGCGCGATGCACCCCACCACCCTTTCGTTCTGCTCTGCGACCCAAAAGCCGTGGCGTGCAGGTCTCAAGTAGCTGGTCTCGATGTGCTGCATGTCGGTCTGCAAGCGACTGGCCACGAATCTCTTGACGGCTTTGGCAGACTCAGCGTACTCGAGATGAGTTCGCTCGAAGATCGATCGGACTTGGTCCTTGTCTTTGGGTGCGAAGCTCCGCACAATGACGGCACTGGACTTGACGCAATGCAGATCGGCGCTGTAGCTGCCAACGAGACGACGGGGTGTAGCCAGCGAAATGATGGCATGGGTTGGTGATTCGCATCCTTCTGCACTGTTGTCGTCATTGCGCCGAGGTAGGCGATTTGACACAACGACAAGTGCATAATGGGCATTGCAAAGCGTCCATTCGGCAAACTCATCGAATGGTTCAATGGCTGCTAGTCGGTTGCGTTCTTCGTCGTCGACCCATTCGTTGTAGACGGTGTTGAGATCCATTGCAGCAAATTGCGACCATTTGGAAAGATTCAAGAACCGCTTCATCTGGTCCTCCATCGAGCAAAAGCCGTGCAATCCTCGAAGTTCGCAGCCTTTGGCCGCAAAATAGCTGCAGAGCGTGGTGCCAAACGCGTCGTCGAGTCCAAATGGATCGTAGATCACCATGGCCACGTCCTCGAAAAAGCGGGCCAACCAGGTCAGAAGTTCTGTTCCTTTGAGTGGGTCCACGTACGAGAGCACGCACTCCGCCAGCACTAATGTGGGCTTGGCAGGATCTATTCCGGTGTCTCGCAGCAACTGCTCGAGTGAAAGTAGCTCGCCGAGGTCACACGCGAGCAGATGGTAGCTACAAGTGGTCGAATTCGCGACGGAATACTTGAAATGCTCTCGTGGACGACTGGTTTCTTGAGTTTCCATTGCGTTGTTGTCGCCACAGCAGTGGGCAAACACTTGTGCATTCTCCAGCAGCACTTGCTTTTTGGTTTCGCAAATGGCCAAACTGTCCACTTCGACAAAGGTAGCGGCGTGTTGTAGCAATTTTCTCTCGCGGAGGCGAAAGAAAAGCGTGTCAAAGCCAGCGCCGAGCGAAAGGATCTGACATGACGAGTCGCCAGCGGTTGTGACGAAGCGCTCAACGCATTTGGTAACTGCCAATTGACGAAGGTAGTAGCCTCGATGGATCTTGCACACAGTAACAACAGCACGGTTAAAGACGGGATGGCAAACGCAAGGGGAAGCGCCACGTACGAGCGGCAGTCGTCGCGTGCCTTTGGTCACAAAGTGATGGAGAAACGGATCTTCAAAGTAGCCCAATTCCACCGCCGATCTGTCGTCAGAAGAAGAAGAAAAAAAAGAAGACAACAACCAACCAGCGCTTAGTGATCGTCAGCAAAAGCGAACTTGTGGGCAGACAGCGTCGGTCGTCCCGTGGCGTACAATTTGCATTTCAACGCGTCAAACGCAGTCTCCGCAACGCCATGGTCGCTACTGCTTTGGGCGCCAGGCTTCATTTTCTGGAGGCAATGAATCGAGTAGAGAGAGGATGCCCGTGATTCTCAAAAGCGATTGAAACGACATGAAGAGGATATCATATTTTACAGGTGTTTACTATGTGGGGGAGTGACCAGATGTGACGGCAAGGTCTGCATGGCCAGATCAACGGATGTTCGGGGCTTTTTGACGGCGCATTCTACCTGTTTCAATGATTCAGTCAGCGGAGAGCTCGCAGTAGGAGATCATGGTGATCATCGTGCCGAATGCAATGGGTAGGTAGGTGGTACTCACCGCTTGTATGAAAGAGCGCGTGTCTTCGCAAGCAGATCCAAGTCTTGTGGAGACGTTGGCGATGGTGCGCAGAGTCTGCTGGTGCTGTTGTGCTAGCGCATCCACTTGAAGATCGTCCATCAAAGGCGACTTCAGCGTCTCTTCGCTGTTAGGTCAAAATGCAATTGAATCAGTCAGCGATCCTGCTCTTCCATCCAACGAAACGCCATGACGTCGTCCAGTCTTACGATGATGAACAATTGGCTGGTTTGCGCTTGCATCCGAGTCTGAGCGCATCCTCGCGCTTGATTTGACAGCTGCGTTTGACCTCGTCGATGGCTTTGCTGAGAATCTGCCCATTTGCAAGCGCCAAACATCGTTCCCATAAGCTGTTTTGCGTCATGCTTTGACGTCCGCGGCCATCACCATCGCGCGCATTCATAGACCACAGGCACCCACTTCTTGCTGTAGATCCACCAGTTTCATTTGTTTCTCTTTGCACTGCTCTTCGAGCTCTTTCAAGCGTTGCACCAGCTTCTCGTCGACCACTTGGGTTCGCTCTGCATGCCATTCAGTGAACTCATCAGTACTGTCCACTCAGTCTTTCTTTGTGGCTCATTTTCGTCTTGAAACTTACCGTCTGCGCGTGGCTGGTACTGTCGTGCCACCATGCAAAACACGCTCGCGCACAGGTCTTTCACATGGGCGCGAAACACCTACAGTCACGGACCAACACCATTCAGCACACGATGGCAAGGTCAATATCATGCTGTTGAAACCTCACTTCTTTTTGGGGTTTGGACAGATCGCCGCATTCTTTGAGCACTTCGCGCATGGCTTTCTCGGTGCATTTGCTTTGCGCTGCCTTCAGTTCTCCATAAGAATACCGCAGAGGCTGAGGCTGAGGTTGAGTCTCAGCATGCTTATCCGTCTCTTCCTGTTCCTTCTCCTGCTCTTCTTCCTTGCTAATGGCTTCTTCAGCCATGACGTTGTCGTTGGCGTTGACTTCGGCCTCTGCTTCCGATGCACTCCCATTTGGTACCACCATTGCCTCCATTCTTGATGTCCTTTTCAAAAACTCAAACTTTGGTGCCAACCCCTTTTGGTAGCAAATTGCTACCAAATGCAAGGGAAGACCACCAAACAAGGGAAACTGGATGTTGTGAAGTCCCTCGTTTGACAGGACTCTGGTCAGTTTTGCCACTCCTTTTGCTGTTTGAGACAAGTCAGCGCTTCACAAAAAAGAACCAGCTCTTTTGGCTCGGGGTTGGCCCAACGAAAGTGAAGAGAGAGAGAGAGCAAGTGGCTGACTGTCTTCGGGCTTGTTGTGGGTGGGTGGGTGGGTTGATTCTTCCCAAGTTCCGCTCCACTAAGTAACGCAACGCCGCGGCGGTCCAGTGTCACTTCGATATTTCTTTCCTTTTTCTTCCTTCCACTGTTTGGGTGGGTTCTTAGAGTTACTTCAGAGAGCCAAGAGGTAAAAAGGAAAGCCGCGCTCACGGCATGTTGGAAGGCGCGGAATTGCTGTGTCACGGCCGTCTGTTGAAGCGAGATCGCACGTTTCCGGCGTGGAAATGGCGCGAGTTCTATTTGTACCGACGGCGCGTGCAGTTCTTCAGCGAAAAAGGCACCTTCAAGGGCGAGATCCTGCTGTCGCCGACCATTCCAATCGTCATCAAGTGCGTCGAAGAGCCCAAGCCGTGCGGCTTTGTGTTGCTGATCCGCGAAGAAAAGCTCTTGCTGAGTGCCACTAGCCATAGCGAGCGTCAGAAATGGCTGGACGCGTTTGCCGACAACTTTGCGGTCACCATTGAGCATCCGCTGCCCGTGCTGGAAAAGCCCAAGCGCTCTAATCGACTCTCCATCGAGAACGCCAACGTGCTCAACATCCTCAACCACAACAAAGACAAAGACAACAATGCCATCAATGCCAATACCAACACGACCAGTGGTGCCACAGGAGGAAGTGCCAGTGCCAACGCAAGTGCCTCAACATCCGCCTCGACTGCAATCCAGCCCGCAACTACCACCGCATCCATGTCCTCGGCAACAGAAATGACTTCGTCTTCAGTGTCTTGTGCCACAACAGTTGTCGCCGGGGCAGCAAGTACCAGCTCGTGTCCGGCTTCACGAATGACGTATGGCGCGCTGCAGGAACCTTCGTCGCTCATTACGTTTCCTCCAAAGCTCTCGAATGGCGACCTGCTGGCGGGCGTTGGACCCATCGTTCGGCGCATGGGCTGGACTGACGAACGAATCCTTTCGGTGGGCATGTACATCGATGCCGCTGCTGCTAAGCAAGAACTTGACCAGCTGAAGGGCCAATCATTGCGACAACTGTACGGGGACCAGTTGTTTTACGATACTCTGATTGAAAGCAATTTCCGTCGCACTTTTGTGATTTCGTCGCGAAAACGCATCGCCAAATCCGTTCTTTGCGCGGTATTACACGATGAACTAGCGCCTCGAATGGTGTCCGACGCCATTGCGTTGAGGGAGTTTCTCGGGTTCATTGAGAAATCGCTTCGCAAAGCTGCCGCGATGGTGCTGACGTGCAACCCGAACGGAACGCTCGAGTTTCGCTTTCGTGGCATCTCTTATCCGCCAATTTCGTCCGTCGAGTTGTGTTTGTCGATCCTTTCGTTTTTCTTTGATGTGAATTCCATTCAACATGATGCCAAACGTGGGTTGATCGAGCGCATTCCGTCCCTTTGGAGCAATTTGGAGCACGGGGCATCTGTTGGCAGGAATTTTGGGTCCAGAGGAAGCATTACTATGTCGAAGGAATCGCTGCGTGTGACAGTGAAGAGCAAGGTGAAGGTGGTGACTTCCGATGATGATGATGATGATGATGACGATGATGATGACGATGATGATGATCAAGACGAAGAAGAGCGAATTGAGGATGCGGGTGAAATACGAGAAGATGATGCGGAATCGGACCTTGACGACGACCTGGATGACAGGGAGCATGAATTGCTGCGAAGACAAAGCCTGTGTGTGGTTGTGCACTTTGGACCCCTCATTGATGCAGACTCGCACATTCTGTTCGCAGGTCATTTAGAAGATGGAGCCGCTCTGCTTGGCACATGGTCGACCCTATTTGCGGGAACCATCAGCTTCACGGTTGGTTTGTACGTGGATCCTGCCGGTGCGACAGAATCCTTGCTCAAGTATAAGGGACTGTCAGTGGGCAGTATTCTTCAGGATCCCGACTTCTTCAATCTATTCACACACAGTGCGTTCGTAAAGCATTTGGTGCTTTCAGTGTCAGAAAAAGTGTCATGGCAAAAACTGGAGCAGTTCCTGTTGAAGCATTTGCATCGCAATCGGACTCCATCGGAGGCTGCAGCCTCGTCAGAAGACTTGCAGCAAGCGGAATTTGCATTTCCTGCGGAAATGAAGAATCAAATGTTGACCCCGGAAAGTGCTTTGGTGTTCACGTGCCTACCTGATGGTACGATGCATTTGCAGCTCACCCAGCAGATCATCAAGGGCTCAGCTGCGTGCAGGTCCAACATCGAAGGTTCTGCAGCTTCTTCCCAAGATGCCAAGACGACTACTTCCCCAGGTATGCGGTCTTCGCTGGCAAAAAGTGATTCTGGTGGCCAGCAAACGTTCGATCCGATCCAATTTGACAGCAGATTCACCAGCACTTTCCAGGGCTTGTTTTATGGTTTTCACGCGATTGACCCCAATCTGCGTGGTTCTCTGATGCAACGACTTCCAAGTTTGTTGGATGTTGCGAAAGACGATCTGGTGCACACGTACCACGATGAAATCGAGGTTTTGAAAGAGAATTACCATCGTCAGCCGCCCGAGAATCGTCTTAAAGCTGGGTACCTGCTTCTTTCGATGGAAAAGCGATCCTCAATCTATGGAGGGAAATCCAGCAGCACACGCTGGGCGTGCCGTTGGTGTCGATTGGATGGACTGTTGTTCTCGTATTATTCCCACAAACGCAAGCGAAAACCTCGCGAGGTGATTGATTTGAGCGAGTGTCACGTGTCTGATATGTCAGACATGCCCCAGTTCATGGAGCGCAAAGAGAATGTTCTGGCGTCGGCTGCAACCGCCGCTGCTTCCGCGGTGATGAATACCCCCAATCATCCAACCCGACCGTGCATCAAGATTGCCATCAAGCGTGCGAATGGACAGGTTCTGGCATTGAAAACAGAGAGTGTGTATGAAGGAGCCGAGTGGCTGGAAGCCTTGCGAGAAGCAAGCCTGGTTCGTGTAGTTGATGATATTAGCCCTGAGGAAGAAGAAGAAGAGGACGACATGGCGGAGGCAGATGCAGATCAAGGAGCCGAAGCCACAGGTTTGGAAGACCATGTGCCAACGGAAGACAAGATCCATTCAGATGTAAAGATTAGCAGCACCTCTGTTAATGAGGGTGACCATATGACATCAGCACTCAAAGGACAACTCGAGTCTCATGCAGTCCAGGTTTCTGCATCAATTCCGTCTGTGGCGACCTCCGCGTTGGTTGTTGGTGGTGTTGAAGGAGAGAAAGTTGGTTCGCTGGTGCGATGGATGGTGGAAGACATTCGTCATGCGTTGATCATGTTGCTGGTGTTCATGATTGTGTGGGTGTTGGCAGTGAAAGAGCCGCAAATCCATGAATAGATAGAGGTTATATGGAGAATAGTGTAGAATCTAGCTTCTTGTATGTCAAAGTAAAGTTGACCAACAAGTGGACGGTGAGTCAGGAGGGCTATGGCGAGCGCTTGACTGCCATTCTGGTTGTTGGACTCAAGTACCACAAGGCTCATCAGGACAACCAGGCTGTCGAGAGGAGAAAGCAGCATCCGCAACATGGTCGTTGATCTGCATGGGGTCACTTGTGTGTTTGTGTGGCCACAAGCAAATGCTGGTCCGAAGTCTTTCGAGTGCAAAGCGATGTCAAAACTCTTGTGGATGGGGAGGAGACGGAAAAGCAGAGACAACAGTCAGCTATTTGAGTCTGGCGTTTCACTCATTTGTCTTCTAAAGCGCAAGAAATGCTGACCATCTCTCGAACGGTAAACATCTCCGAATGCTGCTGCGACGACAACTACTGAAATCTCTGCCTGGAGCGATCAGCTACGTTTGGAGCATCGACTGCGTTGTGCGCATGTGCCCTGTGTCTCCTCGTGGAACACCACCATTGATCATGAGCATTGTTCTGTTCCTGTGTCGTTTCTTCATGGACTGAGAGGTTTCTTGAATGAAAACGATGCAGTATGTCTTTTAGGCATTTTACCTGCATTCTCTACAACTTCGGTGCCATCGAACGCTTTAGACTCTCCTAGTTCTGGGTGTCAAGGACACCTCCTTTCCATTCGGCATTGGCTTTCCACTCGGCGTGGCCCTCGTCTGCGCTACACTGGCCGTCATCGTACCGCTCTTTCTTCCAGATCGGCGCCGTCGCCTTGAGTGCATCAATGGCAAAGCCGCACGCATCAAGCGATTCGCGTCGATGCGGTGACGACACGGCGATGATCACACTGGCTTCTTTGACTTTGACAATGCCCAGACGATGCACAATGGCAATCTTGGTCACACTGGGCCATCGGGCGCGGATCTGCTGGCACACGTTGTGCAGTTCTTTCTCGGCCATTGGCACGTACGCCTCATATTCAAGTTGCACCACGCGCTTGCCATCAAAGCTGTCTCGCGTGGTGCCCAAGAATGAAGAGATGGCGCCTGCACTCTCGTGAGCCACAAACGCCAGCACGCGTTGCGCATCAATCGGCGCCTCGCTCACTTCCACCAACGTGTTGGCGTTGTGATCAGTCATCGAGGATCCCACAAAAGTATCTTGTTGATTGTATGAAGCGGAATTTCAGCCAATCACCAGTCGCCAGAATCCCATCATCTATCAACTCCAAGAGATGGCGTCGGCAAGTGAGCGACGCTGGCTGTATTTGGATGCCGCCAGTGGCCGAGAAAAAGGCCCGTTACGAGAAGAAATCGTCAAGAATCTGCTGAAAAAAGGCATCTTGCAGCCCACGCAACTCGCCTGGTCCAGTCATCTCAAGGAGTGGGCACCACTGGCCACGACGGAGCCCTTTCAGAGCTACTGGCGCACGTGGCAAAGCGCATGGCATTTTATGATGGAAGCCAAGCAAAACGGACCGATTCCTACAAAAGAGCTGGTCGAATTCTTTCTGGAAGGCAAAGTGGACGGTTTGACGCTTGTGTGGACGAGCGGCATGAGCGAATGGAAGCCAATCAGTTAAGTATTGTTGTCTGCACATTTTTTATACCAAAGTGCTTGCTGACAATCGGGTGGACATGATGAACTAATGCATGGACCAAACAGGTGATGTTCCAGCGCTCAAAGAGTTTCTTCGTGAAGCCAATGAACAACAAGACCGCGAAGAGAGTCTTCTCGAGACCCAGAGCCAGGTCTCAGCAACAGATCAAGTGTTTGTCAACGATAGGTGACAAGAGGTTCATGCTGCTGTAGCGATGGCATGGGACTGACTCATCTGCAATGACTTTGTCGACAGCAAAACCGAAGTCTTTGTGGCTGAAGACGGCAAATCGTACTGCTTCGACCCCGAAACCAAAAAGTTTGTGACTCCTGAAGAGCGAATCGAAGACGAATTGGAGGCTCTGCGGGACGGAGACGACGATCCACAACAACAAGAAGACGGCGACGAAGCAGGAGGAGATGAAAATGCTACCACTCGAAAGAAGAAGACACTCAAGCCTCCTCTTGCGCCGTACCACTCGAGAAAGACAGGAGACGACATGACGCAGACCGAAGGCGACGCCGTCGCAGTGTCCACTACTGTGGATGCTGCTACAGCTTCTGCTTCAAATCCGTCCAACCCCGCAGACCAACAAGCGACTGGAGCAGAAGACTCTGAGAAGAACAAGGAGAAGGAGAAGAAGAAGAAAAAGAAGCGGAACAAAGACAGATGGAAAGAGTCCAAGAACAAAACATGGGTTTACGTCAATGGACTGCCGTTGGACATCACGGAGAAGGAGATCCACGACCATTTCTCCAAGTGCGGCATCATCCAACGAGATCTAGTCACCAACGAGCCTCGCGTCAAACTCTACCGCAACAAACAGGACGGCGGGCTGAATGTGGGTGGTCGTATTGATGCAGTGGTTTTGACTCATGGTCGCACTGATCACGTTGGTGGATGGAACTAGGGCGATGCCTCGATCTGCTACATGAAGGAAGCGTCGGTGGAACTAGCGATCCAGTTGCTGGACAAGTCGTACATTCGCCCCGAGTGAGTGCTTTGGCTTCCTTTGGTGCGATATCTGTCGTGCGCAAGTGACCTATCGTGGTGGTTTGTAGATGGCCCATTGACGTGTCTCCCGCCGTGTTCACTCAAAAAGGAGAGGAATTTGTCAAACACAAACGCATCAGACTGGACACCAGAGCCAAAGTGAAGCGCATTCAACAGGAAAAAGCGCTTTCGTGGAATGAAGGCGACGACGAAAGCCGCGATGGCTTGCGGATCGTCGTGATCAAACACATGTTCACACCCGAAGAGATTGAGAGTGAGTTGGCGAGTTGGATGGAGTCATGTGCAACAAGCTACCGTAGTAACGCTGCATGTCTCGGTGGTTGTGGCTGTAGGCGAAGCCTACGAGCAGGAGCTACTCGAAGACATCCAAAGCGAATGCCTAAAGATTGGCGACATCGTCAAGGTCTTTCTGCTTGTATCTCACTCTCTGTTGGATGGAAACTCATGTGGCATGTGGTGCTGGGTAGATCACGCTGTTCAGCAAACATGTGGACGGCGTCGTGGTAATCAAATTCGCCTCCAGCGGAAGTGCCGCCCAGTGCATTGAGATCATGAACGGCCGGTTCTTTGCCGGACGCAAGCTCGAGTGCGGCTTCTGGGACGGGACGGACTACACCGTTCGCGAGAGCAAAGAGGAACAAGCCAAGCGGTCGGAAAACTTCAACACCTGGCTCGAAGGCGGCGAAGGAGGGTCGTCCACCGAAGAAGAAGAAGAAGAAGAAGAAGAAGAAGAAGAAGTAGAAAACGAGCAAGTGCATGCTGGACGAGCTTTGCCCCCGCTGGAGCCGTAGATTTAGGTCGGTCTTCCCAAAATGCCTAAAATACATGGTCGGTTGTGCCTAATGCTTTGGGCGGTGTCAGTTTCAACCAGTCTTCCAGTCTTGAAGATGGCTCGTCGGCGGCATGGGGCAGGTCGATCCACGACGCCAACACCCGTGCGGCTCTTGCAGCTGAACGTTCGCCTTCGCGGTGGCGCACAGCTGGGCAAGGCGGTGAAAGGCCGCAGCAAAGATGGCAAGGGCAAAAAAGACGGCCACGAGGCCACCGAGGAAGAAAAACGACTGCAGGATTCGATTCGTCGCATGGAGATGAGCGATTACCTCAAGAAGTTGACGCTCTCCAAGAAGCTCTTGCTCAAGGAATTTCTCGACAAAGAAGAGAAGAACTCGCGTATGAACAAGCTCAAGATCCAAAACCACTGGCGCAAGATCATGCGACTCGTCAAAGTCGAAAGCTTGCGCAAAGAAGTCGACATCCGCTCGCAAAACCACGAACGCGACGTCGACCGCAAAGATGCCATCATCCAAATGCTCGATCGAGACCTCGAGGAAGCCGAAGAGCAATTTCAAATGGCGCTGCGAGCGCATTTGCTCAACGTGGACCAGCTCATCGACTTGCAGGATGAGCGCTTGCTGGCGCTGGAGAAAGAGTTTGAGCTCGATCTGCGCGAATTAGAGCAGGAATTCAGCGTTGAGAAAGAGAAAATCATCGCGCAAGTGAGTGAATCGTCAGTGTTTTGTCTCGCTTTGAGCCATGGCCATGTCCTGGAGGCTGGTTCCCTATGGTGGCTGACTATTTGCTGACTTCGTGGCATGGCAACCCAGCATGCTTTGGAGAAAACCGAGCTCCAGAACATCATGAATGCCGTGGAACAGCAGGAAAAAGACCGAGAAGCCGAAGCGCGTCAAGAACACGAGCAATTGCGCGAGGAAATCCGAAACAAAAACCTCGAAGACATCAACGTTCTGCGCATCACGTTGGACAGGTGGGTACATGCAGCGCGCACCTCCACATCATCCGATACATCACTCCTTCATGTTGGATCTCGCATATACGTCTCTATTTGTGTGCCCGCAGCAACATTGAAGAGCTTGAACAGCACTTTGAGACGGCGCATCTCAATTACCTGCAGAACACGGACCAGCGCACGCAAGACTTCAAGTATTTAACAGCGAAAGACCAGGATTTGTCGCGGGACATTGAGCTCAAGATCCGTAAGATAGAGCGACTGCAGGCCAGTCTGAGCCACTGGCGCACCAAAATCAATCAGAACGTCAAGGAAAGCACCGAGCGAAATCGAGCATTGGAGGAAGAGAAAAACGCCATCTCCAGTCACTTCCAAAAGCTCAAGAGCAAGATGAACAACATGCGTGAAGACCAAAAGAAGAAACTGACCGAATTGTCCCAACTGGCGCGCACCACCAAGAAAACCCTTGATGAGCATCTTGAAATGGCCGAACGCATCCTCAAACTGGGCGAATTAGTGCGCAAGTTGGAGACGGAGCGGGAGAAAATCCTTCCGTTTTACCATTCGAGCATTTCCGATGAGAAAGAAGCTTCGAAGGTGACCGAGAATGTGCGGCTCAGCGTGCGAGATCACGCGGCCCATGCAGCGACTGGAGCAGGTGGAAGTGACCCGACCAAGCAACTAACAGAAGGAGAAGAAGACGCCGAAAACTCGGACATGAAAGAGTTCCAGTCCCACGGCATTCATGCAGCCAACGGCAACGTGGTGGCCGAATGGGAGTACCTCGATATGTTTTGGAAACGGTACAACAAGGCGCTGTTGGACGAAATGGCCATCAAACGAGAAAAAGAAAAGTACGAGAACGAAAACAAAGAGCTACAGGACATCCTTAAACAGTATCTCGACGGCATCAGCGTCAACGACGACGTGATGCGCAGTAACAATCCGCTGCTGGTCGTTAATGGCCGCCTGCGACTGCATCCGAGCGCTTCGCCACCCGAAGACAAGGGCAAGACACGGCCGACGATCGATGCCAACCACATGGTGCAGACCAATCGGTTTTCCAAGTAATTGTCACCTCAACCCATCTCGTTTTGGTTTTCTTTCTTTGTGTGGATGGCATTGCCGCAGTGCAGTGGATTCGTAGGTTCGTGATCGTGATATTCCACGACGAGCTCGAAACGATATCGAGACCCACCGCGTTCTCATCACAGCAAGAGAAGCAGACATTTACAGACCTGAGCACTACACAGACAAGCCACGCTTGTCACCGATAGATGTGAGCCCCGTGTGATCTTTCATTTCTGGCGTGGGTCCTCCCATTGGATTTGCTTTCACATCGACATCTCCCCAGTGCAAAAGTCTGCGGGGGGGGGGGTCTCGTTCCTCGCTGAACGAAGTGATCACCTCCGTCCTCCGTCCACCATACATCTCGCTCTTCGGCTTTTCCGTTCACTTCCTTTGTTTCCGTGGACGTCAACTCTCGATCGCCAGCTGTGAGACCAAGGAGATCGATGGGTTCATTGGTGCACTGCACTCACTCCAAGGGCAGAGCGTTGCATCAACTTCCCTTTCATTGGCTGATGGCAAAAGGTTTCTGACTACACGACCCAACGCCAGCACCGACGAAAAGCGTTGGCTTCCACAGTCCAAAGTGACACGCATCGACGCTGTCGACACGACAGGAAATATCCACCGTCCAATCCAAGCGAGCGTGGGTGGTGGTACAGTACAGTCCATAAGCGCCAATGTAACGGCCAGAGCTGTCCAAGCAGCCAGCCAATCAGCGGCTGGCGATGGAAATAGCAGGTGCCGAAACGGTCGCCAGGAAGAGCTCACTGTGAAAACTTCAACTTTTGGTTCTGGCTTTGAGTCTTGTTGTCACTTGAGCAGCGTCAACGCACCCAACAGCCAACAGCCAACACCGAGCAACACGCATTTGCACTGTCGTGATCCACGCTCACTCACTCCGCAAGCGCGTTGTCCTCTGCAGCCAGTCACAAGGCAGATCGCATGGCGGCCGTGATGGACGCGTGGCTGGAAAAGCCGTGGAATGTCACGGAAGAGATGTGGAAGCGCAAAGCCAAAGGATTGGAAGACCAGTATCAGCGATTACTCTCGGATCATCAGGAATTGCGACTCGACAAGGCCAAGTTGATGGGCGAATTGCGGGTCTTGCAGCGATACAAAGAGGTGATCGATGTGGTCCAGAACAATCGAGAGACCTACAGAGTTGTCTGACTCAGTTGGTGGTTCGGATGACCTACAGACTGCGGAAGAAATGATCAGCAAGGAAGTCGCGTGCCGCAAGTAGGAACGAGGACACAATGGAGAGCCATGAGATCGAGCCATTTAGCTCATCTGATTGATCGGATAATTCTAGGATTG
Source organism: Paralagenidium karlingii (assembly GCA_027475765.1). Taxonomy (NCBI): domain Eukaryota; phylum Oomycota; class Peronosporomycetes; genus Paralagenidium; species Paralagenidium karlingii. Next base: position 16,377 of record JAMFLO010000031.1, read on the forward strand.
AGCACAAGGATCGCGTCGCCGCGGCGACCAAGATGGAACAATACTGCAAGAAATACGAACGAGTTAGAGAGCCAACCACCGAGGGACCTGTGAAACGATTCAATTCTCAGTTGGCTTGGCGTGTTGTGGTTCGTTGTTCGACAGGAAAGTGAAAAGGTAGCCACGCTGGAACGAGAGAATGCGTTTTTGCTGGAGCAGGTGTCTTCGATGAAAGGCGAAACTGAGGTGAGTGGGATGGCTGTTTGTGCCCGAACTGATACCAAGGACATTACTCATCTGGAGCGATTGCATGTTCTGTAGAAGCGCCTAGATCTGCTCAAAGAGTTGGAGGACACCCAGAAGCGGAATGCGCGTCACAAGGAGAAGATCCGCGAGTGAGTCTCTTGCTGGTTTCACTGTCCAAAGCCGAAGACCTGATGCAATTCAAACAAACCCTCAGACTGGAAATCGTTGGCATTGAGCATGAAAACACCATTTTGGAACTCAAGGAGAAAAACCAAAAGCTCAAAAAGAAACTCGCGGCGGCAGAGGCGAGTCAAGAGACGGGCTGATAGCCACTCAACCGAAACTCACTGATGAGTGCACTCGTCTTCGATCATAGGAAAAAGCGAGTGACAAGGAAGAGGAATGCAAGGGCCTATCGATTCGACTCGCGGTGTGTGTCAAGACAAGAGGGGCGAGTCTAATTCCAGATACTGACGCTGACTTGAGTAAATGCACAGGCGGTTGAATCTGCATGGGAGTCGGCTCGCGGACAGAACAAGACGGCACTGAACGAACTAAAGAAGAAGTGGGTGGCATTCATCTCCTGTGTGATGGTCACATCACATGACGGAATCTCGTCGTGTTTGACAACAGAGAATCGCTCTCCAAAGAGCTTGAAGAGGTTAAGAGCGAGACAAAAGTGAGCTGTTTGCCTGTGGACGACCTGGCCGATACCTGGTCCGATTCTCACTGTGACTGGTTTGGTGTCTTCTCGACAGCACGCCAACAGTCGAATCCACGCATTGGATGTCGAAGTGGAGACAGCGCAGTCCAAGCTTCGTCACAAGGATCGTATCATCGATGTCAGTTCTGTTCTCGGGTGTGTCTGATATTGGCTTTGGCTATGGGACTCACCCTCGGATCGACCATTGGATGTTGTGGCAGGAGCTTCGTGAGTCGAACGCGTCGCTAAAGAAAGAGGTCGTAGCACTCACTGCCGAAGTGCACGAGCTCACGGCTAACTTGAGAAGTGTCAACGAGCTCATCAGCGAAAAGGAGAGCGAGCTGGAGCGCAAGGACGAGCTTATCCGCTGCAAAAAGTCGGAGCTCAAGGTATTATCTTGCCTTGCGCGGACTGGTTGCGGGCATTACAAATGAACTGATCGACTTGTTGATGCCAAAGTGCCTGTCGCGCCTCGATGGCTCCTCAAAGGAACGCATCGAAGAGCTGGTTCGCCAAGTGGCCGATTTGCAGCAGCAGTTGCTGGATACCCAAAAGGACTACTTGAACAAAGTCAAAAAAGACGAAACCACTCGCGACAAGCAGCGCGCGCGGTAAGCTCCAAAGCAAAAAATGCCATATGGTCTCATGAATGTCTTGTTAACGTCCCGTTCCATGAATGCGCGTGTGCTCAACAGCGACCGAGCTGAGATCACCAAAGAGATGGAGCTCTTGTACAAGCCACGTCGCTGCAAGAACTGCAACGAGACGTTCACCAACAAGAGCAACACCTCGCTCTCGTGCTCTTTCCACCCAGGACGCTTCGTGGCGCGTCAGTACCCGTTGGAGGGCTACGAATGGTCTTGTTGCCAGAAGCGAGATCTCAGTTCTCGTCCTTGCAAGTTTGCTGGTCGCCATCGAGAGTCCAAGCTGCTCGATTGACCGAAATTGTTCGCTTGACAACCCATTCGACCATTCGACTTGCAGCTGACCACTTGACGGCGTCAATTGGTCAGTCAGTTGGCCAGTCAGTGGGTCGATTCCTTGCATATCCATTGGCCATTTTGCTTGTTGCCTTGACCAAAACAGTCTGATTCCAGAACAGATTGAATCTGATTCCTATTTTGGGGGTACTTGCCCTTGTCCCACTATGTGCACGGTACACCCAAAATAACATCATCGAACGTGGTTTTGGGAAGGGAAACAGTGTTACAAATAGGTTTTCTACGCTTTTCTACCCTTTTCCAATGGATTCTCATTGAGGAATTCTGGTGGCTGACTTCATGGCATGAAGTCAGCTAATATACACAGTCAGTACGATAGGAACAGAATCCAGCATATCACCCAAAACATGGTGCCAATGACACAAAATGCCAAAACAAGGTGAAGGCATGGATTCCACGAACCACAAACGTGTCCTCTGAGAGATACTGCTTAGTTCTTGGGTTCTTGTCTGGTGACAGCAAACCAGAGAAAGAATGCCGACGGTCAAACTACCTCTTGCAACAGAAATTTCTAATTTCGTTTCAAGGTCAAAAAAAAAAAATTCCGTTAAGCAGGCACAAAAACAAGTGGAGCACGCGGCACGTTGGCAATCTGTAAAATTTGCTCGGGTGGGACACCTTTGCAATGGGGAAGAGAATCCAAGCCTACCTCTTTTGAAGCTATTCTCACCCTCTTTTGCCATTGTGGTTTTTCTCACAGGTGCTGGTTGTGCTCAATTGCTTCGAGTGGCGGGTGGAGCAGGTTTGAAATAAGTTGGGGATGGGTACTGTAGGGCGTACTGTATGGGCTGTTGTCCCACTTCAAATGGGGACTTGAGGAGATCAAGGTGTCAGAAGGCAAAAGGGTCGACAGGGAGAACAAGCGAAATTCCACTCGAGAAAAAGAAGGAAATTAGAGCGAGACCACGTGCATCACCATCACGGGAGGGACCAAAGGCAACCAAAAAGCGCGTAGTTTACTTAAGAAACTGGCGAGTTACTTAATAGACTGACCGGAAAGGAGAAGGAAAAGATAGGCAATGGGTCGGCCTATGCCTGCACAGGAGCAACAGCAACCGCGCGCGCAATCCGAGTCGGCGGCGACAGCTAGCAAGCCAGAAGCTACCTCGGACGGCACGGAAGTGGGGTTGGCCGTGGATACGGGTAACTACGTGGCACTGTTGCTTAACAATCGACTGAATCAGGTGGATCTGCCGCGCAAGAAGCCGGCTCGCGCGACTGCCAACAGCCAGCAGCCAAAGCCCTCAGTGTACAGCAACCAATTGGCAGCCCACGCGGAAGACATGGCTCGTAAGCAGCAACTGGACACGGAAGACGTCGTCACGGGGCTTCCGGTCAACACGAACGATTATCTGCAGTTGCTGCGCGTCAGCAACGCCGAGAAAGCGGCCGCCAAGAACAAACAGAATCAGCGCCAGTCCCAGCCAGACCGCATGCCAGAGGACGTGGTGGTGGTCAAGTCCAGCACCGGACCCTACCGAGTGCTGCATCAGCCGATCGACGAAGACCGGGAACAGCAACCAGAGATGGAACTGCGATCGTCATCGGACTCGGGCGACAGCCATGGCAACCTCCAAGACGCGGACCAACGTTTTCGTCGCAATGCTGAACGCATGCGGCGCCGCGTTAGCGCACCGACTAAACTGCATCTCAACAAGAGCTCGCGCTCGCTCACGAGCGGTACGACCACGGGGACCGGAGACAAGTGCGTGTCGGCGCCCATGCGCCACAAAGATCAGGATCTGAGGTGCGTCTTGGCTTGCCGATGAATTGAAATGAGCTTGACAGTGACTGATGACCCACTGACGGATTCGAATGCTTGGTGGTGCACAGAGCAATTGTGGATATCAGTAATAACGGCGTCGGTAAGACGCCATTCACCGGTTGGCTGTACTTCAAACGCTTTTCCTTGTGGAAGAAGTTTTATGCGGTGCTGTCGGGAGTACAATTCAAGTACTCGAAGGGTCCCGGCCACGCGCCACGCGACTTTGGGGTCATTCGCGCAGTTCGACTCTGGGAACAAGCGCCGTTTGGACTCATCCTGGAGCTCACCCACAACAACGTGATTTACTGCCGTGCAGAAGGCTCGGAACAGCAGCATCAATGGTTGGTGGCCATCATGGAGGAGTTGCGGCAAGCAGAGTCACTCGTCGAGCGCTCCCGATCCAAGTACCATGTAGTTCGTGGACCAAACGAGACGACCCAGTATGGTGGCTATTTGCATGTGGAAAAATCCCAGGCCAGGTCGTGGTATCGATGCTACGTCGAGTTGCTCACCGACGGTCACCTGATCTGTCGACGAGACAAGTCAGATCGCGCAGTGCTCAAGGACTTTGGTATCATCAAGTCAGTGGGTTTTGCCAACGTGCACGACCATGCGCTTGTGATCCAGTTGGAGACCATGAAGAACGTGTTTGTGTACGCAGAAAGCTACGATGAGTGCATGATCTGGTACACGTCCATTTCTACGTGGCTCTCGGAGCGAACTAGCCAAGAGATTGTCACTGTTCGAGGCATCAACTCCGCGGCCGTGCGTACGGCTCGAAGTAATCTCTCGGGTTATTTGTACAAGAAGATTGGCATGTTTTCAGGCTGGAAGCGACTGTACTTCACGTTGCATGGCGACGAAATCAGCTTCTCGAGAGACAACAACTGTCCCGTGCTCTTGAACGACAAGGTTCAATCCGCGTGGGAATGGAGAGACAAGCCCAATGGCCTTTTGATCAAACTGAAGAGTGGACGCCAATGGAAAGTGTACGCCGAGTCGTACGACTGCATGAAGAATTGGCTGTCGATTATTCAAGACGCTGTGCGACGACAGTCCCAGTGGAGTATGCGTCGTTATCTGGCGGCTCGTTCAAAGAGAAGCCTTCCTGCAGTGTTTGGCGGGTGGCTGACCACAGACGAACAAGGCACCAAGATTCGCAGATACTATGTGCTGTGTGGGAACTTGCTGGGCTGTGCGGATGATGTCGACCATCAGCTTCAGATTTTGGGGCATTGCATCGATGTTGGAGCGTCTCGATCATCGGAGTACGGTATCTCGATGATGCTCGAAGAAGATGGAGGCAAGCGGCTCAACGTCATTGCAGACTCGCTGGATTCGCGACGAGACTGGTACGAGTGCCTTGCCGCCTCAACGTAAGACCGTAGCGCTGTGAATCTACTCGTGACGCGCGAGGGGGGCAACGGACTGCGCGTTCGTTTACTTTTTTATTGTTTGGGTTTTCCGTCTTTTTTTATTTGCTTTGGTGGTCGAAATTCCTGTGCGAATTATTCTCTCGAACTGGTGTTTGATGAAGCAGCTGAAGAACCAGTTGCGACAGTCGCTGGTGGCTTGAGCGGCATGCTACGCAATGCGTCGATGGCGATCTTGATTGCATCTTTTTCGGAAATGTCGCTCTCACGGAGAACATCACAGGCCACTCGCGAAATCACCTCAAGAAACTCGACAAAGACCAGCACTCGGTCTTTAGGTTCCCGTATCTCGTGCATTCCTTGGAAGCATTGCTCCACAGCCTATAGGTCGAATTGGTCAGTGAATGGTCAAGGAGCAGCAGTTCAATACAACGTCGTTGATCTGTTTCCCTGACGCGATACCTTCTCGAATTGAGCTTCGTGCTGTTCTGCTTCTCCAAAGCAAAAGATCCCGCTGTCTTGCAACAGGTATCTAGCCAGGTAGCAGCGCCAGCACATCGAGCATTCAGCTCGTGACCATTGCCAACGGCAACAGACCAACTCACTTGAGCCCAACGGAAGTGAGCAACGGCGCTTCGGTGATGTCTTCTTTGAAGGAGCTACCAGCGGCGTATTTTGTGTACAAGCGAAGTAGCTTTTGCTTGGCCTCTTGGAACAAGACGATCACACTCTGCAGCGATCCCATTAGGCCATTATTCCATGTGGTTGTCACATGACTGTCTACCTGTTGGTGTCAACACTCACCTCATGATGGGTGACGTCGCGAAAAGGTCCGGTCGTGATGCGAGAGATGGCGGGCGACACGTTGGTCACCAGCGATCGCTCGATCACGTCTCGCACGGTGGTGCTGTCGTCGCGCGAGTTGGTGGGTTTGTTGAGATGGAGAATTGCTTGCAGAATGCAGTGCAACAGGCCGACGCGGGACAGCGAGCTACGGGTTTGATACAACGACACGAATTCGTCGCGCTTCAATGCGTTGGTGAACAGCTTTTCCGTGACGGAGCGGTCGCGGTCAAAGTGCAAAAGGCCGCACTCGAAGAGGAAATGGCGCAGCTCCGTCAGCGACATGCTGCGTCACCACGGATTTCGCAGCTCTTTCAGTGTCCAACCGACTGCATGGGTTCTCAATGCAGCGGAACCCACCCATAGTTGGTTTCTCCCATGTTGATGGCGTAGTGCATGAACGCCGAGTTGATCTGTGCGTAATGGACTTGCAACAGCTCTTCGATCTTTTCCTGCCGAGTCCAACATCCGAGTTCGAAGTTTGTGTCAACTGCCTCGCCTCGCTTGCTCGCTCGCTCGCACCATCTGATGCAAAACCACGGGCACTCACTTTCTCTTTTGGGTCTCTTTCAATGTCATCGACGCGAAGACGAGCGAAATCGTGAAGAAATGCCGCCTCGATCTCCACATCTGACTGGAAGAGTCCGCTCGTGACTTGCTGAAGCGTCTCCGACTGCGCGTAATTCGTCATCGTTTCCTTCATTTTGTCTGTTGCGTTTCTCGCAGAAGCCGACGAAGCAACGGAAGAAGTGGAAGAAGCTGTCTGGGACTCGCTTGCAGAGGTCGTCGAGTTGGACGTTGACCGATCAGTGGAGGACTCCACCACGTTGCCAAGCGGTGGCATGGCTTTAGCGGGAAGCGAACTGAAGGCATGGATGGACCACGCACTCATCTGTGGGGCGCCGATCTCGTTCACAGGTACTTCTTGCTGTCCACAGCGATGAGAGCTGTCAGCTTCCTCACGCACAGGCTTGGGACGATGACTACCAAGGTCCCGGAAACACCTGCAGTTTGACGGTGACGTTGTCGTTGTCCTTGCAGCAGTCGGCGATGCGTTTCATGGGCGGCAGCACTTGGCCCGTTTGCTTGTGCAAACGAAAACACTGTCACCTTCGGTTGACAGACAAATGCCAACTTCATTTCTTACCGTCATGGAGACTTTAGCCGGCAGGAAAAAACCCTGTTTGAGATGCGCCTCTTCGCGCGTTCGACAGCGGCCGTGCGGCGCGATCGTCGCGTACCGTTGCGCCACAGCGAGTCCGAGCCATTTGAAGGTCTGACCGCCTTCACCACACGGCACGACAAAGGTCAACCCGTGAACATTCACGTTCAGTCGCATTGAGGAGATTGACTTTGGGATTCCTTCGCTTGGTGGTCGCGTGCCGTTTCACGTGAACCGACGCGGATCGCAACGCCACTGGTCCTCAAGAAAAAGCTCTTCTCACTGTAAGGTTCGCCACCCATCGAAGATTCGAAGACATTCAAAGCATTGAAAGCAATGGAAGCCATCATAACCACCAACACACGACGACAGCAGCATCCTTCCCAGACGCTTCCTGGGTCACTTCGTCGCTCAATCCGGTAGACAAACCCCACAATCTCGATGTGGCGATCTGATTCCGACTCAGATCATTTTCGTTTTCCTTGAGTGCCCACTGAATAAATGGCATCAACACACACGTCAGAGCAAGAGCAGCGATTACCAAGCGAATGGACTCGTTGCGTGTTGCCACCGTCTGCTAACTGGTACTGCGCCAAGGTGATTGACTGGCTCTCCATCCGTTCGCTCTCTCTCTCTCTCTCTCTTGTGCATGTACCAATGGACTGGCTTGCTGGATGTGATAGATATGTGACTGGGGGATTGTTGGCGATGCCACCGGCAAGCATCTGGCGGTGGCTTTTGGCGCCAAGAACGCCATTTATCTTTTCAAGGTAGCGTTCAAACGGTGTCGACGACTTGACTTGTACATGATAACGTTGGCTTACGATTTGCTGTTCACTGTCAGTGGACGCACCCTGCGAGCGGAAGAGCTGGTACTTTGGACTTGTTTGGACAAATCCCGCGGCTCAGCAAAGACCGACGGGTCACTTGCGTCCAGTTTTGTTCCCACACGGACGATGATAAGTCGTTGATTGTATGTGGCGGCGAAGAGGGCGCCGTACAAGTCTGGTGGGTGGGGCTGCACTGGTGACTGCGACTCTGTTCGGAGCTGACGAGATGGCTTGCAACGATAGGAATGCCAACACGGGAGAACTGGTGGAGCAGCATCGAAAGCATCCGACAGCGATCACTGCCATCACTTCGGGTCAGGAGGCTGACGTGATTGTGGCAGCGGACAGACAGGGTAGACTGTCCGTGTGGCAGCGCCAACAGTGAGAGACACACCGCGCCGCCCAAATGGTTGGAGGAGATCACATAATAGCATCAACTCACTTTCCTTTTGTCATGTAGTGGGCAAGTGCGAATAGTTCAACCAATGCGTCAGGATTGCGTCACCTGTTTGGATGCTGCTTCAGACAACGAAAGAGTGAGCAAGTGACCTGGTACTCTTGAAGGAGACGCATCGAGTCATTTCTTTTGTGTGTTGTAGATTGCAGTGGGCTACCGCAGCGGCATAGTCTGCATCATCAGTGCCAGAAGTGGAGATGTGCTGGCTCGCTTCAATGGCCATGACGAAGAAGTTCAAGCAGTGGTATGGTATCCAGGCACCAGCAACCCATCACACGAGACGACTGATCAGGTGGAGATGGAGCTTTTGGCGTCTTCTTCGCGCGACCAATCCATTCGCATCTGGGATGCGCAAACGAAAGAGCTACAGCAGCGACTTGTTCTTCCACGAAAGAATCGAGACAACGCCAGCCATCAACAAGCAAAGCGGCTTTGGCTTCCGATCGCGTGGGGTAGCTGCTCCAAGGACAGATTGCGATTGTACTCGGGATCATTCGACGGGTCAATTCAGTTATGGGAATGGAAACCCCGTCGTCAGGCTGTCAACAACTCCTCATCGACTGTCATTTTGCCGTCTCCTGCCGTCGTGAAAAGCTCGTTGGCAGGGCACTCCCGCACCATCTTCAACCTCATCCCATGTCGGAACGCGGTGAATAGTGAACAACGCCGTTCTTTTCTGTTTGTGAGTGTCGCACTCGATCGAGAGCTTCGTGTATGGCAAACAAGAAAGAACCATAAACTTGAATGTGCTGCAAAGATGCCTCAACTCGGCGGCTTTGTGTACGCTTTGGCGATTCAGCGTGATCAACAGACAAGTGACAGCGGTGGTAAACCCTCGCGTGTTGCAACGACGATCGCGGCCGGGGTTGGCGACAACTCGATTCGCATCTGGAGACAGAGGGAGGATGTTCTCGCGACACACACCGTGGATCTCCTGTGGAAAGGACTGCAAAGCAAAGTCACAAGTGTTGCGTGGCATCCCGCGATCGAGAATACTCTGGCATTTGGCACTGAGGATGGTCAGGTTGGGCTTTACGATGTCCAGACTCGAAAGCCAACACGACTCAAAAGTGCTCATGATGGCCATGCAGCTGTTACTGGGCTTCAATGGAGAGCTGTGCAGTCGTCCACCTTTGACTCTGGGGAATTACTCCAGGCTCTTGAGCACTTCAAACATGCGCGAGCACAATCTGATCACGCACAAAGTGTGGACGACTTGCTGGCATTGGAGCAACCGAAAGTTTGCGGAAGACGAGACAAGACACCCCCAATGCGAGTGTTTTTGTTGAGTCTTGACGCAGAGGGTCATTTGGTGGAGACGGAGGTGGATTCGAACGAGAAGAATGCCAAGTCGCGACGTCTGTTCACTGATTCTGATGGGTGCTCTTCGACGGATCGAAGCAAAAGACTCAAGGCAGTTCAATTGTCCCCTGATGGTCGAATGCTTGCGATGGGTTTTTCCAATGGAGCTCTCGACGTAATCGAGTTGGATGCTTCCAATGATAATATCGGTGCTGTGGCAACTCTCCATCAACTGCATAGCATCACGTGCATCGATTGGCTGGCTGTTGACGATCGTCAAGTGATCGCGACGGGCAACTCGGATGGCATCGTCTGTGTGTACGACTTGAATTCCCTTGAAGAGAAGAGGTTTGTCGCCCATCGAAGTGGCGACGCCATCACTTGTCTGCGATTTCATGTTACTTTGTGCCATGAAAACGAGACGGAAGTGCTGTTGGCATGCTCAAACGTCGATGGCACCGTTCAAGTGTGGAATGTTTCCAATGGTAAGCCACTTGGGAACTTTCGAGGACACGACGCTCGAGTCAGACGAGTTCTATCCGTCGACTGGATCGATGATGAGACGCTGGTGAGTGGTGGAGAAGATCAAAGTGTGCGGATCTGGAGATTCAAAGACCAACCGGACGCGATGCCGCCCAAACGCAATGTGAAAGCTTTAGTCCCAACTGACACAACGACGCTTGTGAACGATGGTGACTCAACGACGAATGCGGCACCTGGTCACCAAAGCTGCTCAAACGTTGCAGAACCGCTGGCCAGTGGGAATCCTGTTCTTCTGGAAGAGCCTTCTAGGGCTGACAAGAAAAAGCCGACAAAAACCAGTCGAACCACGTTGTTTCATCGCAGAAATCAGCTCAAAGCGAGCGAACTCAATGCTTCCAGTCGCGCTTTGCTCGGTCAGACAATCGTTCACCTCACGTCTGCTTCGTCGGACCTGCAAGTTGTGCACTGCTCGACCCAATTGCTTCTACTTGAAGACCGTGCTGGTGCTCACCAACACCAGGCGGTGGATCTGTTTCTGCAGAAAGAAAGAGAAGAATATGAGAAGGATCGAGACTGGGAAAGCGTGGCGCGACTGGCGCTGTTTGAGGGAAATATTGGTGAAGCTCTGCGCATTGTGATTCGCGAGTCTCTGCTCAATGAAAGCTGGGTCTCGTATGCCGCTATGGCTGGTCCCGACGTTTGGAGACACGTGACAGTTCTGTATGCCAAGCAACTGGAGACCCAAGGGGACTTCAAGGAAGCAGGCAAGTAAATGGTAGTGTTTTTTCTTTTTGATGGAACGCTGTGGCTTTGCTCAACTCTCGGGTGTGTGTGTGTGTGCAAAGCTTTACGCTTTCTCAGTCTAGGGTTGGTCGTCCAGGCAGTGGGGAGTTTAGTGCGTGGACATGCCTACGATGAAGCGCTGGCGCTAAGTCGAATGCATGGGATGCCTGACTTGATCGAATCGACGTTGACTCGCTATGCGACGTTTTGCCAGAGTCATCATCACTACGAGAAAGCTGCTCGTCTCTTTTTATCTGTAAACTCTGTGGCCCCAGCGGTGCGGTGCCTGCTTTGTAGCAGTTGCGTCGATTCTCAAGAGCTGGCACTGGAGATTCTTCAAGGTCAGTACGAAAGTGAGCCGTCGCGGCATCAAGGCATCAAGCAGCAGCTGAAGTTCTCGTGTTGCTTCTTCACTGAGTTGGCTGTGAGGGCGTTTGTAAATGGTCATATCCGACTCATGACGTTGGCTCTGCGTCAAGTGACTGACTGTGACAGTCGGGATCGTTGCATGCTGACGAAATGCGTGCTGCTGATCTCGCTGGCGTTGTCTCGACTCTCTAGAGCGGCGCCGCTGACAGATGTGGAGACGGCACTTGCGCCACCCATGCATCTTCCACTATCCAACGCGGAAGCCTCATGCAACGAAGCGCGGCAATTGCTCTCGATGATGGTTTTAGGAGCTGCGACGCAAGGATCCACCCAGCCAATGCCATGTGATGTCCAGGCGTGTGAGTCACGCTACTGTGTTGTTCTGAGAACGACGGGATCGATCAGTATGCAAGAAGTAGACCCTGACGGAATTGGCTCGGCAAGCAGCTCAACGCCACTAGAAACCCGTGCAATGGCATTCTGGGACTCATTGTTCAACGTTCTATCTGCATGCGGCTTCGTTGTGGAAGACACCAAGCTTTCGATGGCTTTCGAAGTGCTGTCTAATGAGGAGTTTGTCAAGGAACAGTTTTCGCTCGACAGCAACGAAACTCGAAGTGACAGTCTCAGCTCTGGTGTTGTGTCCAAGCAAGAGATTTGGCAGCAGCTGTTTGAAATGGCTCGACGTGTCGGGTTCTATTTGGTGCAGTTGCAGAGCGGCTTCTTTGTGGGAGCAATGGAGTGTCTTCAGGAGATTTGTCGACAGATCCGCTCGTGGGAAGGAAAGAACGATCTGAGGGCTACAGTGGTTCCCAGCACTGTCCAATGGCTTGGCGTGGTTTTTCCGAGTGGTCTCTTGTGGCAAACAGAGCCACCAGCGATCGGAGAGTTAGCGCAGGAACGAGAAGCTGCCCAGCACCTCTGGAAATGGTTTGCAGTCCACCAGTTGCTCTCGTTGCTGAACCAACCCGTCATGGAAGAAGAAACGACAGGTGGTGAACAACTGTTGCAACAGGTCTGGGGTCTCTTGATGGAGGATGCCCAAGCACTCGACATCCTTGAGAGTGATGATGCGATGCTGGCACAGCTGAAGCAGCTTCAGACTCTTCATGCGGGCGATCAGGACGGGACGCGACGCGAGCAAGAGCTTCAAGACGACGATGGAGACCGACCAGCCACAACCGAGAGAACCGCCGGTGACATTTGACTTTGGGGCTTTTGAGGTGCATTGAGTTATGCAAAAATGGTTCTTTCGTAGGTTGCCATCTGCTTCTTGGCTTCAGAGATGCTCACTTCGATCTTACGCACACCGCGTTCCTACGAGCCAACCAACACCTCGTGAGTTCCCAGACCAACACGAGTACAACACCAAGTGATGGGAGTTCGTACTAGTAATGCAACGATAGTGAAGGCTTCCACGAGTTGCTGGCACTGTCGACAGAATAGCAACCACAATCCAAACAGTTAGACAAAAGAAGAACAGGAAAGACGATGTTGCATCAAGCGGTGCACAGTCACTTACGACATAAAAGGCCAATTCCTCCGCTGACGAGTGCACAATGGGCAAAAAGGTGCAGTCGGCCTTGGGGAAACTGAATTTGGACATGTCTTCGGTCACGATGTGCACGTTCGTACCGTCAAAGGTGACTTTGAGCACATCGCTGTTCATGGGCACGAGAAACGTCTCGTTCAGGTCGTTGCAGATCACTCGAGAGATCTTCTTGATCTCGCCAAAGTCTACCACGTAGCCGTCCTGACCAACAACGCCCGTGATCGTGACGCCCACTTTGTAGTTGTGGCCATGGAGCTTTTCCCGATAGCCTTTGTACGCGATGAAGTGGGCCGCATTGAACTTCATGTAGTCCTTGGAGACGTGCACTTTGTACACTTCTGCGTAGCCATTCGAGTTGAGAGACGCCGTAGGACCTGTCATGCCCAAATGGGCCACTTGATTCGCGGTCTGCACGTTCATCGCAGCTGCGGCCGCGGCGGCTGCATTGGGATTGCCCGGCACGGACAGCGAAGAAGCTGCAGCAGCCGCTGCAGCAGCGGCCGCCGCATGGGCCGCTGCAGCAGATTGGGCATCCATCGTGAGCACGTTGAGTTGCTTTTGGTCGTTGGCCGCAGCCGGGTTGTAGCCTCGAAAGGGCTGAATCTGGGCCTTGATCTCGTCGGGGGTCTTGGCGCAGCCCCGGAGATGGGAGGCCCATCGATCGACGTTTTTGGAGGAGATCTCTTTGTCGCAGTAGGAGCACTTGACGCTTCCCTCCGTGGTCTCTCGAGATACGTTCATCTTGACGATGGCCTTCTGTTCCGCCGTGAGCTCTTTCATGGCGACAGGGGCAGTTACTTGCAGTGGTTGCGAGGGATCGAGGCCGAGAGTGAGCGCAAACGAAGTGGCGGCGGTGGCGCGACGCTTTTTTCGATCGGGCGGCACGAGCGAAGAGGCGTGGGAACTAATGGTCGCTGGTTGAACGGCAGCCAAACAAACCCCGACAGTGCGCCGTCGACGATGGCAATGGCGATGGGCGGGGGAAGGCTGATGGGCAGCAAGGCAGTAGAAAAGGGATCGGAAATGGCCTGCGCTGATTGGTCAAAAAGAGCGCGATGCGCCTCCATCTTCTTGTACCAAGGTCCCACCCATGCCCACAGCCAACCTTCACAGTCAACTGGAGAGATGACTGACGTGGATCAGAGCAAGGAGAAGCTCGATGCGACTGTGAAGGCATGGCGCGAGCAAGTCGAGGAAACTGTGGGGTGGATGGAGAATCAGATACACAGCATGGTGCTTCGGGGTGCCATGAGCGGATCTGATGCAGCTACCTCGACAGTTGCTGGGGGAATAGAATCAGATGCAGTGACAGTTCAGCTTGGTCAGCGCGCCAACCAGCTCAAGCAGCTCGTTCAGACGGGACCCAGTGCGTTGCAGCGCGAGTCAGAGCCATTGCAAATGTTGATCCAGCGCATCGCATTGCTTGTGACCAAGTTGCTCAAGCAAGACGCTATCAGCGTAGAACCGCTCGTGCCGCTTTTGCACGTGGAACTAACGATGCTGCGAAAGATCCAGCTGCAGCCCACGAAACCGAGAGAGAGTAAGCATCACCTGGCACTTATCTTCTTTGGTTGTGTGCTTTGCTTTGTGGTGCGTCACGAGAGCGACCGGGTCGCACTCGCACAGGCCATTTGCAACGAGATCGTGCGACTTAGCGAGCAAAAGTCCTCGCAGGAACTCGTCGTATGGTGTCTTGAAGACAGCGTGGCGCTGTGCGGACAGCTCTTCACGAAAGAAGAATGGTTGGCGAGCCAGTCGAATGGCAGATTGGTGCTGCAATGGATGGTGTCACAGGTCAATTTTCCGCACTTGGGCGGTGACTTGCTCGGACGGGTCTTGGCATTGGTGCTTCCGCTCGTCGATGATCTCAAAGACAGCACTCAATTGGTTGGCGCGCAGATGCTGTGCCACATCGTCAAGAACGTGACGCCAACGGAATTGCGATGGTACGAAGACGTGTTGATAGATGTATTTGGCGTTGGTCTGACCAGTAACAAAAGCGGTACCCTGGATGCCATGCTTGAATGCCTTGGTGTTGGACTCGAAATGCTATCTCCACCGGGCGACCTGAAGCACTACGACACTTTTTTCCTCAGTCTGGTCAACAAGACGAGCGTTTGCTCTGAGATCCCGTTGAAACTGGTCTTTATTCGACGTTTGCGACCACTGATTCGTCAATTGGGCGTTCCCAATACTATGCACATTGTGCGGTACCTGCAACCGCTGGTGCGCGTGTTGTGCGAGACCATCGAGAACTGTTTGAACGGTGAGCTGATCGTGGAGACCCTGGAGACTCTTCGCATTGTCATCCAGAGCGCATGGATACGCGCGGCACTGCATCAAGAGCGGATCTTGGTCGCCGTGGTTCGCGCTGTGATGGCCTGTGAGTTGCTGGAAGTGACCTCCCCGTCCCAGAGCACGGCCTGGCCGCATCAGATCGCACACATCGAGAGCAAATGTAGTGAAATTTGTGGTCTTCTGCACCAACTGAGTCTCAACGCTCACGAAATCGACGCGTTTTTCACCAAAATCCGCGCCAATTCGCCGCCCCAACAACTGCATTTGACAGCTTTTTGCAACAAACTGTTAGAGACTGATCGACTTGGACGATACGACAGGCATAATGGCAGTTAAATGTTATATTCTCACTTGCTCGTTTGATTCAGTACTGTACTGTGCATATTCGATAAGCAGTTGTTAATTGTTACAAAAGCATCCTCAACAAAGGCGAAAAGAAGGTGAGTGGATGCTTCATGCAAGCAGTCCAATTGCTGCATCGCCGCGGCTTCGACGCCACCAAATGAACGAATCTCATTCTGATTCGGTGCCATGGTATGCCAAAGGGCCTTGAGCAAGTTTGTCTCCAATCGTCCGCTTGAAGACTTCGACACTGCACTGTGCTCTGGTGCGCTCTCTAACTCTCTTCAATTCTGCTTCTCTTTCGCATTTGTATTTGGATGGGAGAAGAGGGAAGAAAGAGGCTGAGTGTCGTGTCGTTTGGCTTTTAGATGACCACAACAGAGAATCCGTCCGCCAGCACCAACTCCGCCACGACAGTTCACAAAGATGCGCAGGTGCCCACATGTGTGTGATGTCTTCTTCAAAACACCACCTCATTGCCTTCATTTTGTCTTGGATGGGAGACAGCACGATGGCAAAGAGAACAAGCGATCTGATCACGCACTTGACACTACTTTAAGGACCCCCGCAAAAGCCCCAGCAACAGGTAAATCCGAGCCAACGGCTGATCCTCTGAGTGCACTTGCCATCGAGAAATCCACGCGAGCGACGAACTCGATCACTGCGTCGTCTCCCCATTTGAAAAGAACTGGACCTGAACCCGGCACAGAAACGAGCGAAAGACAAGAGCAACATGAGGCCGATCCACAAGCCCCAATGGCCAAGAGACCAGCAGTAGCTGACGAAGCCAGAGTAAGCTGAAGTTTTCTGAATTGCCATGACCTCGGTGGTTCACTCACGTCCGACCAACACGCTTGTTGCACTCAGCAAACGACTTTTTCTCCTCCTTCCAAGTGAGTTGCTACATATTTGATACTTGTGGCTCTGGTGTTGATTTGGCAATTGTATGTAGCTCTTCTCCGCGCTCGGCATCTCCCACACTGCGCGTGGACAATTTCTTGCGGCCATTCACGTTGAATATGGTGAAGGTAGGATCGTGACCTACGTCTCATTTTATTGTGGGGAGAAAAGATGCTAACTGGTATCCATACCACTGGCTGCAGCAATTGGTCCAGCACCACGGTGAGTTTGTTCAAGACGGCTTTTGGATGGATGCCATCAAGACCCACTGCTATGTGACGTATCCAAGTGTCCAAGTGGTGAGTCGGTCTTGTTGGAGGTCATTTGGTTGGCTTTGATGACGTTAAGGTCTCATCAGCGTCTCCTGCCAGGCGGCTCAAATGAAGGAGTTCCTGAATGGAAAGAAATGGCCAGAGGATCATGGCAGAGTACTCAAGGCGCAGTTTTCCGATGCCACAGCCAACGACGTGAGTGCTTATGGTCCTGTTGCAATGCCAGATTCGTCTGACAATGAGTGCATGCTCTCCTTTGGTTGCGCATCAGATCGCTAATAATCTGGGTAAACCTTCAAATCGACGCGGCACCGCAAAGCGAAATGCACAGCAACAACCACGGGAGAGACCATTGTCGCGGACAAAAGCGCAGCGTACGACAAGATCCTATTGCTTTCATCTTCCCACGCTGACCTCTCCAACTGACGACATATGCCTACTCATGTTTATTACTTCAGCTGCTGCATCCATTGACTCGTTCTTTCTCAAGACACAGACACAACCCATGCTCTACTATTTACCAGTCTCCGATGAAGAGGTTGCGCGAAGGAAGAATCGGAACCGACGTCTCGCTGCTGCTCGTGCAACAGTGGCGGCATCAAAAGATTCGTCTTTGACAACAGAACAGAACAAGTCTGGCGATTGATTCCTCCGTCTCTCATTCGTTTGCAGTCCAGATTAAGAGTCTGAGCCAACACGACAGCGCATTCAACGTCACTACGCTCTTTTGGACAATTGCAACTTGACAACAACACGACGCACAAACAAACAACAAAAAGAAAAGAGAGATCTGCCAGACAGCCATCGAACTAAATCATCAGCCATCCTGCGGTCCGCAATAGCTCTCTCAATCTCTTCTCTTCAATCTCAAAGCTCGAACGCGAGGTCCTCGTTGGAATAGAGCAACTCGCGCTCCAAAGACAACTTGGCATCGTACAACAGCGTCAAACAGGTAGAAGACAATGAACGATTCTTGTCTCGATTCTGCAGAATGCGAAGAAGCGTACGGATCGCGCTTAGGATTTCCTCCTTCTTGATGGGATTCACATCGTGGACTTCTCCTCCGTCTCCTCCACCTGAGCCGCCATCACATGCATCTCGACCTTGCCCAGCACCACTGGTACTGCCCTCTCCGTTGTTGGTCCGATCTCCGTCATTTTCGCTTTCGATCACGGTGCACTGCAATGCACCCACACAAAAGCATCATTGTCGTCAGTTCATCCGTCAGAGTGTCGACTACCCATCTCGTCCTCCTGGCTTACCATGCGATGCAAATTGTGCAAAAGCCAGTCGTACAGAAAACCTTTGGGCTTGGATCGAAGCGTCTCCCAAATCATCGAATCGTCTTCTTCGGTGGCCAAGTGGAGAAGATGCACCAGCGTGAACGATAACTGGGTTTCCAGTTGTTCTTTGTAGCGAAACTCTGTCACGTCTTGCAGGTCAGAAGCAGTCTCGAGCGCATTGACTGTCGCTATCAATGCTCGCTTGAAAAAGGCGCCGTAGCTACTGCGGGAAATCGAAACACGCAATGCACTCGACGCAGAGATGCGCACTTTGAAGTTCTCTTGCTGTGAGATCGCATTGATCAGTGCCTGAAACACCGCAGGCGCCCACGTTGCAGAGGCCAACGGAAGTCCCGGACAAAGAAGAACTTTGGCGATCGCATGGCAGGCGTTCCATCGAACCTGGAACAAACAGGAAGGTCGCGTTACTTGCTTGTAGCATCAACCCAGTCACAGCGCACTCACCTTCGGGGATCCATTACTGATTTTGGCTGACAGTACCAGCATTGTCTGATGCAAGAGGCCACGCAACGACTCCAGCGTATCAGGACCAATCGAGCACAGAAAAGGTTCGAAAAAGATCCACCGACACACGAGGCCGAGCGTTCGTGACACACTCGACGCCACCTTGTCGTTGTCGTTGACATGCACCAGCATCCGTTCGATGATTAATTGCATCAGTGTCGCTGGCAGCAAGTCGTATAGCACAATCTCTGTCAAGTGCACGGTCTCGTGTTGCACCACCGCC
This sequence comes from Paralagenidium karlingii, assembly GCA_027475765.1. Classification (NCBI taxonomy): domain Eukaryota; phylum Oomycota; class Peronosporomycetes; genus Paralagenidium; species Paralagenidium karlingii. The sequence continues at coordinate 35,068 of JAMFLO010000031.1, forward strand.
TCAGGGCCAGGAGTAGTGCAAACGTTGCCAAGAGCCCAAGCAGCTCGCACGCGGACGTTCAGAGTCAAGTCCGTCAAGGCTTCGAGTGACTTTGCAACAACAGCATCAGCAAACTTTGGAGTCTATCACCCCCACCATGAGGTCCAAAAGACATTGTATATGAGTCCGCGAGTACCCCCATGACGACCACATGATTCTTTACCTTGAAGGTAGGAGCCAGACACAGAGAACCCAACAGTCGAAATCCTGCCGCTCGAACCACAGGAGACGAGTCTCGGGGCGTTTGAAGAAACGTTCGCGTGTACGTGTCAACAAAACTGCGACGGTTCACGCTCTCAAGACGAACCCAGTCTTTCGGCCGAAGAAGGGTGAAGCACGCACACACGCTGGCTCGAACGTGGTGGGAAGTGTCGTGGAAAGCCCGCATCAAGTGGGTCGACATAAACTCGAGACATTCCTGATGTGGGCCAGCAGTGTGCTACTCGAGCAATAACGATCGAATCCGGGTCGCCAGCATACAACGAAGTGTTAGCAAGGAACAAGCAGGAAGAAAGCAATCGGGCGAACCTGGCTGTAAGCCCATCGGGTATTAGAGCGGTTGTTCGTCGAAGTTGTAGCAACAGTTTTTGCTATGTTAGTGGCCGCTGTATCAGCGGATGATCTGGCAGGAGAGTTGACGTGCACGAATGCGCTTTCCGTCTTCGAGGCGCCTTCACCCTTGATGTAGTTCTCGAGGATTTTCATGGCTTGAAGTCGCACATTCGGATCGGAATCTTGAAATGACGATACCATAAAGGCACCGAGTCTTCTCCAATTGGAACTACAACCGGAAACCATTGTAAACGTACAACCGCCGAAGTCCAATTGACGTCCCTTAACTCGCTTTACCTCAACGCCATCGGGTAGTTTTTCGCAATCTTCGAAAGCAACGACATTGCATCAAGACGCAAAAAGTTCTTGGTAGAGTCATCAGCTCGCGCAGCGATCAGCAAAAGCTCTTCAATCAAAGAGTTGTTGGAAAGGCCCGGGTTATCCCAAACTATTTGGATATGAGCCACCTCCAGGATTTGTCTAGGGCCATGTCGCATCACCATCCACTCGGCGATCGGCTCAATCTGCTCTTGGACATTGAACAAAGCTGAGAGGCAAGACAAGCTCGCCATGTGCACCGAGTGATCTAACCAAAACAATGATTAGAACCCCCTTCACGTATACGCTTGCAGCAATCACTGCACTCGCACCTGGATGCGCCATGGTCGAATAGAGACTCGACGCCAGCACCATCAGGAGCTGCGCCAGAGAAGGGTTGAGGTCGGCTTTCTCGAGAACTGTCAGCACGTTCTTGTATGGACAGTGTTGGATAACGGACGTCGTGGTTTTGAGGATCTGAACAAGTGGTGAAGTCTGTGTTTCGTGGCCAATACAATATACCAACGTCACGTGCACTTGATACAGCATGTTGGAGATTCGCTGGGGCATCGACGCGAAAGAAGTTGACGGCGCAATAAAGCTGCTCATTTGGCGAAAGTAATGCTTCAAGGGCATTTGCTCCCAAAAAACCTCAAGGAATCTGGCGGCCTCAATCCGTGCGCGTTCGCACGGATCGGCAATCAGCAGCGTCAGCACCGATGGAGACCGTTGGAATAATGTCATGAACGGTGTAGTCTGCTCAGGCAAATATAGCCCCACACAAGAAGTGATAGCTTTGGGGAAGTGTCGAGCGATCGCTTCCAGTGTGGTCAGCACCGTGATGCGCAATCGAGCTAAAAGTCCTCTTCAGATGCACACATCAGATACATCAGATCATTGCACACCAAATCTTCACGAAACTACTTACTCGCCGGCGTTGCTGCGTGGAGTTTGCGATCCTCCGCTGTCTGCTCCACCCAGCGACGAGTCCGACTCCGCTGGCGAGATGTCTCCGCGCGACAAGACACTGATCCTTTCATTGCGATCAGACTCCAACACAAGTCCAAAGCCCACAACCTGGCGCATCGAGTTGAGCAAGCCCTGAAGATTGGCCTCGATCCGATCAGTGATCCGATCGTGAGTGGACTGAATGATGGCATTACTGCACTTCATACTGCTTGTACAAGCACGCAGCAACATGCGGTCGTCATTGCCCTGAACCAGCGTTTGTGTCTGGAGGCGAACGTTTTCAACGACCATTCGAAGTACGGCAGGAAAGAAATGGACCACAACGGGGGTCTTGCCGGCCTGGGACAGAATATTGGACACGCAGCTGGTGGCAGCATATCGCGCTTCCAGGTTCGGGTCAGACGGGTCCAAGTACTTGAGCAACACAGAAAAGATCTCTTCAAACATCTCGGTCGCGCGGTCGGCGTTGTCGTGCAGCACTAGCCCCAACGTTCGAATGGAACCACACGTGTACCAAGACTGGCAGTGCTGGATGTACCGGAGAAGGTAGCGAATGATGCGAGGCAGTTGCTGGGACGTAAACCCCACTTGCTCTCTCATGCAGCTCTTTTGCACGAAGCGCATGAATTCCGGGCATAGCATTTCGTCGTGCGGCACAATTTCCACCAGAGCTGCGATCATCGCCGCGAATTCCTATGGCCACCAGACAAGCAGAACACGTAAGCAAGGATCCAACTCCATCGAACACCTCGTCGACACCACCGCACTGACCTCCCCGCGAATGCCCCCGTTGGGCAACGTGATGCCATTCAACTGGCGCAGCATTTCCTGGAGGTCCACCGTCTTGAGCAGTTTGCGTCCAACATCTTGGTTGACCCGTGCGCGAATGTCGCTCCAGAGCTGCCGATCGCGTCGTTGAACTCCGAGATTCCACGCTGGTGCGCCTGGACGCTGGGTTCCACTGCTTCGGATGGCGATAGGCGGCGTCATGCCGTTCGTGGTAACATCCAGAGTGGTTTCGGCCATGAGGCTCTGGCGTTTGGCCTGGCCTGACTTGGAGACAGGGAGGGAAGGGAGGCGAGGCTTTTCTCCAGGGTTCAAGATGGCGCCGTTGCGACGCGCTCACTCCCACACGCGACCCAACAAGCCCAAGCGCACACTGCCGTTGGCTTGAAAGTCACTCTGCGCAAATGGACCCGTCGAGAAAGAGAGAAAACGATGGCCGCAATCGCCGCGTCCCAGCGCCAACTTCACTTGCGTCAACTCAAAGATGTCCTTTTGGCTCGATGACCAGTTGAACCGACGTACTTAAGCGAGTGGATGGGTTGGGATCCCGAACGTTCCTCATTGAAGCGCCACTTCAAATCAGGAACCGTCCACTCTGTGGGCTTAATCTGGAGTGTAGAACAGGGGATCAGTCTGTCGTAACCGACTGAGAACTCACTCAGTCGATGAGTGGCACCACTCTTCGCAAGAGTCTGTTGGTGATGGAGCTCAATGGCTCAATAGAAGACGCGTATGTGGGTATCGAGAGTCCCCGCAAGCTCAGTCAGGTGCAGTTTGAGCTGCAGGACAATGGCCAGTTGGTGCCGACGCCCAGTCGCGCCTACCTGACCAACGAGAAGAAGCTGTATGGCGTCGACCTGGTGCTCATCTTTCCCTGGCGCTCCAACGGCGAAGAAAAATCACCCGAAGACTTTACTTGCGAGCGCTTTGTGTCGCTGCTGATGGGCATTCGACGCGAGAAAAGCGCACGCGAAGGAAAATTGGTCATCGATCCGCTCAAGCGCGTTTTGCGCACCACGCGCTGTTTTCTGGACGACAATGGTCACTATGATGCCGATCTCAAGCAGGCGATGGAGCAAGAAGATGACCAGCAACAGCTTTTGTTGGCGGAAAAGCGTTTTCTCGAGCAAGAGTATCGACGCTTCACGGGCACGACAGAGAGGGTCTCGGAGGAAAAGTTTTGTGAGCTGGTGGCCACCGCCATCTCGCGACGCGTTCAACTGGCGTGTGGTCTGACGACGCGCATGTTTTTCAGTTGCGACCACGACGAAGTGAGTGCGGTTGTTGTCCGTTAGAGTGAAGGATTTGATTCATGGATTGGTGTGCAATGGACAGATCATCATGACGATCAAAGCGGATGACACCGATTTGCGTGTCGAAGCTGATCGCACGAATTACCCAGTGCAAGTCAGCAACAAACCATTTGCGACGATCCACAACCAGAAAATTGAGATTGTGCGCAGAGAATTCAGCGAAGAAACGCGCGATAAAGTCTATGATCAGGCCATCGAGTTGCTCGAGTGAGTGCTGCGCTCTGTCGAGTCGTTCCGACGTTCAAGAGTGTCTGACGCCAAGAGTTTATTGTTGCTGTGGTTTCGGTCTTATGAACAGACGCACCAGAGGCCACGCGAAGGGCTCCCATGTGCCCGAAATGGATCCACTTCTGGTCACAGATGGTGAAACGTACCATCCTCGTCTGTACGAGTCGCTGCGGATGTATGGCCATACCGAAGAGGCCGATGGCGTGTTCACGCCAGAGTTGTACAATGATCCCCGCGGCAATATCTCCATGTGGCGTCGTTTCTTGAATTCGCTGAATTACATCTCGTACGACCCCATGACCTACTTTGCTCCCTATGTGGACTATCGAAGTGAGGCCCAGTTTCAGTTCTTCTACCGCCGTTACCCGTTGGATTGGGGTGAGCCGAAGGTGAGGGTCAGAGGATCAACTATTCCGCCTCTTTCTTGGTTTATATGAAAGCAATTGACTTTGGTTATCCATGTGCTCAGCAAGAGACGCTGTTCACTCAAAGAGACCGCATTCGACTCGCAGCGAGCATCGTTGAACGGCATCTGGGTATCGAAGCACTTCAGGTGGCTGGTTACCTCGTTTCGGAAATGTTCTCGTTGCACGACCAAGAGGCACTTCAGGATCTCAAACGCAATTGGGCGCTGAATTGGACCATGTTCACTCAGCCAATTCACAAGATCCGCATGTACTTTGGCGAGAAAGTCGGCTTGTACTTTGCCTGGCTCGAGTTCTACACCAAAATGCTCATCATCCCATCGTTCGCTGGTATCATTGCCGAGATTGCGGTCTACGTGTTCAAAGGTGAAAAATACAGAACCACTCGAGGGTACATCCTGATCGCGTTCGCTGGATCGATTGTGGCGTGGGCTGCTCTCTTTTCGGAATTGTGGAAACGCAAAAACCACATTTACAACACTTTGTGGGGTTCTCACTTGTCCCGTCAGGATCGCCGTCCACGCGCTCGTTTCCAGGGCGTCAAACGATTGAATCCCGTCAACGACATTGAAGAAACCACTTACGAAAACCGAGCAGCGCGGCGCCGCGCGTTTGTGGTGTCGTGGATGGTAGTGTTCTTCATGATCTGCATCGTTATCGTCGCTTTGGTTGGGTTTTTCTATGGTAAGCACTGGATCAACCAGAAACGCCAGCCGACGGACGATAGCGTTGCGGGCACAATCCACGACAACCCGACTGTATTCACCCAATTAGTCTCGGTGCTCAATGCCGTTCAGATCCTGTTGCTTAACATGGTAGGCTGTAGTATTTCCGACCACCAGAAACGCGTTCTGACGTCGGTTCTGATTGTTGTCGTCTTTGTGGAGGTATACCGCGGCGTCGCCAAGAAACTCAACGACTGGGAGAACCATCGCACCGAAGTGCAATACGAAAAGTTTCTGGTGCAGAAAGTGTTTTTGTTTCAGTTTTGCAACTCGTTCGCGTCCTTTTTCTACATTGCGTTTGCGAAAAAGAAAGTGGAGGACCAGTGCATTGATGGCGATTGTTTGAACGAGTTGCGCAACCAGCTGATTGTGTTGTTTGTGATCCGCATTGTGGTTGGCAACACGCTCGAGGTTCTGGTGCCGTATCTCAAGTATCGCTACTCGGTATACGCGGAGCAAAAGGCTGTGCAGAAAGAGAAGCGCAAAACGGCGGTGGATGGCATCGTTCAAAGACAAAAGCACAACTATGTGGAGCAGCAGGCCAAGCTGAACCCTTACGAGTCCAACGAGTCCTTTGAGGACTACAACGAGATGGTCATCCAGTTTGGCTTCATCACGCTCTTTGTCGTGGCTTTCCCGTTGACACCGTTGCTTGCCCTCGCCAATAACATTGCGGAAGTACACGTTGATGCTGTCAAGGTACTGTTCCCATTAGCGTCGTGGTGGTAGTGATGAACGTGACTGACTCAGAATCGTTTGTGTCTTGCTTCCAAGCTCTGCATCGGCCATCGTCGCCCATTCCCGTTCACCGCCAAAAACATCGGCGCTTGGGCTGATATCATCCGCATCTTGACTTTCCTGTCGCTTGTGACCAACTCGGCGCTGATCCTGTGGACCTCGGATTTCTTCAGCAGTAGCGACAACAAATCGGACAACAAGGTCAAAGCGATCATCTTCTTTGTGACCATCCAGGTTTGCTTTCTCGTCGCCATCAGCATCGAGCATTTGGTCCACGACGTGCCGCATCAACTCGAGTTGTTGCTGGGGCGCCATGAGTACATCATTGCGACAGTGTTCAAAGGACTTGAAGAAGGAGACGACTCCAAGTTGCGCGAGATCGCCGAGAAACTCGATCTGCAGATTTACTCTAACGAGCAATGGGAAGAACCCGAAGTGGTGCCGCCAACGCCTCCTCAACCATTCTCGTGAGTCAACCACAAGAGTCTGGGTGAAGGCAGTGGTAGAAGCGACTGCGCATAAGTCTACGTGGCGCTGTCTGTCTGTAGTCTGCGTGTAGCGTGCTTGTCTCTCTTTTCTCTCTTTTGCATTGGTAACGCGCTTTCCGTTTGGCTTTGGATTGGGCTTCCCTCCTTTCCATCTCTTCAAGCGTCGTGAGGTGTGCCACGCCATGTTGGTGGGTCTGGCTTCAGAAGTGCATAAGCAGACCATAGACAAAGACGAGGAGGAGCGAGAGCGATGGACAAGATGGACGAGATGAATGGCTCGTCGCGGCGGCGGCAGCAGCAGCACACCAAAGCCAAACGCGTCGAACAAAAAGGACGCTTCACCATCACCGAGTTCAGCGCCAGCGAGCGCTTCTCGGATCTCTCGGACCAGGACCTCGATCAACTTCAGCAGCAGCTCGAGGACCACCAGGTGATTGGCACTCGAAGCAGTTGCCGTATTATCGCAGCAATCTGACTCGTGCTGACGTACAGCTTCAATTGGAGAGTGAGATGACTCCACAGTCTGATGCCGTCGGTCATGGCCACTTTGCACACCCACTTGCCCCGACAGTTCATGGCACTGGCGATGCGGCTTCATTCACCGGGTCCGAAGGCAGCAGTGTCAGCCACATTCTGGACGACGTGCTGTCGCTGGAATGCCCACCGCTTCTACTGGACCATTTGCATTTGCCACAGCAGCGGCAACAGCAACAACAAGCGCAAGAAGAGAGACGGTAATATGTACGATGGATATGCCGAGAGTCTCCGATGTGACGACATTTCTGGCCACAGGATCAAGCGCAAAGGACGTTTTACGATCATCGAACACACCGGGAATTCGCCTTGTTCGCACTCAATTGATGCTTCAGTGAGTTGTTTGGCTCTGTGGTGATTGATTTCAAGCAATGCAAGCACTCATGAACCGATATCGTTCTGGATATACGCAGGACATCGACTTGGAGCCCTCCACAAGTCTGAACCGCACGGCGTCTATTGAGATCTCCCAGCAACAACAGAAACGCGAAGATAAGCAGCGTGCGCACAGCTACACGAAAGAGAGCGTTTTGCGCCATGCAGCCAAAAGCAGAAACCATCGAAGCGGCACAGATGTCAACACCCGACGTCCGACATCTACGGGAAACGCTCCGTTTCGTCGACAATCGGAGCCCACCGTTTTCTTTGGAGACACATCGTTCCACTCGGGCTCCTTGGGCTCGTTTGGGTCAGCCGGTTCCTTCAGCGGATACATGCCAACAACCAACCCCATCGTTCATTCTGCCAGCTTTAGTGGGGGGCTCAGTGGCGAGACTAACGGGCTCTTCGGCACTCCGCCGATGCCCTCACCGCCTTCGCTGTCACAGAAGGCAGCGGAAGAACTGGGCGGTGATCGTCGGCACTTCGAGGCAGGCAGTGAGCGACGCCATTTGCTGTCCCGACAACAGAAGTCCGTCACAATCCCTGCCGCCCAGTTTGCGCTACAGCAGCACATGCTATCGACGCTCATTCAACAGCAACAAGAGCTCAAGCAGTTCATCACGATTCTGCAACAGCAGCAGCTTGAGATTCTGGCGAACCAGAACAGCCAACTGCAGCACTTGGAGCATAACAACATGACTTGCAAAAGGTCAGTGCAACGGTTGAGTAATGGCTTGAAACGACAGCGAGTTGACCTCGTGGGATGATCTGTTGTTGTGGTTGAATCAGAGAGAAAGAGATGGTGAGATCTGCTTCCGTTATTCTGCTTGCTTGCTGGTGTGGTGCGGCTGTGAGGCACTGCACAGATCTGATCGCATGTGGTGGTGATGGGTGCTACAGGAGGAGTGGGAAGAGGACCTAAAGATGCTGACGGACGAGAACAACTTGCTCCGCACGCGATTGCGCATCGTCGAGGCTGAAAAAGAACAGCAGGAGCGCAAATGTGAGCAGCTTTTGGAGGAAAGCGAACGACATAGGCTGCGCTGTGAGTGGCTCGAGACGAAACTGCACAAGAACCAAACACCTTCGGCGCGAGTGGATCCACCAGACACCCCAGAAGGAGCGTGAGTCCGATCTTGTTGGTAGATAGAGCTCGGGTTTATATGTTCATCTATGCGTCGAGAGAAGACGATAAATCGTGGATGATAAGCTGTTAATTTATTGAATCGATGATGCTTATGGTCGTGTGCTACGCGGTGCAAATGACGATGATCGTGATGATGGTCAGCAGAAATCCGATGGAGCAAATGGTTGCAAACATGGGAAAGCGGTGGCGTTTGTCGGTCACTTTGACCAGTTGCTCGGGAGCTCCTCCGTCTCCGTTGGTCGCGATGCGACGGCGAGGATCCACCAGACCGATCTCCTGTTGACCAGCGGAGTGGCACGGCGACAGTGGGAACAGGATCAGTCAGGTTATCACACTACAAGTCAGGCCACGAGGCATTACCCACATTCCAGTGATCCGGCAGAAAGAAGTCGATCTGCGTGACATCCACCTCATCTAGATCTGCAAGTTGGCCAACGTCTTGATGTTGGCTCTGGTGCTTGGGGTCAACTCTGCTGGCAGAGTGCGAATGGTTTCCAGCTCTCGTCAAACTGGTGCTGGCAACAAGCGGACTGGAAGAGAAGACAACAAAGACCAAGGCGAGACCGAGTATTCGAGCGATCCCTAGCAGCGGCATGTTGCAGTCAAGGCACTGATTCTGGCCCACACTTTGACAACCCATGGTATTAATAGAAGGTCCGGCGTCTATCTGGCATTGGGCCATTCTTGTCCATGCGCTTCACTCACCGCTGTCCGTATCCCATGGCCACACAACCCAGCACGGGAGTTCACTTTCATGATCGTGAATGATGGTGGATCATTCACAGCATCTGAGTGAGTTGGTGTGCATTTTGAGCCAATCAGAGGCATTGGCGCCCTTTTCTCTCTGGTTGGTGCGAAATCCTCCAAGTGCGCGCTTGATCTGAAGAGGGAAGACAAGGGAAATCGAACCGCGAGGCATTCGCTCAAAGAGGCAGATGGTGGCAAGTGCGGAGAGTCTGGAAGAAACTAATGGTCTCGGGCGTGGCGGGGCTGACCACACGATAGGCGCCTTTGCGGGCTCCGACTCCGTGAGCAAGTCCTCATCCGGAGTGGAAGCGTCGTTTGTGGAGGTTCAAATGAAACAGGGCATTGAGCAAGAGCTGGAGGAGACGTTGGGCATCCAGAAAGACAAAGTCTCTAATGAAGAGCTGGACACGACCGATGCGGAATCTTCGGCCTCTGGAACCATTTCCAGCGCCAATTCGGAGAAACTGGCGAAGTTGGACAGTCTGCTGGAGAAAGCAGGGCTGTATTCCAGCTTTTTGTTTTCCAACATGGAGACGGCGGCGACCGTCGCGTCAAGTTCGCCGCAAGAAGAGATTTCCACTGCGCAGCAACAACCGGACGCCGAAGCTGAACCGATGAACACGAGAAAGCGGCGTCGTGGTGGCAAAAAGACCAAGCAACAGCAACAGGAAGAAAAAGAGCGAAAGCGTCAGCGTGGCGAACAAATGATCCACGACATGCAGCAAGATGACAAACTGGATACACGTCGCCAGCCAAAGATTCAGTTTGAGCAACCCAAATTGGTCACTGGCGGCCAGCTACGATCATACCAGTTGGAAGGCATTCGATGGCTTTGCAATCTGTTTGAGAACGGCCTCAATGGCATTCTTGCGGACGAAATGGGGCTTGGCAAAACCATCCAAGTAATTGGACTCATCGCGCATCTGAAATCGTTGGGGGTACGCGGCCCCTTTCTGGTGGTGGCACCCTTGTCGACACTTTGGAACTGGTCCAATGAGTTCCACAAGTGGGCGCCGTCAATTCCGTGTCTGGTATATCATGGTAATCGCCAAACGCGCCGTCAATTGCGTGAGAACGAGCTGAACAAAGCGCATCGACAAGATCCAGAATTTCCTGTGATCATCACGTCGTACGAAGTGATCAGCATCGATCGCAGAAGCTTTGATGGCTTGGGATTTGTGTGGAAGTACATCATCATCGACGAAGGGCATCGACTCAAAAACTTCAACTGCAAACTGATCCGAGAACTCAAAGCATGTCGTTCAGAGAACCGACTTTTGCTGACGGGCACGCCGCTACAGAATAATCTGAGGGAGCTTTGGAGTCTGCTGAATTTCATTTTACCGGATGTCTTTGACGATTTGGAGTTGTTCGAGAGCTGGTTCTCGTTCTCGCCCGATGGCAACGATGGTGTTAATGGAAGCGACAGCGTCAATGCGCTGAGCGGAGACAAGAAGATTGAAGTCGTTAACAAGTTGCACGAAATCCTTCGGCCGTTTCTGCTTCGACGACTCAAAGTTGACGTCGTACAAGAGATGCCGTCCAAGACAGAGATTTTTGTGTACTGCGGCATGGCGCCCATTCAACGTGAATACTACAGTAAGATCCTGAACCGCACGCTGCATCTCGAACTCGAGAAGAAGTATGGGAGCTGTCGCAGCGCGGCGCTTCGATCCAACTCGATGCGCAACCGCGCCATGCAGCTTCGCAAGTGCTGTAACCACATTTATCTCTTTGACGAGCCAACAGATAGCAACGGGGATGTGGTGACAGACGCTCGGATCGTCGAGACTTCGGGCAAGATGATTGTCTTGGACCAAATGCTCCGTGAGCTGAAACGCCGCGGTCACAAAGTGCTGATCTTCAGTCAAATGACCAGAATGCTCGACATTCTCGAGGATTTTCTCGTATTTCGAGGCTATGGAACGTGTCGACTAGATGGTCAGACGGCGCTGATGGAGCGTCAGCAACAAATGGACGCGTTCAACTCGTCGCAAAGCAACGACCTCTTTTGCTTTTTGCTGTCGACTCGCGCTGGTGGGCTCGGCATCAATCTGGTTGCGGCAGACACAGTTATCTTTTTTGACTCGGACTGGAACCCGCAACAGGACAACCAGGCGCAGGACCGTTGCCATCGCATCGGCCAAAAGAAAGACACTGTGGTCTATCGGCTGGTAACGGAAAACTCGTTTGAGAACCGAATGATCCAACGTGCCATAGAGAAGCGCAAGTTGGAGCGTGTGGTGATCCAGGGCGGCCAGTTCAAGTCAGCCGGTCAGCGGTCCACCACGGCGCTCACGTCGGAAGATCTTCAAGAGTTGCTTCGAGACGACGTGCTGCTCCGCGACGGCGTCGAGACGGGTGGCATCCAAGGCGACGAGCTGTTGGCCATTTGTGACCGTCAGCAAGTCGTTGAGAGCTTTGTCAGGCGCTCATCATCGCCGTGCTCATCGCCGTCGTCTTCACCTTCGGGTTCGGCATCGCGACGCCGTGCTGGTGGCAAATCGGCCAAAGCAGAGCTGTTGGCTCACAAAGGCAATGGCTACGAAGTAGTGGACTCGAGCCAGTTTGTGGCCATGGAGAGCTTTTCATGAGCGAGATAAAGTAGTTGCGCTAAATTTATTACCAAAATGGTCCATTGACCATCATTCATGTCTTGGTCTTTTTGCGCCGGACTCAGATGCCAGAAACATGCTTTCATTAGTAGCCTGTTTTTTGCAGTGTCACGAATGGTGCAACCAAATGCCCAACAACCAGCAGTTCGCATTGTATTGCACTTTGAGCAACAAATTGGCCAATTTGTGCAAATTGCGCATGGATTCGCGTCGTGTTGGTATCTGATACCTTCGGCCGTGCAGTGTGTCTCGGATTTGGCGTATGAGATCCAGCGAGAATTTGCGCTGGACCGTGTGACTGCCGCTGGCGTGGCATTGGTGCTGGATGGCAGCCATTTGTTAGGGCCTACAGCCATTGGAATCCTGCGGGACGACGACTGTGTGAGTGTGCGCTGCGCGTCGACGGCTGTCCAATGGCGTCCAAAGACGTGCAGTGGTTCGAAGAGATGTGTGGCTGTGGAGGTGGACCAAGAATCGCCGTGTGCTTCTTTGTCGTCTTCTGGGTCAAACCCGGACAGTGAGTGCGAGTCTGACGAAGATGATGACATTTGCAAGAAGACGAAAAGTGAAGTCAAAGAGAAGCAAAAGAAGACGAAGACAACGAAGAAGAAGAAGAAGAAGAAGAAACTGCGTGACGATGACAGCCACAAGAAGAAGAAGAACAAAGTGGTCCAACCAGACGCCAAAGAGCGAACGCTCGATCCAAATCGCCAGCCAACAACGACAGACAAAGAGGCTACTGAACGCAAACGCAAACGCAAACGCAAACGTCACGAGCGAGCGAAAGAAGGAGAAGAAGACAGCGATCAAGAAGTACAACCCAATCAGACATCAAGACTTCCTGGTGCTCCAAATGGTCGTCCAATGGCGGGATCTCACGACTCGTCCGGGGAAAAACATCCAGCGAAGCCGCTGAATCCTCTTCGTCCAAGACGAAGACGACGTTCCAAGCGAATTCGAAACGAGAGCAAATCCAGTCAACAGGTGGAACAATCATCGAAAGAATCGGCGAAAGAAGGGACCGGTGAGCCCAATGATGATCATCTCGAGAAACAGCAGCAACAACAACAACAACAACAACAAGAACGACAAGAATTGGTTGGCAACGATTCTTGTGCCAGTCACCAACACGTTCGTTTCGACGGTGGTGAAGTGGTGGCTCCCGAAGTCGCGAAGCTCAAACAAGCCAAGGTAAAGCTGACGTCTCAGCACGCCCAACACCAATCTGTCAGCGTTGATCTGTTGAAATATGGACCGTCACCACAGCAAAGGATATCTTGTGGTGTTGCATCAGAAGAGCTAGAAAAAGTGTCGGCTCACCAGCAGAAACGAGAGAAAGGAAGTCGCAATCGCATTCGAATTCGTCGCGAACGAAAGCAGGAGGAGGAGGACGGCGAATTGTTGGATCGTTGGAAGCGACCATATGAGATTGTTGCCAGTATTCTCGACGTGAAGAAGATCGAAGTGGCCAACGACCAGACGGTGAGTTGTGTGACTGAGCAACAGAATCATTAGACTGACTGTGAGCTCTTGTGACAGCCAGTTGACGTGAACCCGTTGGTGGAAAAGCACCCAGCGGTGTCATTGAATCCCCCTATGTTGAGACAGGATCAGATCGTGGCATACAAGACCCTTCGACTCTGTGAAGAAACCTGGCAGCCCATCATGAGCGAGTGGCAAGCAGGTCAGGTGGTGGCGATGGACGATGCAACGGTCAAACTTACCACGTTCAACTTGGTTGTGGAAGATGCTGGCAACAAGGGAGAACCAAGGTGCCCAGAACTCTTGCTGCACACGTCGCGAGTCGTCGCGAGTCGGTTGTAAGGTCGCTGATTGTGTATGCTATGGGCTTATGTTGCGTGTAGACTTCAATGGCAACCTCTTCAAGACAGCGAGACAAAGGATGTCGCGTGGAGTGATTTGGCTGCAGTGCACTGGTTGGCTTGAAAGGCAGCGCACCAAAGAGATCAACACAGCTTTTCCATCATTTTTCTCTGTTTACTGTTGAAAGGCAGCGCACCAAAGAGATCACAACATACCTTCCATCATTTTCTCTTTTTTGTTTACTCCAGCATCACCATGAGTGTTGCACCAAGACCCTCACTGGCTGACAACATGCCACAAACAACCCATTCCTACAGATAAAAAAACTCGTCTTTTCACTCCTCCATTTACCAACCGAGAACCAACACTCGATCGAGCCATGAACAAAGATTAAAGACAATGCTATCACAACATCTTACTTAGGTCCGTACTGGGTGTAATCTTCCTGGCCTGGCACGACGAACTTGGTGAAGTTCTTCTTGAAACTCTCAGCCAATTTCTTGGCCATAGCATCATACGCCGCCTTGTCGGCCCAAGAGTTCTTGGGGATCAAGACATCCGATGGAACACCAGCAAGGGTCTTTGGCACTTGCACACCGAAGACGGGGTCCTCGATGAACTCCGATTTCTCGATGCTACCATCAAGAACGGCGTCCACGCACTTACGGGTAATCGGCAACTTCATGCGCTTGCCAACGCCATAAGCACCTCCACTCCAGCCAGTGTTGAGCAAGTAGACCTTAGTGCCGTGGGCTTGGATCTTCTTCTTCAACAACTCAGCGTACTTCGTTGGGTGAAGAGTCATGAAAGCAGCACCAAAGCAGGTCGAGAAGGTAGCTTCTGGCTCAGTAATGCCACGTTCAGTACCGGCAACCTTGGCGGTGTAGCCAGACAAGAAGTGGTATTGGGCTTGACCTGGAGTCAACTTGGACACTGGAGGCAACACACCATAAGCATCGCACGTCAAGAAGATGATCACCTTCGCGTGACCAGCCTTCTGTGGCACGTGGTAGTTGGAGATATGGTGGATCGGGTACGACACACGGCCATTCTCAGTCTTGGACTTGTTGTAATAGTCTGGGACCTTGGTCTTCTCGTCAATCCAGACGTTCTCCAACAAAGCATCAGGCTTGATGGCACCGAAGATCTCGGGCTCGTTCTCAGCGCTCAGATCAATGGTCTTGGCGTAGCAGCCACCCTCGAAGTTGAAGACGCCTTCATCATCCCAACCGTGCTCATCATCACCAATCAGGTTGCGCTTGGGGTCGGCCGACAACGTGGTCTTACCGGTACCCGAAAGACCGAAGAAGATGGCAGTATCGCCCTTGGGGCCAACGTTAGCAGAAGCATGCATCGACATGACGCCGTTCAGTGGCAAGAAGTAGTTCATCATACTGAAGATACCCTTCTTCATTTCACCACCGTACCAGGTGCCACCAATGATAGCGAGACGCTTCTCAATGTTGAAGATCACAAACACTTCCGAGTTCAGCTTGTGTTCCTTCCACTTGTCATCAGTCACGTTGCATGCGTTGATGATCGTGAAATCGGCCTTGAAGTTCGATTTGATCTTCTCGAACTCGGGACGGATGAACATGTTGGTCACGAAATGGTGTTGCCACGCAAACTCAGTCATGATACGCACATTCAAACGAGTCTTCTCGTTCACACCGCAGAAACCATCGAACAAGTAGATCTTGTCGGTCTCGTTGTAGTGGTCAATCACCTTCTTGTGGAGGGCATCGAACACTTCAGCAGTGGCGGGTTGGTTGATGTTACCCCACCAGATGTTGTCCTGACTGGGAGCTTGCTTCACAATGAATTTGTCCTTGGGGGAACGGCCAGTGAACTTGCCAGTATCCACAGCGTACGTGCCGTTGGCAGTGATCTTGCCTTCATTGTTCTTCTTTTCGTGGTCCATGATCTGAGCATAGGTCAGGTTATGGTACACCTTGGCGTTGGGGGCCTTGATGCCATACAGCTTGTCGAAGCCGAGCGCGGACGCGGTGGTCTCGTGGGCAGCGCAGGAACCAGAGTCAGCAGCTTTTGGTCCAAACTTGGTATAATCTTCCTGTCCAGGAATCACAAACTTGGTGAAATTCTTGCGGAAGCTGTCAGCCAATTTCTTGGCCATAGCATCATACGCCGCCTTGTCGGCCCAAGAGTTCTTGGGGATCAAGACATCCGATGGAACACCAGCAAGGGTCTTTGGCACTTGCACACCGAAGACGGGGTCCTCGATGAACTCCGATTTCTCGATGCTACCATCAAGAACGGCGTCCACGCACTTACGGGTAATCGGCAACTTCATGCGCTTGCCAACGCCATAAGCACCTCCACTCCAGCCAGTGTTGAGCAAGTAGACCTTAGTGCCGTGGGCTTGGATCTTCTTCTTCAACAACTCAGCGTACTTCGTTGGGTGAAGAGTCATGAAAGCAGCACCAAAGCAGGTCGAGAAGGTAGCTTCTGGCTCAGTAATGCCACGTTCAGTACCGGCAACCTTGGCGGTGTAGCCAGACAAGAAGTGGTATTGGGCTTGACCTGGAGTCAACTTGGACACTGGAGGCAACACACCATAAGCATCGCACGTCAAGAAGATGATCACCTTCGCGTGACCAGCCTTCTGTGGCACGTGGTAGTTGGAGATATGGTGGATCGGGTACGACACACGGCCATTCTCAGTCTTGGACTTGTTGTAATAGTCTGGGACCTTGGTCTTCTCGTCAATCCAGACGTTCTCCAACAAAGCATCAGGCTTGATGGCACCGAAGATCTCGGGCTCGTTCTCAGCGCTCAGATCAATGGTCTTGGCGTAGCAGCCACCCTCGAAGTTGAAGACGCCTTCATCATCCCAACCGTGCTCATCATCACCAATCAGGTTGCGCTTGGGGTCGGCCGACAACGTGGTCTTACCGGTACCCGAAAGACCGAAGAAGATGGCAGTATCGCCCTTGGGGCCAACGTTAGCAGAAGCATGCATCGACATGACGCCGTTCAGTGGCAAGAAGTAGTTCATCATACTGAAGATACCCTTCTTCATTTCACCACCGTACCAGGTGCCACCAATGATAGCGAGACGCTTCTCAATGTTGAAGATCACAAACACTTCCGAGTTCAGCTTGTGTTCCTTCCACTTGTCATCAGTCACGTTGCATGCGTTGATGATCGTGAAATCGGCCTTGAAGTTCGATTTGATCTTCTCGAACTCGGGACGGATGAACATGTTGGTCACGAAATGGTGTTGCCACGCAAACTCAGTCATGATACGCACATTCAAACGAGTCTTCTCGTTCACACCGCAGAAACCATCGAACAAGTAGATCTTGTCGGTCTCGTTGTAGTGGTCAATCACCTTCTTGTGGAGGGCATCGAACACTTCAGCAGTGGCGGGTTGGTTGATGTTACCCCACCAGATGTTGTCCTGACTGGGAGCTTGCTTCACAATGAATTTGTCCTTGGGGGAACGGCCAGTGAACTTGCCAGTATCCACAGCGTACGTGCCGTTGGCAGTGATCTTGCCTTCATTGTTCTTCTTTTCGTGGTCCATGATCTGAGCATAGGTCAGGTTATGGTACACCTTGGCGTTGGGGGCCTTGATGCCATACAGCTTGTCGAAGCCGAGCGCGGACGCGGTGGTCTCGTGTTCAGACATATTGGTTGTTGGTTGGTTACTTTGTTCTGGTCTTTCACCCAAGAGTGCAGATTCCCGAATGAGCGTCTTCCAGCGTGAGGCTCTGCGCGTTTTTCGGCTGAAAATCCAAGATCGCTGCGCAAGACGTCGCCTCGCCTGTGCTCGCTTCAACCCGCCGGACCCACGCGGACAAACACGAAACCCGGCCCGACCCGACGGTTTGCCCAAGCCAACACAATCGGAATCTTTGTCTTGGCGTTCATCCACTTTTTTGCGCTAACTTGGGGGCGCTGAGAAACGGCCGGCTGTCCCACCCATCGTGGGCGTTTTTATTCACCCACCAATCACCTGCCAGCAAAAGAGCAAGAGAAACAAAGAAAGAAAAGATGATGGGGAGGAGGAGGGGAGGAGGGTGGTGCTCTGATGGCGAGGAGGAGGGGGGGTGCTCTGATGGGGGGGGAGGGGGACAGCGACCCATGCACGAACTGAGGAACTCAGCCTCTGCCGTAACCAAAGAGTTCAAGAGTCTCAACATGACTGGAAGAAGGCAAACTGCGATCGATCTTTGCGGATCCCTTCCCCCACCAGGCGGCGTCAGGCGAAAGAAACACGCACAAATGCAGCGAAAACAGGTGCACTTGCGCATGCAAAGCCGCCGCGTATCCTTTTGTGTTGGGGAGTTTTATGGCGCTCTGAGCTGTTGTTGGCCCCACAAAGCACGGAGCTTTCGCCTCCAATGGCGCAATTGACGAGGATTCTATGCGACTACAATTGCGGACCCCCCCCTTCCCCCCTGTTCTTCCTTGCTAGGGTGTTCTGAAAGGAAATTCATCGCTTTGTCAACTGGCTGACCTGAACCAGCTCCACCACGAAGCATGCGTGGGCCATCGTCTTTGGGCTCGGTCCAAGGATTACAGTGTACCGTAGACTGTACTGTACAACGTATCTTAACGTAAACCATCCCCTCGATCCGCAGCTTCCTTCCGTAGAATGGGATGCGCCAAATGGAATGACATCATTCTGCCCAATAAGCTTTCGTGGCAGTTTCAGCAGAATCGCATGAAACCGATCCAAGCGTGTTCGTTTCACATGCGACACACCATGACCAAGATTGGTGTGGGGTGATAACCAAAACGGCACCAAGATGAGGCATCACATCCTTTGCCTTCTTTTCAGGTTGCTTCAGAAAAGGCGGCACTCCGTCGTTCACGCACGCTTCCACGAAGGCCACACGCCATGCTGTCGCACCACCGCGTTGCATTGCGTTTCTATGGACTCATCTCTGATGTGCACTTTAACACAGTTGCAGTCATCAGTGCAATGGTAGCTGGATATCACTACCGGTACCACACTGGTAAACTAAAGGAGATTGTTGAAGTTTTGCCCAATCATGTCGTCCCTACATGGAACTGACCAAGTGTAGTCAGTGGCTTGATACATGTGCGGCCCGTGGCGAGCATGCATCGTCAGGAATGCGGTTAGTTGCAGTTCGCTGGGCTGGGTTCCGAAGTGAGTGGGCTTCGGTGGCGAGGCCCGTGTGGCCTGACCCGCGAGACCTCAGTGCTTGTGCACTGTTGTTTTTTTGTCTGTGGCATGTCAAGGGTTGCGTCGAAATCCGAGGCAACCTGATGGTCAAAAGGTTTCGTCAACACTTTTCGAGCCGTCACTATCCGCTGTTGAAAGCAAGAGCCAACGAGAGAGAGAGATTAACGGGAGGACCTCTTGAGGTGTGTTGTCGTGGATGAAACGAAAAAAGCAGCGAGACAACGGCTATTGGTGCTCTGTGCTTTGGTCCGTTTGCTCTTTTTCGGTGACTCCCACCAGTTCGACATCTGATCCTGACCCCTGTGTTCTGGGTTTGTCTCTCGATAGAGCTGCCTGGCAGTCGAAGAACTACTCGTGGATTCAACCATGTCACAATCAAACCGACTTCGATGACAAGGCAGTGCTGGCAGTGCCCTGTGAGCAGTGGTTGAACTCTGAAGTTCGGGTGACGCGAGGCTGAATGCGCATCTGCAAAGACTATTTCGACCAAGAGCAAAGTGCTTGCTGGCAAGAGCTTCATGCCACTCTCTTTCTGTCGACATCGTGTGCCGTGGTGATTGACTGGCGAAGCCGTAGAAGTGGATGGATCACTGCGAATCGGACCGATCCAACTTCTCTCTCGTCGCAGTCGCTCACACCAGCTTACTAGTACGACGGAGCTTCCAGCACTGCGTTCTGACTAATCTGTACAATGTACCGTACCCTTGTGGCCCCTTCTGCATTCGGTTCAAGTCATCTCGTGAGCTTTCGAATCGTTTCTGTGATTGCGGTTGATACGCAGTGCCAGTCCCCACCGAAAGAGTGAGGACGGGCAGGGAGTGGTTGGTTCGTCAAGTTGGAAAGCTGGCTGTTGACTCAACAAACCCGTCACGTGCCAGACGAAAAGACGGTGTGGAGTTGTGGAGGTACACCGCATGAGGCTCGTGGAGGAGGGTGGGCTCTCGGCTTCACCAAGCACACGCGAAAGGGGATCACCAGATGGGTATCAGCGCAGCAGCGAGCGTCAAAGAAAGAAGTGGTTGCTGCTCGTTCTCTTGACAGTCGCCTTGGCTTGTTCCATCGCTTTCTTTCCTGTTTGCCGCACTTTAGGTCCCATCGAAAATGTTGACTCAACAGTTCTGCGATTGTTCCTGTCCCAGATTGCAGCTTCAATCCCAAGACTCTGTACATCGTACTTAAATGAATCGTACTTTGGGACTTCCACCGGTTTTGTGTACCAACACCTGCAGGTCGGTAACCGATGCTTTCACTGGTTCCTGTTGAAAACGCATGGGTGCATTGGTGCATTGGTGCATTGGTGGCATGAGCATGGCGAGCAAAAGCTCAAAGGTGGCGTTTCCGTCCCACTCGGAGCAGCATCTGGGGCGCAGTGTGCTGCATGAGGACTTTGGTGACGTCGCGGAACGTATCTCCACCGAACTCATGCGGTCGGGCGGTCTCACCCTCTACGAGATCGTGGAGAAAATGTATCGTCGCATCAAGCCGCCTGCTTCTCAGCCGTCACTCTACGAGGTGCGTGTCCGTCTGGTGCCAGTCAAAACGCCCAGTCGCTGAACTGATTGGATTTGCTTTGGGATCTTCCCTTGGTGCTGTCTGTGGCGCAGATCAAGTCGAGTCTTCTCAAGATGCTACAGCACAATGTGCTGGACGTCAAGATCCCGGCCCTGCCCACCAACGACGGCTCTAGTCGCAAACCATTGGCTCTGCAGCAAGCGTCAGTGTATCAGGTGCGTTTCGTTGTGTGCAGAGTCGTCTCTCGTGCTTCTTGCTAACTTGATGACTTTCGCGCAACAGATAAACCTTCAAGAAGTGTTTTACCGGCTTCGGTTTCCCAGATTCATTGAATTGGCCAAGAAGCATTTTGGACTCGAGGTGTGCACTGCTCTGCTCTTGTGGCGTCTGTTGGCGCCGACTCACTGACTGGCTGTTCTGACGACTTTTGATACACTTTCGTCGGCGTTGGAGCAGGGCGAAGTCATCATGGAAGAACTGCTGGCGCACGGACGCATCCGTCTGGACCAATCCCTGGACTCCATGGCTTATCAACTAGCAGAGCTTCGACGATCGCCTCCCGAAGACGAGAGCGATGAAACCGCTGAGATTAGTGAGCAAGAGCTGGAAGAATCGCGTGTACAGATCCGTGAAGTGTTTGTCGAAATGGCCAAAAAGCGCTTCGTGCAGCGTGTTCACCCATTTGAAGTCGAGTCGTCCAAACAAGTTGACGGAATTACAGGTGACCATGCCGAAAGCCATCAAGAAGATACTAAGAAAAACTCCGTCAAAACTATTAGTCGTTTTCCCTCACCAAAGCAAAGCGAGGAGCAGGACAAGGACGACAGTTTGCGTGTTCGCAAGCGCAAGAAACGCCCAGTCGATTCTTCGGCCGCGAATGCCATTCCAGTCGAACTTCAAATCATGTTGGAGGCAGAGGAGCGTGCAAAGGATCAAGAGTTGTCTGACGAAGCAGAGTACGAGGTTCCAGTGCGAGGAATCAAACGAAAGCGTCTGACCAAGAAAGCCAAACTGCCGTCGCGTGGTGCAATTGCAAAACCAGTAGAAGAAACAGACTCTGCAGGAACCGCGACGGGAGCGATGGAGGAGAAGAATCTGGTGTGGCGTGCAGGAGTCGTCCAGTTGATGCGCAGCCTTCGACACGACGCGTGCGTGGTATTTGCTCGAGAGAACATCAACAACGTGGCTGGCGTGATCGTCGAAGTGATGCTCAAGCATTCGTCGCCTCATGAACGAGAAAAAGACGAAGCAACTTCGCATCCTATCAGTGCACGCGAACTGTACAATATGCCGGAAGTCAAAGAGGCATTTCCCAAAGACGCCAAAGACACGTGGCGACTGTTGCTAAACTACATAACAGTGATGTGCCGCGACAAGTCGGGTATGATCATGAAAGTCGCTGCCGACGCCTTTGATGCCACCAGCCAGACCAAAGCAGCAGATGGTGGCCAGTATGTTGTGCATATGAAGAAAATTGTGGACTTTTTGAAGCAGAGCACGTTCCACTCGTATCTTCAGGAGCGGTTTGGCATCCAAAGTGCTCGTATCGTGAGGCTGCTGCTTGAGCGAAGACAACTTGAACAGAAAACCATTGGAGAGTTGGCGTTGTTGCCGTCGAATGATGTGCGAAGAAGACTGTTCGAGTTGTACACTGCCAAACTAGTCAAGATGCAGGAGATTCCCAAGCGTGCTGATCACAATCCAGCCTTCACCTTCTATTGCTGGTCCGTGGATGCGCAACAGATGGAGACCCGCATCACGGAACGTATCCAGGATTCGCTGTGTCGCATGCGACGCCGACGCTCATTCGAGGCCGAAGAGAATAAGGATCTGATTGCACGATCCGAGCAACTGGTAGAGCAAAGTGATTTGGCCAAGTTTGATCGGCTCAGTCGCGCACTTGATCGACTTGACCGTGCCATTGTGCAGCTGGACGAGATGTTGATGCTCTGTCGCGACTTTTGACAGACTTCACCACATTGCTGGTGTCGAGCTTCTGATTGGCTGGAATGGTATCTTTTGAGGCAGCCCACAGCGTTAGAAAGAGTTAGGAGGAGTCGGGTTCTTGTCGATAAGGGCAGAGATGAAGATGCAAGTTTCCGAGCCACCGACTCAGTCTGTTGCAACGCGACCACGAGATCGAGTTTGTTCTTATGCCGACTGGGCGGCTCCTAAGCTACGCGGGATAGACGACAATGGTATATTTAGACGGTGGTCAAGATCTCACGAATGCACTGTCACTACTCCATCACCCTCAGTCTCGTTCCAACTCCTGAGTCTAGGCTCTTGCGCAAGTGCATTGGCGTCCAGAGCCAGCCTCGAAAACGATTTGCTTCCTGGCAATTGTTCGTGTCGACTCGGAGTAACGATGGAGCCATCGAATGTGCCATCTTCAGCTCAAGAGGAACGCAACGCCGCACCTCCGGTTCGCCGGTCTGAACCCCAGTGCAACTCCACTAGCGTGCGAGGTCGTCGCTTCCATCGCATTCAACACATCAATTCCCATCGCAGTCGAAACCGCTGGCGTTTTCTCAGCGCACAGGTCGGCAATGAGTTCCTGCCCACTTGCACACCAGACCAGAAGCAACCACAAAGACAACAACAAACGCACTCAGAATCTTCGACTGGTCGACGAATCGCCGACGCCACATCCAATCAGAAAGGATACGACATTGACGGAGACGGAGGTGTCGATGTGCGGGAGCTGAAGCTTGCGAAATATCTCGATAACATGCTCGCGCGGAGACGTCAAGAAGGTAAAGAAGAACTCAGTGCAACTGCCACCGAGGCGTTGCGTCAAAGAGCCGGACGGTACATGCTGGCCATCGAGTTTGTGGAACGAAACCGAGGCGCTCTGGGTCGTTATGGCGAAGTGTTTGCTTCTCTGGATGCTAGTCAGAGTGTCGAGTATATCGCCACCCACAAGAACTTCAAGATGCTGATGCTACACCTAGAGGCCTTTGAGCGAAAGAAAGGGATGCGATCGTCGCAAAACATGCGCAACTGCTTGGTGTTTCCGAGTCAGTTGGACGGTGACACGATAGACTCAGGCTTGAACGCTCGAGGGCGAGCCGTGGCCTGGCACGACGCTTCTCAACATGTGTATGGCAAGGCGTTCATGCGATCCAACTACACGAGTATCAAGAGCCAAGTGGACACCAAACCATTGGACCTCCAGGATTTCATTTTGAAGCCAGAAGATCCCAAATCCAGTCGCGGAAGCGTCAAAGAGGACTCTTTGAGACAGATCGTGGCCAACGCGTACGGTGCGGTGGACATCAACGGTGACGGCATCATCGACTTTGATGAAATGAAACTGAATCTGCAGGTGCAGGAGCTCACGCTGGAGCGAGAAAGTATGATACGAGGTACTGAAGAGCAGGTAGCGTGCGAGCAACCATTCCAACCGCAAGGCAGCCCCAGCAACAGCCCCAAGGACAAAGATACCGTGGCCAAAGCACGTCAAGAACATTTGCGACGCCAGCAAATGGAGGGCAGACGACTGATGGCCAAGGAGTTTGTGCAGCGCAACAACGGGTATATGGGCATTTACAACGCGTCGTTTCAGGGCAAAAGCGAGCAAGAAATGATCGAGATGATCGCGACCAATGAGTGCTTCGGAGGAGAATACAATCGTCTGCGCGCCAAAGAGCGGGTCATGACACTCAAGTCGTCCAAAGGAGTCGCCAGTTGTCTTGTTCAGCCAAGCGCTTGTCAGTTCCCCACTGACTCGCCATCTCACCCGTTGGCAGTGCAGAGTGCGCGCAAGCGAATCTTTCACCATCGAACCGCTCCGGAGGCTCCTGGAGTATCCAAACCGGTGCAATTACCGCCACAAAAGCTAAATGTCGTCATCCCAAAGCTCTTCACGACACCGGTTCGCTTGCAGCCGGTGGACAGCTTTGCCATCTCCAACTGGAACAGCTCTCGAGGACACCACGCAGGCATCTGAGCGCTGTCCAGGTGCCCAAGGAACTGATTTCGTTGGAGCGTAGTCGTATAAATAGCGGTCGATGGCTTTGGAAGAGCACGCAGCGCACCTTGATAGCCAGGAAGCGAAGCATCTGCGAGGGAACTGAGAAAGCCATGGCATGCGTTGTTGGGATGGCGACGTCGATTCGGTCGCTGGATCAACTCGAGCAGCTGGCCCGGATCCACACCACCAGTGAGCCTGAGTGCTTGCTGACTTTGATTAAACTGGATGTGGCTCTCTCGGAATGCGGCTTGGACATGGCCCACGCTTCCTCTTTTGCACAGCTGGTGACTCAAAATGCCACCCGCTTGCGTTCACTTGACGTTTCCTTCAACGATCTTCCATCGCAATTCTTTCAGGGCTTATCGAATAACCCGGCGTTTGCTCTTCGGCAACTCGAGCAGCTTACGTTCGCCAACAACATGTGCGTTTCATTTCTCCTCAAGGCTGTTTCTTCCAGTCCGCCGCTGAGTCGCTTTGCTCACCGGTCACTTTGCTGCTGTCTACGCAGACTCGGAGACGAAAGTGCGGATTTGATTCATCGCATTCTCTCGACTTCTCGCTCGCTGCGAGAGTTGGATCTCAGTTTGAACCACTTTGGCTTCGCCACTGTACAAGCCATCGTTTCCTCACAGCAAGTTGACACTTCTTCACTGGTCGTGTTGGACTTGACTGGCAATCAACTTGGCGACGACGCCTGCTGCCTGCTGGGAGACGCCTTTGCGACCAACTGGTCGTTACAGCATCTTCGCTTGGAGGTCAACAGCCTCCACGATCAGGCGGCCGTGGCCATGGCGCATGGCATGCCACGGCTTCCATCTCTTCGCACCTTGTCATTGGCAGGCAATGAGATCGGTGACGACGGTGCTTGCGCTTTGGCCTTTGCGTTGGATCACACCCCAACGCTGCGAGATCTCCTCCTACAGGATAATCAGGTGGGTGCCACTTCCAGTTGGTCGGTCAGTTTGAGAGCTCACTGAGTTGCGGCAACAGATCCAACAGGACGGAGTCATCGCGTTCATCAACATCCTAAAGAGCTGCAACCCGTTCATTCGGCTCGCACAACTTCGACTCGATGGGAATCCTGCAGCTCCGTTGCTTCTGCGACAGCTTCATCAGCTGGTGGACGAGCTTGTGAGTTCCCAGGGGGTCTATTTGCCTGCTGTTGGCTGGTCGTTCACTCGCTCACCACATGCGGCGTCCAGTTGGTGTTCAACTACTTGACAGAGCAGGCGAATCCCAAAAGCGTCCTGTTGAATGGGGACATGGCTCGCAGTCTCTTCAACGTTCCCATCGATGACGCTTCCATCGCCAGTGTGCTCAAGACGCTGCGCAATGCGACGGTTCTCGACCAGCTCGTTGTGTTGGATCTCAGTGACAACGAAATCGGCGACCACGGTGCCAGCCAACTTGGTGTGTTCTTGCTGGTTGCATCTGCGCCACTTCACACGCTCAATCTCGCGCACAACAGCATTCAAGACCCAGGAGCCGAAGCTCTCGCTCTGGGACTCGTTGCTTGTCCCACGATGCATGAACTCAACATCAGCTACAATCAGCTGGGTGACTCGGGGGCCACACGATTGCATCTCGTTCTCTTTGACCTGTCGTCGCCCAAACGCGACACCAAACGTCGTATCATTGTTCATGGCAACCAGTTGAGTCGCGAGTCGCGCGGAATGCTGGACGCCATCGTGCAGGCTCGAGAGCTTCGAGACGACGAATCCTTGCTTCTGCAGGAAGTGGTGGACCTCACGTGAGTGTAGTGCTTTGACTCCAACAAAGTTTGCCGTGAGTGATGAATGGATACATTGTGATTTGATGACACCAGCGGAAGAAACCTGCGCTCGTACGGTGCAGCAGCGCTTGCCAAGCTGATGACCACTAATGTGCACTGCAAATCGCTTCTCCTCGCGCGCAATCGACTGGGCAACGACGGAGCTTTCGAGATCGCTCGCCTAATGGCGAGAAACACGTCGCTGACCAAACTGGACCTGAGCTGCAACGACATCTCGGACCAGGGCCTCAAGGAATTGGCAAGAGTGCTGGAATGCAACCGGTCGCTCAAGACGTTTGTGTTGCAGATCAGCAGTGGCTGTTCGACCCGTGCCATCATCTTTGACGATGGCTTTCGAGAGTTTGCCACGCGTCTTCAAGCCAACCAGACGCTGGAGATCCTCGATTTGCGAGAGAACCCCATGACAGTGACTGCTCGCATGAATTTCGTGCGGCTCTTGGAGAACAACCAGCGCATTCGCAAGTTCAATGGCACCGCGACAGATGTGTTTCTCTCTCGCAACGAATGACCAAAGGCAGTCATATAGAGCAAATCAATCAACCCCAACCATCTATTGACCATGCAACCCAACTCATTGGACTTTCTGCTTGAGAGGTCGCGACCGGCGATATATCCGCCGCAGAGTAGTGAAGAGGAGCTCTTCGTTGCCTAAATACTGTTGCAGCAATTGATCCACGCTTTCGAGATACTGTGGGTCGTGATGCGCAAAGAATCGCTGGATCTTGAGTCTGTGATCATAGTCACATGGAGCAGTCAGGTGTTTATCCTGTTCCAACCTACTCGTTGAGCTGTGCCAAATGAATCGACCAACCGGTTGCGTTTGTAGTACGAGAGCATCGAGAAGGGAGGAAACAACGCATGGCGCAAGAGATAGAGAAACGTCAGCAACTGGGCTACCTCCAGAAAGTCCGAGCAGGTCACGTGGATGGACAAAGCGGAGCAGCAGGAGTAGTTGTCGAACTCGTCGCAGTGGATCCAATGCAACACGAGGTGAAGTCCAGCCACTGGTGTCACAGAGGCCCCACCACATACAACCCATCCCGCATACAATACAGAGTGCACAGAGAACATCACGCAACTGTGAAGTCAGCCCGCCAAAATCAATCAAACGGCATCGTCACCGTACCAACCACAAAGCGCGGTGAAAGTGGGCGGAAGAGCGCGAAGAGCGACAGCGCCATTACGAAGACCAGTCGCATGCCGCGATGGAGTTGTTTGGTGTCCGTTTCTTCCTCCTCCACTGAGTCGCCCACGAGCGTCTGCGGTCGCCAAAAGCCCAGTGCCACCACCGCCAGCGTCGCCAACTTGAACAGTGTTGCCTCTATCAGCAGCATCGTGACTTGAACGAATCCCTTGTGACAAATTGCGGTGGTAAACTCACGCTTGAGGGACTGCACCCTAAAGAGCCATCTTCTGATTCCACGTCTGAGTCTGATACACCGTAATAGCTGGTGATGAACAACAACAAGAGCCAGCAACACCAGCACCAGCAGCAGCCGTCCGAAAGGCCCGCCGACTCGGCTGGAAGTGACCGCGCGATGAACGAGTCTTCGAGAAGACGATCCGAATCAGAATCAGACGAAAAATCAGCAGAAGACGTGAGTCTGCGCGTGATGCGGAGTGATGTGTTTGCCTTTGTGAGTCGCATCCATCACCAGATGCACCAGATTCAACAACGACAGCGCCAATCGCAACGTCACCGCCAGCAGCAGCACACAGAAGTGTCACCCAGCGAAGAAGAAGAAGAAGAAGAGCACGAAGTCAGCAGCGAAGAGTTGCACAAATGGGAGTCCGTCGTGAAGCAGCTGGGGCGCGAGCGGCAGCATTTTCCGCACCAGTGGGATCCTCGAAGTCGCGAGCTCTTGGCCCAGCTGGAAGAGATGCTCTGGCCGTCTTCTTCCGCCACCTCAAGTGCTGCAGAGCGAGCCCGAGACAGCGCGTCCGAACCAGAGATAGAAATAACCACAGGACCTGACCAAACAGCCGATGACGCGTATCCTCTGCAGGGCCAAGCAGCCGAGCAGACCACGCTCTCGATGGTCTCGCGAGTACTTCGCGACACGTCGTCACGAACACTGCGAACACTGATGCTGTACATGCAGCAGTACCAGGGTGAACTGGACGACGACACAGAGCTGGATACCGAGAGCTCCACGACGCTTCGCCAACTGCGTAGCCTGTCACGGCAGGAGTCGTCTTCGGTCTCGAATTCAACTGCAGCAGCGTCCCCGCGTTGGCCTAGTTTCTCGAGACAAATCACTCGCGCGTTTAGCTCATACTTCACCCAGCAGTCCATTGATGATGTCCAGATGCGACCGCAGCGACAAGAAGAGGAAATCAAGAAGACGACCTTCCACTGCCAGATCTGCTTCGACCAAGTTGACACAACCCAGACTTTCACTCTGCGCAACTGCCAGCATCAATTCTGTGTCGAGTGTCTTCGACAGTTCCTCGAGTTCAACATAAGCGAAGCTAGAGTTTCTCCAAGATGCTTTTACGAGCCCATGACCCAGGAACAAATGAATGAGGAGCTGACACGCTGCAACGCATTGATCGCACCAGAAGATATTCGCGCGTTGGTCTCAGCTGACGCGTGGGCCAAACTTGAAAGATTTCGCTTCAATCAAGAGCACGAAAACGCTCGCCAATGTCCATACTGCGACCAGTCACAGGAATGCGCTGGTGCCAAGCATCCGCTTTGTCTTTGTGTGGCGTGTGGGCGAGAATTCTGCTTTGTACACAGCAATGCACACATTGGCACCAGCTGTGCCGAGTACGAAAAGGCAAGTGCTGCGGCTGAGACCATCAACACCGAGTGTATCAACAAGTTCGCCAAACGCTGTCCTGGCTGCAGTAACTACGTCGAAAAGTCGGGTGGGTACTTTGAGAATGACGAAACAGCTGAGCGCATGCGTTGACAGTGTTGTGGCTATGACGATGTAGGGGGATGCAATCAGATGAAATGCGTGGTATGCGACACCTCCTTCTGCTGGATCTGCAGTGCAATCATCGACGACGACGTCTTTCCACAGCACTTTCAGGTGCGTGCCCAGTGTTGAGTGACCAGACAGGTGCATTATCCCAATCTGACCGTTCCACGTATCTCTGACTCACTTGTCATGCTTCTCAACAGTGGTGGAATGTCGGTGGATGTCCTGGTGCACAAATGTCGGACGTGGAGGATCAGAGCAGGTGCCAACTCTGTCTGGGACGGGTCATGCGCTACCTGTTTTTCGCCGTATTTGGTCCTCCAGCGCTGGTGCTGGCTGTGGGCTTCTCGCTGTTGTGCTGTTGCTGCTACCCGTGCAGCCAGTTGTTTGCGACAACCAAACGCCAATCGTTCACCACATGTCTCTGCATTTCAGGATACCTTTTGCTGCTGCCGTTTGGGCTAGTGTTGGCCCTGTTGCTGTCGCCGTGTCTGGCTATCGGTTATTGCGCCAACCGCGAGGAGACGAACTCCGACCCAGCGAACAACCGCATGGAGGCTCCCTTGAACCTCCCAGCAGTCAAATCGGGTGGCTCTTCGCCTTCCGACAAACTCCATCAGCAACAACCAGACGAACAACAGAGCGATCCCTACGCCGTGCTCTCGCCCACACTGTCCTTTGAGGCTGCCAGTGGGTTTGTTGAAGTATCCAATGTCTAGTAACATGCAACTCACGATACGGTACCTACTCGCTTTGTCCCTTGCGACCCTTCTTCAGCATTGTGGGACCACCCAAAACAAGGGACTCGGGACAGGTGACCCAATCATTTTGACTTGCAAAATGCCGTTCAAAGTGCCGCGGCCTGAAGAGCGGTCCCAGGCAGCAGCGTCAAGTTCGTCTTCCAGTGGCAAAGCGTTCTACTCGTTACCCCAGGCGCAAAGTTACACGACAGAATCCAATGCTTCCATCCAACGTGATCTCACTCTCCACGCGCTTGTGTTAGCTTCGGCAGAAACAGTGACCTCAAGACCTTTGTTTCTGTTGGATCTGGGGGCAGGCTCTGCGCTGAGTACGTCGGCAGCGGCCGAGTGGTTCCGACAGAAAGCCATTGACGCCGTGATCGTCGCGTTTGACATCAGTGCGTCGATGATTTCGCTGCGATCCCCCGAGCGCTCGGACGCGTTGACTTGTCTGGACTTCTTCTGCGCCAACGCGGCCCAAAGTCTTCCACTTCGTGACGCCACTTTCGACCTCGCCACTGGGATTTCCATGCTCCAGTGGCTGACAATCGACGGACTTCGAGTGTGTTTCCGTTCGTTGGCGCGAGTTCTCTCCAAGCCAGAAGCCGTTGCGGTGTTCCAGGTGTATCCGTCCTCGATGCAACAAGCAGATGCCATGGAGCAAGCAGCGACAGCAGCTGGTTGGTCATTGGCAACGCTGATGGTGAGTTTTCCGCATGCCACCAGCGCCAAAAAGTGGTTTCTGTGTGTCAAAAGGCTTCCAACCCCAGCTGCTCCAATCCAAACTCCAGAGATCAGCCCCAAATGTGTCTTTGGACGCCGCTTCAATCGCTCCTGCGCCTGGGAATGGCTCAACGAGCGCTGTATCACGGAAGAAGCCAATCTCCAACGGCAAAGACTGGCAAGAGAGCATGTGCTGATGGCGTGGCACGTATGGCGCAAATACAAGCGCGCGAAAGCACTGCAACCTGGCTCTGTGACGCATGCCAAGGCAGCTAAATCGCTGAAACTGTGGAGAAGCGACGAGCTCATTGCGGAAGCACTGCAACAGTACTTTCACGGTCAAACAGTTTCGATGGCTCGGCTTTTACAGCATTCCCACAAAATGGTGGAACTGGTGCATGAGGTAAGTGTCGTGCTGTGTCGAGCAGACTGTGGCAGGGTCGAGCAGTTCAGTCTCTCTCCATCTCCCTCCAAATTGCGGACTGATAATGCTCGGCTACTGGTGCATCTCCAGGCATACGAGCGATCGCTCCAATGATAGAGTGGCCGTATACTTCTTGCGTTTTGGTCTCGAAGAGCCGCCGCATCACAGTTGCCATGGCCGACGCGATCCATCGCATCAGCATGGCCAAAAAGGCCATCAAACACTGGAAAAAAGGTGTGCATCCTGTTGGTGCTGCTGGTACTCTGCTTCCATCCACTGCTGTAGCCTTTGGTCTCGCTGACCCACCTGATGTGCCTCTGTTGTGAACTCAGGAATCTCCTCGCAGCTGGACGGTTCGCCATTGGAAAGTATGGCTCCCTGTGAGTTTCTCACGCCGATGCCAGTGGAAACCTGCCTGTCGCTCAAGTTTCTGGTCGAATACATCCTCAAAAACAAACTGCACAAGAACAACATGTTTGTTGCTGATGGAAAACCCTCGGAAGAACGAAAACTGCTCAGAAGCATCACAGAAGGAGAGCTTCTTCCGAAATTGAATCATTTTTCTTCTCGTTCCATCACTTCAGTCATTCGTGCAGTTCTTGCGAACCATTTTGCGCCTCTCTTTCCCTACAGTGACTATGACGACATCCAACAGGCCAAAATGGAGCATGATCTGCCAGACTTTCTCGCCTTTGTCGCGTCGAGAATCGATTGCTTGATGCCGGAACGCCGTGCACTGTTGGAGGCTTTGTTGTTGCTCTTGTACAAGGTACCAAGTTTCAAGCGATGAGTCACACTGTGCCCGTCGCTAAGCCACCGCTCTTCTGAATCTGCAACAGCTTTCTCTGAAGGCCACTCCTCAATCCAGTTCACGAACGCTTGGGACTTGTGTTGGCGCGCTGTTGCTGCGTCCTTCGGAACAGACTCTTGCGGGTAACACCTATCATGAGAATGGTCCTTGCGATGCTGTCTGAGCTTCATTGGTTGGGCAGAGAGTGCCGAGACTCGCGCAGACTTTGGCACACTGGTCATCGAGAACGCTCCGTTTCTGCTGCAATCGCGCACCAATTTGGCTGCCAAAAGACAATCCATCAGAGCTTTCAGACGCGAAAACGCAGAGTTGAAACCCAAGCCAAAGCTGGTCCGCTTCCAGTCCGAAATGGTGGTGGAATCCAACATGAAGAAGATCGCATTACGGTTGCCGGAGGCTCCAACAGACCAATTAGCAGTGCTGAGGCTGCCACCACCACCACCAACCCCGCCATCTCCTCCTCTCCACGCACGCGCTGTAGATGATTCTTCTTTATCGTCGCTTGCCCGCGTTGGGTCTTCATCGGCGTCTATCACTTCCTTTGCTCCAGAGCCAACCACACCGACTTCACGTTGGTCACCGCCTCCTCCTATTTCGACGTCTTTGTCACCACCAATCGCAAGATTCAACGTCGAAGCGATCGCGAAGCGCACGCTGCGGTTTGTGTTCGACTCGCAAATGGACAAAAAGAACTTGTTCCTTCACTCCCCAGCGCTGGACGACGAGGTCTTTTCACTGCTGCGTCTGATGAACGATCCGAAAGCCTCTGCCGATGCCAACTTTGTTCCGTTGGACTGTTTCACGCTCGAAGCCATTTCGCTGGCATTGAAACAAGTGAGTGGCGACAACTGTCTGGGTGTTTTCCGGTTATGTCTGAGAGATGCCTCTTGTGTATTGGCAGTATCTTGTCGACCACATGGAGCCACTGCTCGACGGCAAAGCTCTGCAGACCTTGAAAAGCATCACGACCGAGTCCGCGCCTGTTGATCCAGCTGTTCGTGAGTTGTTTCACTCGCTGGACAGGTCCAAGGCGGAGATTCTGCTGCTCCTTCTCAAATGCGTCCACCAGGTGACTGTTTCTATGGCGCTGGCGACATCCGCTGCGTGGTGTTTTGACATTCTCCCTTCTGCAGGTCGAAACTGCTGGTGGTGACACTAAAGAATTGGAAAAAGCGGTGATGCCATGCCTGTTGGGTGGACAGAAAGGATTCTTTGAGAAAGGTATTGGCGTTGTGTCGCTTCGCCTTTCTTACGTCTCGTTCTCTTGACGTGGTGACGTTGGATTTGTCTGGCAGATGATTTGGAAATGCTCCGAACGCTGCTCAACTGTCAACTTAATCTATTGGTCACAAAGGACGGCGTGCATCGATCCTCGTCGGGATCACCGTCGAGCAGTGGCAGTCCAAAGTGGACCAATGCACTCAAAAAGGTCTCGCACATCATCAGTTCCAGTTCAACGACCTCATCTGCAGTTGTGGCTGTGAATCGACCAAGGAGAAAGCCCAAGCACGTCGAATTGTCGTTGTTTGGGCTGATGGCGGTGATCTGGTTCACTCGCCGATTCCGTCGACCGCTCACTAGGCGCCAGCATTCGGAAAAGACGCTTTTGCCGCAGCCTGTTGTTACCCTCGAGATTTCAACTCAGCGTTTCGGTTCAAATCATCGACCCAACTCGTCGCCAAAAGGTGGACCTCTGGAACAAGCACTTGTTGTCGGCGATCGCGAGCGTTCTCTCGATGACGAGTCCACCCAAATCCTGTGTGCGATGCTTGAGTGGTTGATTGAGCAGACGCCAAAGGAACGGCTCTCGAGTCGACTGTATCGGCAACCAGGAAACTACTCGGAGCAGAGCGGCGTCATCAAGGCATTTCAGAATGTTCCAACGATTGTCAGCTTTCACTCCGTCTCGCTGTTATCTCTCGCCTTTGCAGTCAAAAAGGTTCTCTCTTGCTGTCTCGTCACAGCGTGTCCATGGCGTCTAATAGATTTCGCTTTCCTTGTGTATTGCAGCTCTTGTCCGAGCAATTCGAACCGATCATTTCTCTGAAAGTACTGGAATCTCCTGCGATCACCATACTGCGGGAGGAACCGGATGACATCACATCGTTTTGCGTCGACGTCTGGAAAGTCGCGACGTTTATGGCTCGACGACTGGCGCCAAACCAACGACGATTGCTCGATCTGGTGCTCAGGCACTGCGCGAAGGTGAGAAACGTCAAGTTCAGTGCCCCTCACTGGCGTTTCTGACCTTCTTTTGGTTCACCGGGCAGATCCTTTCACAAGAACCTTCCGACTTCGATCCCATCCCTTTGATGGAGACAATCGGTGCGATGCTCTTCCACGCGCCCAAGTACAAACACAGACTCACGGGTGAGTTCTGTTTGCGACTGCTTCGCCTTCGCCGATACAATCGGGACACAAGTGGTTCCAAAGCCGTCAGTTTGTTTTCTTCGGTGCTTCGACTTCAGAAAGCACGGTCGACATCGAAAAAGGCGTCTCCGCCACTAGATCTGACTCATCCTCCGTCTAGTCTGACAGAATTCTTGGTAGTCTGCCAGAAGAAATCGCCATTGAGTCTGGACAACTGGCTCATCGATCGGATCTGTTGTGTTTTCGTAGTGCGTGCGTCAGTGGCTCTTAGAGGACGAGATGAAGGAACTGCTGGAAGGAAGTGGGCAGATCGATCCATGGCTTCGCCATCTCAAGCGCAATGTGTTTGGGCGCATTGACCCGCGACTCGAGCGCGAGTTCGCGTTGTTACCGATCATTCAGAATCACACGCCGATGGTACAAAGTGTCAGTGTGTGGAAAATGCTCTGGAAAGCCTTTGAGTGGTACTGCCAAGGAGACACCTCGCGCGATGACGAGATTTGCTCCATGTCTCAGTGGCAAATGCATCAGTTTTGTGCCGACTGCTTCATTTGCACAGAGCAAGACGAGGGGTGGAAAGACAAAGTGGATGAACTGTTTCACGCGAGCCAGTCGCTGGAGCTCTCTTCGACCGACATGCAGGACCACATCCAGTTTTATCAAGTAAGTCGTTGGGGATGCGCCAGGTTCTCGTTCGGCGGTGGAAGTCTGACGCGGAGCCAACGGCCCCTGACGGTGCTCTTGCCTGGGATTCAGTTTTACTGGCTGCTGGTCGCGATTACCCAGGAAATGGAAGACTCGACGCCCATCTGCAAGTCGCTTCCACGGCTCATTGCCAATCACATCTATCTCTTTGCACAACGAGCACCGGCGTCAGCAAGTCGTCGTGTTGTCGCGCCGAGCGCCAACTCTAGTCTGCTTCGCGATCCATCAGTTGTTCGCGTGGTGCTGGATCGAATGGCAGCTGCTGGAAGTGTCATGGAGTCGATTCTGATGGAACCAGCGAGCTCTTTTAACCAGGAGAAATCCGTTTTCAAGCAAAAGCTTGCGTTTGCGACCGTCGCCGAATGCGGGGAAATGCAACCCGAAGGCTCCAGGGGCCACGACTTGGACGACCCAATCATCCGACTGCTAGCGAGACTTCACCTGGTGCCAGATTTGATCTCGAGTCGGCATTCCCGTGAGGTCTTCCAGCAATTGCTGCTGGCCAATCGACGACTGCAGGTGGGGGAGAGGATGGGCAGCTAGTTCTTGGCGTTTTAAAGAACATATGTACTTGGCGTCAGAACCTGCATCAGCTCTTTGCGCACCACAAGATCTCTTCCGACAAAGTGCTCTACGTCGAGCTGCTGGAGACCCTGCTGGTGCTGGCTCTAGAGATTCTCAGCCATCCGATCGTGCAACAGCTCTACGCTTCGGACCACGAGCGGGTGCGTTAACTCTGTTTTCATTCTTGCTCGTTTGCAGCGTTTGGACATTTGAGTTGACACATGGACTAACGCACTGGCTGTTGAACGGCACGTTGCTAATCTGCTATCCACCTATCGACTATTTGTGTGCATGGGCAACCACCAGCTTCTCGTTCTCTTTGACATTTGGGGGCTCGCCGACCCTCTAATACTGATGCAAAATGACGATCCCATCCCCAACTCAATACCGATCATTGCTTAGTACTCGCGCAATTCCAGTTCGCGCGAGTACATGCGGTGAACTGATGCGATATCACCAACACTGAGTCCATCGCGCTGGCCTATTGGAACTGTGAGATCAGGTTTGCCATTTACTAGTGGGATGAGCGTCGCAAATTGGTTTTTGGTGAAGGAGAAGAGCCCGTAATGCATGATGGAATCGTAATCTGCGATAGATCAGCCAACAGTCAGCGCATGACGGGGTCGCAAGACAATGGCAAACGCGAAAGTGTCCAACTCACTATACGGCGAGACGGTGTAATAGGGGTCAGAGTCGAGGTCGAAATCTGCAACGTGGTCTGTTTGGATGTTCTTCTTCATGACACGAACGTAAGAATCTCGATCGGCACGAACATGCTCATGAATAAGACCGACCGCATGACCGATTTCGTGGATGATCGAGCCTGTATCACATCCATCACCGACACTCAGTGGCTGCCCACCTGATCGGCACTTTCCGACATCTCTTCCGACGCCAGACCAGCAGCCAGTCATGTTGACAAAGTTGATGTATTCGCCACAAGGAGAGCAGCATTCGTCGTTGTCCGTATCGTTGCCCGAGCAAGGCAAGAACTCGAGTTCCGTGTGGTTGCTCCAGTGGGAAATGGCCTCGCGTACGACGAATTCATCGACATGCGCATCAATCTTGTAACAAATTTGAGCCTATAGCCATGAAAAAAGATGCAAAAACACAAACAGAAGGGTGTGAGAACCAAACCCGCGTTTACATAGTGGTTACTTCGCAGATTGCCGACGAGCAGGAAGAAAAGAGCAAGCAACATATCGCTGCAGGATGCATGGATCGTGACTCCCGTCCTCTCATCCACTTGGAACCCCCTCCGTCCATCAATTCCATGCCTTGCTCATCCAGCGGGGTGGTCTGTGTCACTTACCTTTGGCCAAATCTTGAGATTATCGGTGGATCCTTCAAAGACACTGGCTTTCTGGAGTCTCCGACTGTGTTCCTCGTTCTCCGCAATCCGCTCTTTGGTAACAATCGACGTGCGACGTGAGCCCTTGAGATGCCCCGTGCTTTCACAAAAGCTTCGCACGAGTTGTTCGCCACACAGCAAGTTGCAGTCATGAAATGCACACGATTTCGCAGGCAAATCGATGCCAAACGTGTGACAAAGATTCGCTTCGACCTGATCACCTTTGCAGATGAGATAGCAGCCGTCCAAGAAGCACGCCATCTTCTTTCCATCAATGAACACATCTTGGAGAAGAGGTTTCTTAGGTTCTGGCAACAGAATCACTTCCGAAGGAAACACGCCGACCGTGCTCGATAGAAACAACACGAGAGGCAGCGCCATTCGTGCACCCATTTTGCGTGGGATGAGCTTGGACTTTTGCTTGTAGATTCGCTGTCACGCCACTCGCTTCGAGACAAAAAGCACTTCTGCAATATGAGGACATGAGAGCACTTCTTCTTCTTCTTCTTCCCATTCCTTTGGCCTATTCCGACCCCTGGTGCTGCTTGTCGAGGCGTTGCGGACATTGAAATCCGGAAGAGCAGTTGGGCTCAGGACCTTACGACATTGGCGCATGCTGATTGGCTCTTTGCTCGAGTCTTTTCATCTGATTGGCTGGTTTCCTTCAAAGGACCTCACTTCAACAAGCCTGGTCTCAAATACCAACCTTCGGGGACTGTGCGATTGCAAATGCAGGAAGACGCTTGAGCGTTGGCGTCAACACTCAGGTGAGGGAGCCAAATGTGCATGATCTACGTTTCTCTTAGTTGCTCTTCGGTGTCTTCTCTGTCACGCGCCGTTTAGCCCAATAATAGACTGTAGTTTCCGCACAAGCTGAACTAGTTCATGCTTTGTTGTAGAGGAATCGACGCCGAGCGCTTGACGCAGCGCGACGACAAACTTGAATTCGCGTCGCAGTGCATCTAAGAGTTTCTATGATTGATGGCATAGCCAGAGATTACCATCACCGTATTCTCCTTGAGGAAGCCCATTTCACCCACCTCTATTGCTGAGCAAATGCCATCAACGTGCTTTACTTGGAGAAGTTGCATGCAATTAAGCAGAACGCGATGTGCTTTAAGTCCAGGAGGTTCAAGCTGCTCTCGTAGCGCTTCTTTCACATAGAGCAGTTCTTCAACGTTCTGAACGAGCTGGCAACGCAGTGACGGAGGCGAACCGTAAGAATCAATTGCCGTTTCGTCCTCTCTGAACCCATGTCACCTTGTCGAGTTGAGATGCCCCAGTTATTGTGAAATCATTTTCTCGAGTCCCTGCTCCCTGGTCACGTTGCTTAAGAGTGTAAGCTCTTTAAACGAGAACCTGATGCAGCGTCACTCACCTCCTTGCTCTGTCGCCGAACCACTTCTTGCACTCTCTCTACAAACCTCAACAGATCCGGAACAAACTGTTTCAAGCGCACGGTACTCTTGACGTACGGCACCAGATCTCTCACATTGTTTAGTTCTGCAGCAGCGCAACACGATGCAACAAAACTTGAACACAGGGTACCCACTCGTTCACGGATTCTTTCCTGTGACTCGTGAATTCCCATCACTTGGGCCAATTCCTTTGGATCGATGGTGACAAAGCTCTCTTCGTCAGGCTCACCATCCTGTATGGACCTCCACGAGCGAACAAATCGTGTTTCTATCCGCAGCATAGATAGTAGTTTGTCAGTGCGCATTCGTTCTCGAAGGGTGAAGTCGGGAGCGCGTTGAGTCATCGGAAACAGCGGGACTGTCTTCACAGCTTCTTTGGAACGATCATCATTGTCACTAACTTGACCTTCAAGGGATTTGCGTGGTTGTGCAGTAAGGCCCGCCTTGCCTTGTATTTCCATGTCACACTTTTCTCGGAGTATTCGATTGGCGCGGCGACTAACTTTCAATTGACGGCTCAGACTCTCGATTTCCATCTCTGCATGCTGATGATATTCGTCAGAGAAGAGAAGACTTGGATAAAGATATCATCGCGACTGCAGTGCTCACCTGAAGCTGTCTGCACGACGGTCGTGAGTGTAACTGGTCGCGGAGCTGGTCGTTTTCTGCCCGAAGCGAAGAGATTTGGTTTTGTTGCTCGTCAAACAGGTGGCGCAACTGCTTCAACTGCACGTCTACTTCGGTTCCCACAGGATTCGAACGGATTTTGATCTGATGGACACTTTGGTTGCCTGCTTGACCCTGACAATTCTCGTCCTCGTCTTGGTGAGCTCGGCTGTCTGGTTGCACAATGTGCTGACAGTGGCGAATGGTTTGGCGAATCTTGTGGAGCAGATACGAAGCAGATAGAGGGATATGAGAGCGCGTGTTCGAGTTGTCTAGCAGCGGAGCGGAAGATTTGCGTGTTTCCTCTTGCAGTTGCCGTCGCAATTGAATGATCAGAGCGACTGATCGCTTGAGGTCGTTGCGCAGATCCTATTAAAACGACAAGGCGAGATCACAGCACAAGAGTTCACCACTCATCTCCAAAGACCTCTCTGGCAGCCTCGCTTGCACGTCACTTGCGGTTTCTCACCGTCACTTGCGAGCGCAACTCGCAGATTTCCTCATCGCTTTGCATTCAGCTTCAACTTGCGGGTTTGAGACCAGCCAGAATGGGCTTCCAATAGAAGGCTTTCTTTGAATAGTAGCCCTTCGGCAGTCCCAAAGACGAGTGGGCTGTTGGGAACAAAGGCGTTTCTCCGTGTTGGAGGGGTGTGAGCGACGGTCCCTTGCTGTTTGTCTTGGCGGTCCCATTGAAGACCGGACCGGTCCCCTTGTCGTCCGTTGCCATTGTGCTCGTTGTTGTTGTTTCTCTTGGCTTTGGATCTTTACCTTTGTGTCTGGGAGGCGAGAGGTGTGTGTGTTTTTTGTCATCGAGTGTGCAAGGTCGGCGGCCGGGTGCTCGAGTTGTTTAGTTTTTGGCAAAAGCAAAGAACGATGTTGAGCGTCACGCGTAGCGTCAAGCGAGAAGGACAGAAAGTGGCCTTGCGCGCCTTCGCCACCAAAGCCAAAGTGCGTGCAATGCTCTGCTTGCATTCGTTTTGTTGGCTTGCGTCAGGATCAACACCACGAAAAGCGACTCTTGGAAGATCGCCCATGGCTCACCGACTTGGATCTCTTGCGTGTGCAGGAAGTCAAGAACTTTAAGATCTATCGTTATGACTCCGAGAGCAAGAAGAAACCGTACATGGCCACCTACCCAGTGGACTTGAGCGAGTGAGTCGCACATGTGCATCGATACATGTGGACCGGATGGCTGTCTGTTGAATGGGTTGAGTTGCTCATGCGCTTGTTGAACTGGTGTCTTCGTAGATGTGGCCCCATGGTCTTGGATGCCTTGCTCAAGATCAAGAACGAACAAGACCCCACGCTTTCGTTCCGACGATCCTGCCGTGAAGGTATCTGTGGCTCGTGTGCCATGAACATCAACGGTAGCAACACGCTCGCGTGCTTGTGCCCAATCAAGGAAACCTCAAGCTCCACCGTGACCATCTACCCATTGCCCCACATGTTTGTGGTGCGTGACCTGGTGACCGACATGTCCAACTTCTACGACCAATACACCTACATCCAGCCATGGCTTCAATCCGACAAGCCCAAGACTCCCAATGTCGAGTACTTGCAATCCAAGGAAGACCGTAAGAAACTTGACGGCATGTACGAGTGCATCCTGTGCGCTTGCTGCAGTGCTTCTTGCCCAAGTTACTGGTGGAACCCTGACAGATACTTGGGACCTGCCGGTGAGTCATTGTTGCGGTTTCCACGCCATTTTTCACCACTCGTCTGACATTGCTTTGCTCTCTGTGGTTCTGTTTAGTCTTGCAGCAGGCTTTCCGATGGATTGAAGACTCGCGTGACACCAAGACCCAGGAGCGTCTCAACCAATTGAATGATGCCTTCAAGCTCTACAAGTGCCACACCATTTTGAACTGTACCAAGGTCTGCCCCAAGGGTCTGAACCCTGCTCGTGCCATCGGCAAGATCAAAGAACGACTTGCGGCTCAGCACTAATCGAGTGGCCCTTTTGACTGCTTCGAGTCGGAGGAGTTGGTCGGGTCTGGTCACAGAGCAAACCAATATCTCTGATGGACGTTTGATGGACGGACAACAAACAACAACAAGTGGAGAGGAGGAAGAATGTGGAGTGGAGAGAAATCGAGCGAGTGACATGAAAGTGAGAGAGCGAGAAACAGAAAGCGAACTGGACAGCTGGGTTGGTGTGTAGAATCGTCCAGACGCCATTTAAAAGAAGCAAAAAAAGAATAAACCACCGCGGTGTATGGAAAAGGGAAAAGTGGATGATGCGCTGTAGTCAACAACCAAAAGACGGAACTTGGGATGGAGGGGGACGCCGGTTTGTGTCTATTCACAATGCTAAATTACAAAAAGCTGCTGCACCTCGATAGAACACTTCAAGGCCCAGCCACACACAACAGACACATCATGCAGATGCAAACCGCGTCACTTCTTCCTTCTTTCCAGCATTACATTCACACAAGGGCGCTTACTCGTTCATTCACAAAGGCCGGCCCTCGTCGAAACTTGAGCAGTGTCGTCTTGTTGCAGGATCGAATGAAGTTCACAGTCTTTTTCACGCCCATCGTCGACGTGTTGCGGCCGTTGATCTCGACGACAATGTCCCCCACACACACGTGCTTCAGGCACTCGCAACAGGGCTGCTGGCACACGTCTGTAACCAACGGATACACTCCTTTCGCCAGTCGCACTTCGCGAAGCTGAATGCCAATGCCTCCGGTTTCTTTCCACTTGATCAGATACGTCGCACTGTCAGGAGTGTCTCGCTTGGTTAACTTTGGCTTAGCTCGACCACGCACTTGAACACTTGTGTTGACCGACTTAGGGGCCACCAGCGGAATCGTCTGCTCTTCTTGCTCGGAGATCATGGGCAGCTTAACCATCGCTTTGCCCTTGCTCTTACGCTTGTATTTCTGCGCTGCTTGATTGTTGGTGCCCAAGCGCGACGACCGAGAGGAAGATGAGGACTCGGACTTGAGCTTTGAGGAACTGCCAGGCATCATCTCGTTGCCATCCATCGCATCCAAATCCTGATCCATCGAGTCGAGCGGATCGTTGTTCAGCTCAATGCCAGTCTCCATCACCGCGACCTTATTGTCGTTTCCTTCAGCGTCCCGATGGCGTTTGTGTTTCACTTTGAGCTTGTGCTTGTGCTTGATGCTGGAGCTTTCCTCCTCGAAAGAATCCTCGCTCTGAAGGTCCATATCAAGTTCATCGTCCTCCAACAATTGGACGTCTTCACTTTCCTCTGCTTCGTCTTCTCCATCGTCGTTGTCGTCGTCATCGTCGTCTCCATCACCCTGTTTGTCGTCTTTGCCCTCTTCGTACATGTCAGACTTTGGCTCGTCTTGTTCCAATTCTTCTTCGTCTTCTTCCGCGTCCTCTACGACTGTTGGAACA
Source organism: Paralagenidium karlingii (assembly GCA_027475765.1). Classification (NCBI taxonomy): domain Eukaryota; phylum Oomycota; class Peronosporomycetes; genus Paralagenidium; species Paralagenidium karlingii. Next base: position 77,427 of record JAMFLO010000031.1, read on the forward strand.
GCCATCGGCACTTCCATCGCCACCGATTCTTGTTGCTCTTCCAAGTCGTCTTTTGTGCTTGATCTTTGCTGATCGTTTCCTGGCTGGAGCGAAACCTCTCGGTGCTCAGCATTCTCACTATCATGTCGCGTCTTTGAAGCCGCAGGATGAGAAACCAAACTCACGGAACGCTCCACTTCTTGCTGTGCTTGTCCTTCAGTGGACAGGCTCTTGGCACGTTGAAGTGCAGAGACTGCTGCAGTATTCTCTTTTCGGTGAGTTGGTTGCTCGGCTGACGCAGTTCGAAGACGTATGTCAGGAGACAAGGTACGCTCCATCTGATGACGTTTCTTCTCTGAAGACTTTGGGGTATTGACTCCTGGTGGCTCGTCCATTGTTGGTTTTGCTGGTGGAGGAGGTAGTGGCGGCTGTGACAGTGACGGAGGTGACTGTGAGGCTGAAATTGTGGGCACTGCCTCATTTGGTGACGCTGGACCACGCGGCGAAGGACCTGAGTCGTTGTCATCAAACATACAAACCACTTCATCACTTGACGGCTCAGGCGCACTTCCAGACGAAGAACGTGACCTTGCACGAGCACGAGCTGTTGCTAGTAGAGTTGATGTTGGTCTGACGTTGCTCGATAAGGATTCCTTGCCACTAGTTGGGTCTCTCGATTGGAACACCGAGTCGCCTTCTTCACAGACGGATGCGGCTCCAGACGAAGAGTTTGAACCAATCTCATCCGGTTGTCCCGCTGCCATGGATACGTCTCCATCACCTTTCCGTTGCATTGTTCTAGGGCTCTGAGGAGGCGTCTCAGGTGATTTCGACGAATCTAGCTTGAGCGGGATTGGACTTGTAGGCCTTGGTTCCCTTTCCACTCGTTTGGTGCTCTCTGTTGTTTGCACTGGTGACCATGCAGGTTTCTTGCGGCCGTACAGTTCCCTTCCAGGGGAGAGAGATATGTATTTGGACAGCTTCTTGTCGGAACCAGAGTCTTTGCGAAGCCGCTGCGAAGGAGGGAGTGCGAACTCGCGATCTGAAACAGATGCCTGAGTCTCACGAGCATTCTCTGATGGAGGCGAGTCCGTATCGCCCAGAACAGTAGTGACTCTTGTCTTGGGATCCTTCGCAGCCACCAGAGCAGCTATTTCTCGATCCTCTTGTCCTTCAGATCCAGGGGCCACCGTCTTCGTTCGTGCCAATCCCACTGATGCAGCTGCCGAGGCCACCTCCCTGCTCATTGCTGAAGGCTGCATCGAGATTGGTTTGGCTGAGCTTTTCGCACTCTTGGAGTCTGTTTGTCCAGTCAAACTCCGCGACGATTGCTCTTCTGAGGTGTTACTTGGCTTTTTGGCTGTCGGACTTGGAGGGCCAACGCCAACATCATCTGATGAAACATGGCGCTTCATTGGGACAGGAGGCGGTACATTCTGCCGCGCGTCGTCCGTCGGTGCGGATGGCACAGCATCTGCTTGTCGAGGTGGAGGTGAGCTAGGAGAACCACGAGCTGGAGATCGACGAACACTTGGAGACTCTAAAGGATGCGACGAGCTTTTCCGTATGCCTGGTGATGGGGGTGCTGTCGCTGTTCTCGAAGGGCTTTTGGGAGATGGAGCCGGACGTAGTGATGGTGAACTATTGCCTTTCACACTCGGAGAGCTAAGGACAGCTCTGTTCACTGGAGTTGATGGACTCCGCGCAGATCGCACCTGAGGACTTGAGACAGGAGACTGTGTTTTCAAGTTAACAGACGATCGTGTAAGTGCTTCGTTTGACTGAGCTGGTTGTGCCGTCGATTCTCTCAGTTCATGGTTCTTGCGTCGAAACTTCAGAACAACGGGCTTCTGCAAGTGCTGCAATTGTGCAAAGAACGCATCGAACGCAAAGTCGGATGTTTTCACGTCGTTGGCGGATAGTAAAGTGTCATTTAACATCACTTTTGCCTGCACCACTGGGTTTGAATTGGTTGTTCGACTCACAATTGGCAAATTGGTGTCCTTGTTTTCAGCAAAGATCAAACCAAGCGAACCGTGGTCCCAAACGACCTCATATTCATAGTACCCTTCCTCTGGAATCGTCGGGGGAAGTGGTGGCGTTCGGGAGGATTGGGGCTTGGCGGCTGAAGTCTTGAAGTTGAGAGACGCTCGTGCTGCATTCATTGCATTCGCTTTACTGCGCCAGAAAGTGTTTCGAATACCTTTCTGCGCGTTGTCTTGATTAGACAGCGAATTGGAGCGTTGATGTTTCGGTTCATGTGGCTGGGTTGCATCTCCACTCGGGTCTGAGTTCATCGATCCAGCGGAGAGTGCGCGTTGGTCCAGTCGTGTTGGAGAGTCTTGGCCCGATGACGAAGAGGCCTCGGTGGGCTCAGCCACGATGCGTTCGAATCGCAAGAGTACGGGTTTCTTCATGGTGGCCAAGATCTTGAAAAAGTCCGAAAAGGAGTGGTCTTTGGAGCAAATTACATTGACATACTTGAGGGTGTCACCAGGCGAAATCTCGCTGGAGATACACGACTCGGTGGCCTTGGACACGTACGGGATGCTGTCTTTCTCGGACTCAAGGAAAATCACTCCGAGCACTCCGCGTTCCCACAGTACTTCGTACTCATTTGGTTCCAGCGGTGGTAATTTCTCACGAACACGATCGGCCCAAGTGTATCGTCGTGATGCGCGGGCTGAGTTTGGCGTGGACGAAGCCACGCTGGGTGACGATCCCGAGGAACCAGGCGTCATTGCGCTCAAGGACCGTGTCTTCGCACTCGACGGACCGTGGTTGCCATGGCTAGCAGAACTGCTGTTGCTGCTTGTGGGTTTGCTGTGGCTATTGCTGCTGATTGGTGTGGACCCAGAAGCCGTGGCAGAGCTGGCGCCCGTTGCAGAGCTAGGAGCCACATTGGAGGAGGAAGCAGACGCGTTCTTGGATCCAAAATTGGCGAAATTGGAGACAAATCGCTTCTTCATTGGCGTCGCTGCCTCCAAACAGATAAAGGCGGTCGATGGATTTCACACCTTCTCTCCGGCAGATGGCGGTGACAATGGGTGGAACGAAAGCCCAGCTTCTGCCCTCTGCCCACGACAGCACTCTGGCGATACAACGTACGTACAACAAAGACACACGAAAGACTCCGACCAGAGTCGACTTTGAGAAAGCAAGCAAGCGCCCGAAAAATGAGCGGTGTGTGGGGCGGCGCGGGGCGGAAAAGCCAAGACCCGACGACACAAATAACCGTGAGAACACAAGAAGCCAAGCAACCAAAAGGCGGGTGGGTGGGTTGGGATTTCCTAAAGGATCTCTCGGGTTCGGGACCAATGTTAGACAGCATCGTGCTCGACAACTCGGGTCGGGTCGATTTTTGCCACTCATCGGCCCGACCCGTATTGCTGTTCAGCAGAATTGAGTTGCCACAAACTGTCAACACGACGGGGATGACTTATGATCAATCCGCCTCTACCGTCGCACTCTGGTTTTCTCTCTGCAAGCTCAAGTGCGCATCAAAACGCTGCTCCAATCGCTCCATTCGCTTCTCAAGACGCGCAAAGCCGGTCTCGAACAGACTCCTGAGCTGATCAAACTGTTCCAAGAGCAATGGCTCGAGTGCTTGTGTGCACATTGAACGTGGAGACTCGCAAGTAGGATTGGGCTCGTGAGAAGAAACGTCGTTGATGGTGGCGTGGGTCGTCTTGCCGCGATCCAATTCGAGACCTACGGTGAAGAGACCCACCCGTTGGGTGGTAGAAGCGCAATGGAAAAAGCTGCTTTTGGGCTTCTCAGAGCCTGCCACCTGCAGAGATAGACCCCGACGATCCAACAACAGCCCTCTCACCACATGAGTTGAAGGCAACTCCTTTTAGAGAAACCAACAACGTCAAGATGTCGCCGTGCTGTCGAAACGAAGGCACACACCTACCTTTTCCATCTGGACTTTAATCTCCATTTGACCTGTAGTCGGGTGAAAGGAGAGAGCAGCCACGAGAATCTTGTACGACTGGCTGCTTCCTATTGCCAAGTGGTTATTCTTTCATCGCCAACGGGTCAGACCGGAATGCATAGCGGACCAAGCAATCGTGTTGCTACTCACATTGGCCGTCAGGATGTTGGGCAGATTCAGTTGAGCAAGCTTGATGCAATTGGTGAGATGCCAATTGTCGTTCTTCGTCGTAAAAACTGCGATATGTGCAAATGCCTGACGAGTGCTCTGACTTGACGTGGGTTTGCTGGGTTGCTACTCAGATACCACATTAGTATCCACATTACAATGCTGATTGAACAGCAGAGATAGGATATCAACCAAGTGTACCTGGACCAAATCGAGGATTCGAAGGGAGCTAGTTGACGCTTTCTTGTGTATTGTGACAATCTCGTCTGCCTCATATCCGCTTTTGAACGGTTGTTCCCCGACACTTCGAACCCCACTCGGTTGTATCGAAGATGTTTGTTCACCAGCGGAAGGCATCGATATTTCTTGACAGTCCGTCGGTAGTTTCATTTGCTTCACCTCCAGTTCACTGATGTCAAGTCCCATCGGTATCTCGCACGCAACAACACACATGTCATCGGATGAAAACGTAAGTGCCACGATGCTCCCAAGTTTGGTGGGCCTTGAGTCAGTGAGACAATTGGTCGTCCGTGTTGAGTCAGTGAACAGCGGAAGCTCCACTCTCTTGTGACTTGGGTCGTAAGTCATGCGATCGTTGTGGTTGGCTGTGCTAGAAAAGAAGTGCACGGCGTGACTTGAAGACCTGTTGCACAACAGAATCTCAGCACGACTCATTGACTAACCGACTTCGAGTACACTCCGCTCACACAGCAAATGAGCCCCCAGAGGGACTCCATGCACAGATCTTGAAAGGGTCCTTCGAAACCGGAGGATCACTCTTAAGACTTTGCGGAGGAACAACCGCATCGAATCCTCCAAAGAGCAGCACTTGATAGTTCGTAAGCACCTGCCAAGCAGAAGCCGTCGATCCATGAAATCTGTGACAAAGCAAAATAGAAGATTGCCGTTTCGTACAAGCAAAGAGTCCTTGCGGGGATGCCATGCCGTAGTTCGGATCCCTGGTAGAGCCACTTGGCGTTTCAAAGTCGCCTGGAGTGTTCTAAGAGATGGGTGCAGCCATGAAAATTGACAAGATTTTCTCCATAGAAAGACCCTCAAACGTACTCCTGTTCATCGAAAAAAACGTGCCAGACATCTAGCGTGGTCTCTGTCGCGATGGCGAGCAACGCCTGGGAGTTCTTGTGACTCAATCGCGACCAACAGAGATGACGACAAGCATTACCAGCCTGCCAGAGGCACCGTCAAAGAACACGCTACAAAAGCAGTCGCATATCGATTGCTGCACCACGAACCTTTGTACCAGTGCTGCCTTTGTTGTCATCTGTATTGTTTGCTGGGGTGTAGAGCTCGACTTCTTCGTGGGTCGCCAATTGGACTAACGTTACTGTGCGTTCTCTTCTGACGGCAATAATCTGCAGCGTGGAGTTAAAAGCTTCACGCAACGAGAATATTCCGATGAGAAGCCATCGTGATTTCAGTGCTTGTGTCAATAGATCGCACCATGCTGAAGCACATCAATGGTTTTGCCAACTTCAAACTGCCATGTCGTCCAATCCTGCATCAACTGCATTGTTCTGTGTCGCGTGAGCGGAATCGACCACCTTGAAGTTGCTTCGGTTTTCGTCCAATCACCGGGCGCAACTTCTATGGTACGTACTGTATCACAACCAGCTGTACTGTATGCATGTGTGCCAACACCACAAAAAAATAAATTACCGTGCACGGCAGAAAAAAATCCCAACTCAAGCCGATAGTTTTCTTAGCAGGAAACGGTCACTTCCCCCTCAGAAGCATGCGAAGCGCGGCCTCTGCTTCCAAGCGGTCTCTTGCGCTCTTTTTCTTGTTCTCTGGTTCTTTCCGACTCGCTTTCCTTTGTGCTGGTCTTCCCGAGTTTAGGTCGACGAGAGCAAACCTGTGGAGGGGAGCGAGATTGCTGGCTATCACACACCTGTTGATGCAACTGTCGCCGTGGGCCCGTTTTTGTGGGTTGGCACGGTCTGCATGTTTTTGTGACATGGTCCAAACAGTAATTTTTCCGCTGTTTTGTGGAAAGATTACGCTCCGAATGTAAACTTCTCCATAGATTCCTTACGGCACAGAGAAAAAACCTCAGTTTGCCTAGTGATTTGTATTGCGTATACTGAGCACCAGTGTGAGAGGGCTTTTCAGGCCCTCTGCTCCACTCGTTTTCGTCGCGGGGCTTCTTTGTGCGGTGGTAGTGGGGCGAGTCGAGTCATTTCCCTTTTTTTTGGCTTTCGCGGAAGGAATAAAAAACCCCAAAAGAAGCGGAAGCTTGTTCGGAAAAACAAAGCAATCATGGTGAGCAATCGGTTTTGGTGGCAAGACGACAATAACCCACTCAGCTTTGTCTTGTTTCCTCGCATGGGTTCGCCTTGCTTGGAAGGGGATCGTTGGGAATGCCACGAAAGGACGTGGAAGATGAAAGATACTGATGGCTCGTGTTACCTTGTAGGTGAACTTTACAGTTGAACAAATGCGTGAAATCATGGACTATACGAAGAATATTCGTAATATGTCTGTGATTGCCCACGTCGATCACGGTAAATCCACCTTGACCGATTCGCTTGTGTCCAAGGCCGGTATTATTGCTGCCAAGCACGCCGGTGAAGCTCGTTTCACTGATACTCGTCAGGATGAGCAAGATCGTTGCATTACCATCAAGTCGACCGGTATTTCTATGTTCTTTGAGTACGATATGGATGCTGGTGAGCAAGCTACTGCTCGCAAGGTTGCCAACGAATCTGAAGAGGAAGCTGCTGCCAACGAAGTCACCATCAACAAGAACTCGTACTTGATCAACTTGATTGACTCGCCCGGTCACGTCGATTTCTCTTCTGAAGTGACTGCTGCTCTTCGTGTGACCGATGGTGCTCTTGTCGTCGTCGATTGTATTGAAGGCGTGTGTGTGCAAACCGAAACTGTGTTGCGTCAAGCTATCGGTGAACGTGTGAAACCCGTGCTTATGGTGAACAAGGTCGACCGTGCTCTTTTGGAGTTGCACCTGGAACCGGAAGATTGCTACCAATCGTTCTCACGTGCTATTGAAACCGTCAATGTCGTCATTGCCACGTACAACGACGCCAAGCTCGGCGATGTGCAAGTGTACCCAGACAAGGGCACTGTTGCTTTCGGTTCGGGTCTCCATCAGTGGGGTTTCACGTTGAAGAAGTTTGCTCGTCTGTACTCGCAGAAGTTCGGCATTGCTGAAGACAAAATGATGCAAAAGTTGTGGGGTGACTGGTACTTCGATGCCGCTGGAAAGAAATGGACCAGCAAGAATAACGAAGCTGGTACCCTGAAGCGTGCTTTCTGCCAATTCATCATGGACCCCATTATCAAGATGTGCGATGCCATCATGAACGACAAGAAGGCCAAGTACGAGAAGATGATGAAGGCTGTTGGTGTTGAACTCAAGAGCGACGAAAAGGACTTGACCGGCAAGCCGTTGTTGAAGCGTGTGATGCAACGTTGGTTGCCAGCTGCTGATGCCGTGTTGGAAATGATTGTCGTCCATTTGCCATCCCCTGTTACTGCCCAGAAGTATCGTGTGGACAACTTGTACGATGGTCCCCTTGATGATGAATGCGCCAACGCCATCCGTAAGTGCGATGTCAACGGTCCATTGGTCATGTACGTGTCCAAGATGGTCCCCACCAGTGACAAGGGTCGTTTCTATGCTTTCGGTCGTGTGTTCGCTGGTAAGATTGCCACTGGTCAGAAGGTGCGCCTCCTTGGCCCCAACTACGTGCCAGGCAAGAAGACTGACCTCTGGGTCAAGAACATTCAACGTACCATTATTATGATGGGTCGTTATGTTGAACAAACCCCCGATATCCCAGCCGGTAACACTTGTGGTCTCGTCGGTGTCGATCAATACTTGTTGAAGTCTGGCACCATCACCACCTCCGAGACCGGTCACACCATCCGTACCATGAAATTCTCTGTGTCGCCCGTTGTTCGTGTTGCCGTTGAGCCAAAGACTGCTGCTGATTTGCCAAAGCTTGTTGAAGGCATGAAGCGTCTCGCCAAGTCTGATCCTATGGTGCTGTGCTACACTGAAGAATCTGGCGAACACATCATTGCCGGCGCCGGTGAATTGCATTTGGAGATTTGCTTGAAGGATCTTCAAGAGGAGTTCATGGGGACTGAGGTGAAGATTTCGGAACCCGTTGTGTCTTACCGTGAAACTGTCACCTCGGAATCCTCCAAGACCTGTTTGTCCAAGTCCCCCAACAAGCACAACCGTCTCTTCTGCGTTGGTGCACCACTTGGCGATGAGCTTGCTGATGAGATTGAAGATGGCAAGCAAGAAGTGTCCCCACGCTACGATATGAAGCTCCGTGCTCGTTACCTGGCTGACAATCACGGATGGGATGTCACTGATGCCCGTAAGATCTGGGGCTATGGCCCAGAAGGCACTGGCGCCAATGTGTTCGTTGACCAGACCAAGGGTGTTTCGTACTTGAACGAAATCAAGGAATCTGTTGTTGGTGGCTTCAACTGGGCTACCAAGGATGGTGTGCTTTGCGAGGAGACTGTCCGTGGCATGCGTGTTAACTTGTTGGATGTTACCTTGCACGCTGATGCTATCCATCGTGGTATGGGCCAGATCTTGCCAACTACTCGTCGTGTGGTGTATGCTTGCCAATTGACTGCTTCGCCGGCTTTGATGGAACCTATCTTCTTGGTGGACATTCAGTGCCCACAGGATGCCATGGGTGGTTGCTACGGTGTGTTGACTCGTCGTCGTGGTCACGTGTTCGCGGAAGAGCAACGTCCGGGTACCCCAATGATGCAGTTGAAGGCGTACTTGCCCGTCAACGAATCGTTTGGTTTCACCGCTGATCTTCGTCAGAACACAGGTGGCAAGGCTTTCCCTCAGTGTGTGTTCGATCACTACCAAGCCGTTGCCGGTGACCCAACGGATGCCAACTCGATGTCCGGCAAGTTGGTCGCAGGTGTGCGTGTACGAAAGGGTCTTGCTGGTGATGTGCCACCCCTTGACCGTTTCTTCGACAAGCTGTAAGCGATCTCTTTGGTTCGGTAGATTTTCGAAGGAGGAGTCGCTGGTGGAGTGTCGGAGTTGAAAAGCAACGGGGTAGTCGACAATTCTTGCGCGTAGTTGGGCCAACGTGCTAAGTCTTTCACTTCAGTGTGCTCATGTATCGGCGATTGTTCTTAACAGACACGAATTTGTATTGAATTTAGTTCGCTTTGTTTTCTCATCCTTTTGTCACTAGATCTGTCTATAGTGTCCGCACAAGAAATTGTTCTCTGATTGGCTGAAAGGGTGACCAGAGCATTCTGTTTTCTTTTCAGCTGAACAGAGGAAATGGGTGTCATGCGTGTATTGGTGAACGGAACGAAGTGGATCCTGTGGATCTACGCGTTTTGGCTCTATCTGGATCCCTCTAGGGCCCCGAATCAGCTCAGAAAGACACTGATATTGCTTGTTTCTCCTCCACAACTGTCCAATGCCGTGCGCTTTTCATTGTCATCCCCCTTGCTGATTTCACTGGTCATGGGTTGGATCCGAGGGTTCTGGGGCTCCGTTCTTCTTTTGCTTCACGTCGTGTGCTGGTGGCTGGTGCTGAACGAGTCGAAAATGCCTTCCGATCAGTTGTTGAGCAAAGAGACTCAGCAATCACTGTTCTTCGGTGGGATGCTGGGGTCATTTGCAATGCTACTGGCTTTGTTGCTGTTTGGTGACCGAAAGCACTCGCGAGAAGAAAGATTCCGGTATAGCCGCCGTCTGCTTTAGTTGTTATATGAAAGTGAGGGTCTGACTTTCAGATTGTGTGATGCTTTGTGTAATTCTGTGGTGTGATTCCTAGACAACGCCTGGTGAACTTCTATTTGCTGCACAATCCTTCCAAACTGACCCAAGTCAACTCTATCCTGAAGCGGTACAAAGGCAACGAAGAATTGTTGTTCAAGCGATTGCAGCGAAAGTACCAAGTGGAGGATAGAGAATCCACGCGCGGTGGCACCATGGATGAACAAGAGGATGAACAGGAAGAAAAGGATGAGCGCTCCGAAGAACAGGCCGAAGTGGTGGAACCGCTCGTGATTGAGCACGAAGAAGAGCAAGAGGAAGCCAAAGAGCACGAAGATGGGCGATTTGAGCGTCGTGTGGAACGAGAACGAAATAGTCAAGAGTTGAACTATGATTCAATGCAAGAGACGAAAGAAGAAAAGGAAGAGTTACCCTTCATTGATCGGCCACATCATCCTCAGGAGACGCGCACGATGATTGAGTCCTTCGAAGCGGAAGGGGCGTTTGGGATGCGACAGCGGAAGAAGAATGTCGGTCAACAAGAAAACAGCTTTGACCTGATCAGCGCTATTATCAACTCTGCCGATTCCCCATCAGAGACTCAAGTAACTAATCCGCTGGATGGATCGTCGACTGCCGCACAATCAACTCCTAATCAAGACCCAAAGCCAGAAGCCAAGGATCTGTTGACTCCTCTGACTGTTCCCACAGCGAAATCAGCTGGCTCAGCCAAACGCAGTGCTGTCCGTGATGCCATTGAAGAAGCACGTCGCGCCCAACAATTACGTGTGGAGAAACGAGTCGCACAGCTCAGCGCCCGCAAAGGCAAGTGATGGTCGTCCGTTGCAGCAGAAGTAGCATCAAGAGTATCTTGTTGTTTTGTCAATTGTGGGTTTCATGGGTGGGTCTGCTTCTGCAACTAGACCCATCCTTCAGACTTGTTGGCATACCCCTACCCTTTGAAGTATAGTGGAACTCCTCTCATCAACCGCACCCCCCCCTGACAGTCTTGGTGCTCTGCTCTGCAACCCACGACACATCAGACCCACCCACCCGCACATCATGTGAGCCACACGACCTGAGACCCGAGTCAAGTTCAATTCTCCACAATCCAAGTAAAGAAAGAAGGCGAAAGCAAGCAACTAAGATGCCGCCGACCCGCGCGATTTCCTTTGAAGAAGTGGCCAAGATGCCGGCGCCGGGCATGAGCTTCCCCGTCAACATCACGTTTTCTCCGGACGGCCAATTATTGGCGTTTCTCCACTCGGCCGAGAACACCAACACGCGCGAGCTCTACATGATGGACACGTCCTCCAAGCAGATCCAACTGCTGGCCGAGCCGCCCAACCAGGGCAACACCGAGGCCAATCTTTCATTGGAAGAAAAGCTTCGCCGAGAGCGTCAGCGCCAACTAGGCGTCGGCATCACCTCATACGCCTGGGGTACTGATGCCAATAACTTTGCCCGCAAGAAACTGTTGTTCCCAATCCAGGGCGATCTGTTTCTGCAGGAAAAGCCTGGTGCACCGCTTCATTTGCTCTACGACAAGCGAAGCTCTTTGACCGCCGATGGAAAACCGCTCGCTGGTGGTGCCGTGGATCCTCAATTTTCTCCGGATGGAAAATGGGTCGCTTTCGTGCAAGACCGCGAGCTGTACGTGATCCCGAGTGAGCTGGGACCCAACGGCACGCCCCAAAGAGCCATTCAGATTACCAGCGGGGCGAGAGAGATCGAAGGCCGATCCAATGGCCTCGCGTGCTTTCTGACTCAGGAAGAGCTCAGCCGTTTCCGTGGCTTTTGGTGGTCACCAGACAGCCAATCCATCGCGTTTGAGCAAGTGGACGAAAGCGATATCCCAAAGTTCCGCATCATGCACTTGGGAAGCGACGACCTTGGTGCGTCGGCGGAAGAAGACCATCGCTATCCGTTTGCTGGTGGCCCCAATCCGACTCGTCGCCTGGGTGTCATCTCAGTAAACAAGACCACGTCGGCACCCATGAACACTCCCATGTGGATGGATTTTGACAACGACCAAGACTTTTACATCAGTCGCGTGAATTGGCTTCCGGATATGTCGCTTGGTGTACAGAAACTCAATCGTCTGCAGACAGAATTGAACTTCTTGCGCTTTAATGTTACAACCGGCAAGTCGACCGTGCTGATCCACGAGACATCACCCATTTGGGTGAACGCGCACTATTTGTACCGCAGCATCGAGACCGAAAACAAAAAATCCTTCCGTTTCATCTTTGGCTCTGAACGCTCGGGCTTTATGCATCTCTACTTGTACGAGTATGTGCCAAGCCAGGGCACTGCCCAATGTCTCGGCGCGTTGACAAGTGGAGAGTGGTGTGTGGAATCCATTGAGGGGGTCAATGTGTCTCAGAACAAACTGTTCTTTTGTGGCAACTTGGATTCACCATTGGAACGTCATCTCTACGTGACTTCCCTGCAACCAGGCAACTCTGGAGAGCCGTCGACGACTCCAATCCGCCTCACGACTGCCAAAGGATTGCACAACGTTGTGCTCGACTCAGCCTGCAAGCGATTTGTTGATTTCTATAGCAACCTGCAGACCCCACCAACGGTGCTGTTGGCCTCCATTCCATCTGACGAGGCCCTCGCGAATCGAGATATGGTTGCTTCCGAGGTGGATCGCACGTCGTTTGTGTTCCACCAGTCTGCGAACGATCCCCGTGTGAAGAACATGGTGGATGAGCAAAAGCTTCGAGCACCGAAGATCATCTCATTTCCGTGCCGGGATGGTTCTGACTCCCTCTATGGAGCCGTGTACCTTCCTGATGCCAAAAGCCATGGCCCTGGCCCTTACCCGACGCTTGTCAGTGTATATGGTGGTCCCCATGTACAGCGAGTGGCTGAGATGTGGTCCATGTCGGTTGATATGCGCGCCCAGTCTTTCCGCGACATGGGCTATGCAGTGCTCAAGGTGGACAACCGTGGAAGTTATCGTCGCGGACTTGCCTTTGAAGGAGCCATCAAACACCGGATGGGAACCATTGAGATTCTCGATCAGCTTGATGGCGTGAACAAGCTTGTTCAAGAAGGCATCACGACGGCTGGTCGTGTCGGCATTTATGGCTGGAGCTATGGTGGATACATGTCTGCCTTGAGTTTGATGAAGGCTCCCGAGACTTTCAAGTTGGCGATTGCTGGTGCGCCTGTGACCAGCTGGGATGGTTACGACACGTGCTACACGGAGCGCTATATGTCGACGCCTCAGCTCAATCCAAAGGGTTACAAGGAAGGAAGTGTCATGGAAGCGGTGGAGAGTATGAATGACTCTCAAAAGCTGCTGCTTGTTCATGGGCTTATCGATGAAAATGTGCACTTTCGCCATACGGCACGCTTGATCAACGCACTGATCACTGCACGTAAACACTACGACTTGCTTCTTTTCCCGGGCGAACGTCATTCTCCTCGCCACTTAGAAGACCGAATCTACATGGAGCAGCGCATCGCGGAGTACGTGATTGCCAATCTGTAAAGAAATGTGAGTTTTTGTTCTACTTTTTTTGCGTTTGACTTGTTGGTTGCGTGTGCGTGATTTTTGCTTGCTTCTTGTTGTCGTTTGGCACTTGGACATCATACTCAGTTTCAGTTCGTGCTTCAAGAATCCTGGAGAGAGGCCTGGATTGCACGCTGCAATTCCTCCATTTCGTCCGCATCGTCCTCGGTATCGAGACATCTGATCTCCTTGGACGATAACTCGAGCGCCTTGCGCAACTCTTCATCATAATTGTCGTTGAGCAGATCACTGGAGACCAAGGAGGCTTCGATGGCCACCGAAAGCTCATTATCATCAAAGGAATTCGACTTCCCCATCGTAGTCCCGTGGGAGACTTGTTCGTGGTGGTTCAATGAGGCCTCAATGGCTTTGCTTAGTTCCTCTTCTTCTGAAATCTCTTTGGCTTTTTGAATCAACTCGGCTTGGATCGATGCCATCTCGCTCATGCGAGAAGCTTCTTTCATTTCTTCGTCGTCTGCTCTAGCGTTGCGATCCTGTATCCGTTGCCCTTCAAGCGACAGTTTGAGCGTGTCTTCTAACGTCGAGTGCATCGCATCAAACTCGCTTCGTGAAATCTGTGCAAGGCAAAATGCCACTCAGAACACACCCGAAGAACTCAAAACCATTCACAGTGATCCACAGAGCTCACCGCTAAGACTTGCTCCAGTTGCGCCACTTCAGTACTCTCGCGATCGCTTTCCTGAATCAGTTGAGTCAATGCGTCAATATGTTCGCGGGTGTTGATCCGTCGAGAATACTCTAAGTGTCGACGCTCCCAGCAGCCTGGCTGCTCACGAATCAGATTCGCCTCGTGGCTGGGACCAACGATCGAATCGTAATGCCCACCGCCATAGTAACTCAGTCGAATCGCTGGACGATTGCGCAACAGCGAGCTGTTTTCATGAAATGTGCGCAACTTGCGAAAGCCATGAGTCGGATCGTACGCGTAGACTTCTGCTCGTCGATCGTACAACTCACACATGGCCTATAGGCAAGCAAGTGTGTCAGCCACAGCAGAAACCGCAAGGCTCATGACAGCGCACCTGGATCTCTGGGTCGTCGCCCCAAATGCCGTCATGACGTTTGACGTTTAGATAGCGCAGAAAGTCGGTCATATCGCCCACGACATAGGGTTCAAAGTACTCTTTTTCACTCTCCATGTAGTCCATACACCATTTGCGCACCAATGCGTAATGACAGTCATCGCCATACACTTGATGGCTCACCGAGCGAAACAGACAGTTTCCATCGCCTTCGACCTGGAAAATGCGTAGTCCTTGCGAGAGAAGTGCCTCCTGGTAATGGGCAAATCGTGGGTTTTGGGTCTGAATCATTCGTGAACGCTCGCTCTTGGGAGCTGGGTCAATGCTGAGTTGTCTCTGACAGGAGGCGAAATTGCGGTGGTGCAAGTGATCTCCGCTTGGAGCCACATTTTCAGGAGTAAACGCGATCAACTCGTCAAAGTGGTGGTCACAACCGGCATACCGAACGTAAATGCTGTCCATGCGCGAACGCACCACATGCGCTGCCTTCCATATTGCTGCAGTGGTGCCTCTACGAACTTCTACTTGCTGAGCGAGTCGCAGTGCAGGACTGTTGTTCTGCGCCTGAGAAACACGAACAGTTCAGCAAGCAGTCGAGTTTGACAGGCCAAGAACGAGTCAGAAGATAGCACGGACATGGGAGCATGGCGGAGCCAGTCGACCTGAGTCCAGAGGTATCCACCTCTGCCAGCTGTCGTTCATGTTGCGGAAGCGAATTAGCGCGTCCCCGTTAATGATCTGCAATTGAATACCCGAGTTCCATCAGTGCCGATCCAGCGTGCACAACAACCGTCATGGATCCACCCAGCTCGGTGACTGACTGACCTCCATCGCGACAGCAGGACACCAGTTGCCAAATGGGTTCTGGGCATCCAGTTCATCGCCTGCGTGCAGCTGACTGCGCCACTGAGTGTCAACTGGGTCGATTCGCATCATCTCTGTCACCCATGAGATCGCATTTTGGTCGCATTAAGCCTGGGGTTTCCTCAGCTTACGAGTCAGCTCACTGACCTTCTTCAATATCAGTGTCGTCGTCCTGGTCGTCCAGAGCCCTCGCATCTTCTCGGCGATGCGCGAGCGGATTGCTCACAAGCGCATGGGGAGACGGATTGGTCGGATAACGTCGCTGGTGCTGGTCTCCTGCGCTCTCCAGACGAAGTCCCGGCGGCTCCGAATCCATGCGCTCACACACCATTTCTGCGTTTTTCCTTCTCTTTCAACTCCAAACGGTTCACCGCACCATCGGTTACCCCGCACCAACTAACGGTAACTGAAGCAAAGTTTGCGCTCCGGTTAAATACGGTCAATTAAGTTGACAGAGGGTGGTGAGTGTCGATGAGGCCACACGTCGTGTTGCGTTTCGGTGGCAGAGTCAACTTGACGATGCGCTTGTTGCCGTCCTGGAATTGAGTTGCCGTGGAATCTGACATTTGGTCCATTATGTAGGTGACAGTTCGAGGCGATTGTGTGTCGTAGCGGAGAAGATGTCACTACTCTGGATGCGCTGCCACATCCGCAAGAGGGAGAGCCAGTGGGGTGACGTCTACGACGGCTTTGGTGATGGCAATTGGATTTGAGGTGACGTTTCTCGCATCGAAATGGATGGTGAGAGGCTAGAGAAAGTGGTAGAGTCTTGCTGCTTGAAGAGAGCGGTGGGTTCGCAGGGCGTTTGAGCACATGAAGCCAACCTCTCGAATCATGCCATGTAGCGCACCACATCAAGGAGCTTGCAGTCGACGTGGCTGAACAGGTCAAATGGGTCGTGTGGGCTGCCCAAGTACGCATTGGTTGCATCTGCATGCTGCTTTTGAATGAATATGGGCGGTCTTTCAAGGAAGAGAGCTGTCAGTGCAATATGTGTGTCTGATTCGATTGACATATGTAAATTGCTCGTTTCAAGCTGTTACATAAAGCCAACCCCACGATAACAACACGTCGATCAACGAAAGACGGCCGAGATTGATACACATTCCGCATTAAACTCGTCGACGAGTTCGAACTCATTCTTTCCGGACGAGAATCCCATTGGGATACGGGTTAAGTCTCTCTGTGAGACTCATGGTGTCCCACGCTGGTGCTGTCTATCTCAACGAAGAAGTAATGGGTCTCTGCTGTCTATGCCG
Organism: Paralagenidium karlingii; assembly: GCA_027475765.1. Taxonomy (NCBI): domain Eukaryota; phylum Oomycota; class Peronosporomycetes; genus Paralagenidium; species Paralagenidium karlingii. Next base: position 93,961 of record JAMFLO010000031.1, read on the forward strand.
CCAGAACCAAATGCTCAGACATCTATCGTGTGGCAATTCCTTAGGCGGGGCTAAAGAGAACACTGTAGTTGTTTTGACCAGAACATCCAGACAGCAAATGAATGGTTCAGTGTTCAAAGGCTTCGTATTCATAGTGCCCATGAGGTGCTAACACATCGATGGACTGGTAGGGGGCTGCTTGATGAAGGGATGGTGCACAATGAATTGCGCCTCGGTCAGCGGTTCATGTGGTTCAATTGAACATAGCCATTTGAAAAGGATATTGGTGTGGTGTACACCAGCTATCGGGTGGGCCACACAACCAAAAATGTTTTAAAACACCCCAGTGTATCTTTCGGTTTTTCCAGGTCGTAGTCGACGTTGCAAGGGGGAGAAGAAGCCACGCGGGTCAAGCGAGCAGCAGCAATAGCAAACCAAAGCAAAGCAACGCAGCCAAATGTTCCGTAACCAGTACGACACGGACGTGACGGTGTGGAGTCCACAGGGTCAACTACACCAGGTGGACTACGCGATGCAGGCCGTTAAGCAGGGCAGCGCCGTACTGGGACTCACGTCCTCCAAGCTGGTGGTGCTGTGCGGCATCAAACGCCTCAACGTCAAGCTGGCGGAGCACCAAAAGAAGATTTTCAAGATCGACGAGCACATGGGCATCGCCATCTCGGGACTCACGGCCGACGCTCGAACGCTCGCGCGCTTCATGCGTACTGAAAGCCTCAACCACAAGTTTGTGTACGGCAGCCAGATCACCGTGGGCCGCTTGGTCTCGGACGTGGCGGATAGTGAGTGCTTTAGGTCGTAGCTGTGCGACCAACTGCGGGTGGGCAACTGACCTTTTGTTTGCGATCATGTAGAGAAACAGGAATGCACGCAGTCGTATGTGCGTCGTCCGTACGGCGTCGGACTGCTCATCGCTGGTGTGGATGTACGTTTGGTTGCTTGCTTGCCTTGCGCATTTTTCCTTTCGCTAATTGACGGACTCACTGACTGATTTGCTTGTTTGCGTTCTGCTGCTTTGTCGACGACTGACGACAGAAAAAAGGCGTGCATCTCTATCAGACCTGTCCGTCGGGCAACTATTACGAGTATAGAGGCATTGCCATCGGTGCGCGCTCCCAGTCGGCGCGGACCTATCTGGAAAAGCACTACGAGAGCTTCGCCAACTGTACGTCAGACCTTTACGATCGGCTGATCTGACTGTCGAAGGGTTCTCATCTGACTTTTTCGACTCGGCAGTGGGCAAGGATGAGTTGATTCAGCATGCGCTGCAGGGCATCCGCGGCTGCCTGCAAGGAGACCAGGAGTTCACGGCGGATAGTGTGACGGTCGCGATCGTCGGTGTGGACCAGCCGTTCAAGATCATAGAAGGCGATGAGTTGCAGCCTTATGTGAGTGCTATGTGCCTATCCTGATCGAGTGAAAGAAACCAGGAAATGACTGTGCACTTGGGTGCTTGTGACACAGATTGATGCCGTGGAAGTGTCGGACGTTAAGGACGAGGATGGAGACACCAAGATGGAAGAGTAGACAGACAGACACTCAGTTTGCCATGGAGCAATCGAAGCTTTAGCCAGACCGGAGGAGTTGGTTTGTTTTGCTGGTCTTCTCCAAGTGGTCAGAACAATGAACGACAAGTCTGTCACCAAAGAGCATGCACTCAACACCAGTAACACTTCTATCTCTCTCGCTCGTTCGCTCTGTCTTTACCGCACTGGTCTCACAAACATTTCGCAAGTGCCTGCGCGAGCGCGTACTCGCCGGAATGCGAGATCGATACGCTGATGGAATGCAAACCCACGCGATGGAACACTTGCTGGGCAAAACCACTAAACACCACCACCGGCGCACCCGACGGAGATGCCATGACTTCAATCTCCTTGAGGGCTGCACTGGCACTTTTCCACACATTTGGCGTCTCCAATGCCGCGCCTGAAATCGCTTTCACCACCGCTTCTTTTGCAGCCCATCGGCCAGCAAAACTCGCTGCTGGATCCGACGCTGTGGAGCAATATTCGATCTCTCGGTCGGTGAAGTTGCGGTGAATGAAGTCCTGTTTTTCCTCCAGTGCGTTGGCAAACGTCGCGATGGGTTCCACGTCCACGCCGATGCCCTCGTGACTACAAGCTCCCAAACCCGTTTGTGCGGCTGCCTCGGTCATGACGGATTCCATCGCTGATGCGATCGCTTCTTTGGCTCTTGTCGCTCCGCTCGCACATCTGACGGGAGAGTGACTCCACCCGCAGCTCTCACGGGTGCGACTGTCGTTTCTACTGCTGCAGCTGGCATCACCAAAGTGCCAACTCTGCAGCTTTGGATCATACACTGCGCGCATCGTTGGGTCCAGATACACTTGGCTCTCCAACTCCTTGCTGTATGGTGGCGCGTCTTTCACTTGCACAAACACGTGCTTTCCCGTCAGCGCCCGCTGCATGTATGTGTTTCGCTTAGCCAGACGCTTCTGCCGTCGCCAGTTGTAATCCTCAAGCTCTTGTGGTAACAGCGTCGCGAGCAACAAGTCGGGGTGCACTAGCAGCACTTCTCCGGTCGCCTGACCAAAGCCAAAGCTTTTCATCAGCGCAGCCTTGATGCCTTTCACTGGGATACTTCGATTCGGGTACGTGAGCAAGCCAAAGCCACGCAACGAGTCACAAACGCTGTCAAGATTGCGGTTGCCTGGAAGCACCTCCGCGTGCATCACTTGGATCAGTCCGTTCATCATCCAGGCACCAGCGGCAGCCTTGGGATGACCGGTGAGATGCTTTTGGCAAATCACTGGAAGCACGTTGCCCTTTTTGCGACCCAGATGCAGCAGTTGCTTCTGGGTGACTTCACTTTCGTTGCGGTCATTGAACTCGGTGCCAGTGCCATGGAAACTCACCACTCCAATGTCATCGACCGTCAGGTTCCACACACTCAGCGCTCCTCGTAGCGGCGCGATATCGTGTTTGGAGTGGAAGAAGTCCATTCCCCAGAGAGCCTGTGCCTTCTTCAGCTTTGTCTCGCGCACCTCCTCGAGGAAAGCCATTTGGATCGGATCGCCTCTGGCCGCATGCTTTTCGAGCGCAAACCACTGATCAATGAAGCCGACTTCGAGATCAAACTGTCGTCGACGGTATGCCAAATCCAGCAAAGGCCCATTTGTCTGCTTCATCCGGTGGGCTTCTCGAGCGGTTGTCAAGATGCCCTGGCCAGGAGCAGGAACAGATCGCCCGGTCTTGTCAGTCGCGGTGTTGGTAAGAGCAATCACAGCATAGATCGGACAGCCCATCTGCAAGGCAAGTTTGGCGTCCATGAGCACTTGCATTCCGGAGCCGTAGCTTTCCACGAATCCTTCACGAGACGAGCTGCACGGTCGACACATCTCACGTGGGGATCGTCCTCGAGCCAATTCGTCCACAGAGCTTGCCGTGACGTTCATTTGGGCAAATTCGAAAGCAGCTTCCTCGCCAAAGTCGTCGTAGCCTCCGACCAACACGACACGAGCTTTGCCACTCTTGATGGTTTCGACTCCAATCTCAATCGACTCAGCGGCAGTGGCACAGGCTCCCACAGGTGTCTTGATTGGGCCCGAGGAACTCAGCAAGAGCATGTTGATCCATGCCGACGCCGTGTTGATAAAACACTCTTGCAAACTGTCGCTCGACATCGGCTTTCCCAAAAGCCGGTTCTGGTAAATGCGCTTGTAGGCACGCTGACCGCCGTGGCCACCGCCTGAGCAATTGCCGACTTCAGATATGTGCACATATTGATAGAACTCGTAGGGATCTGTCACGCCCGACATCACAAGTGCGTCGACAGTAGCCACCAGAGTGAACAAGGTGAGAGCATCGATCGAGTTCGCCAGATCTTTCGGAATGCCCAAGCGCTCAGCGTTCCATCCGGTGGGGACCTGCCCCGCGATAAACCGATCAAATCGCATTGCTTTGGGGATATTGATCACTGCACCTTTGCGCAAGCGAATCATCCAAACGCCAGCATCATCTTGAAAGATGTCGACGTTGTCCGCTCCATGTTCGTTCTGAAACATCACTGCCTCCTCATAGTCGGCCACTTCGATCGGTGCCATATTGTGCGCAATCGCTACTTGATGCAAGAACAGCTTCTTGCTGGGTTCATAGCCTTCCAAAAGCTCTGGTTCAATGACTCGTACTCCTGTATGCTCCAGAATGCGTTCTTCGTATTTCGCCTTGACCAAATGGTCGGGCACTATTTCACGAGAGTGCGTGTCAACCCACTGGCCGTGCTCATACTGAATCAGCCCCATCATCCAGGCCAGCTCAATGCAGCCCTCGAGTGAAAATTCACCAAACGACTCCATTTCCCATCTAGTGCGAGCGCTTCCGTACGGACCAACCTCACCAAAACCGGTCACCACAACGACTTTTTCCAGATCAAGAAGCCCATGCAGCAACTGACTTGAACAGTTCTTGGCCAACTCTTGCACTCGAGAGAGCGTGGGCAAACCATCACAGAAATACTGCGACAAATCTGGTCGCTTAAGCTGCGCAACTGGTTGGCTGGTGTCAAGGAACTCGACGTCGGTGAAACTGCATTTGGCACGTTGAATCATGGCTTTCTCGTTGATTTCTGCTCGGAACCGGTCCATTTGCTCTCTAAGATCATGGATTTGACCCAAGTTGCCCGAAAAGTCTGCAAAAACTGGTTCATCCGACGCCAATTCCACCATATCGGGATGGAACATAGATACCAAGTTGAAACCCATTTCTGCCGCGTTGAAGGTACGAATGCCCAACGCTTCGATTCCTTCGGCAATTAGGTCGTTGCCAGACATCAGATTTGTTCCTCGCGTCCAACCCACAACTGCGCCTACGACTGACAACTGGTCTTGCCATCCTTCTGAATGCCATTTGCGCATCAAGGCTTGCAGACCAAGTTTGGATTCGCCATAAAGACCATCGCCACCAAAGTCTCCAAGATTGGACGACAAAGGTAGGACAACAAGCGCTGGGCGAGTCACAATGCCACGTGTTTTCTTCGCTTCGACAATCTCTCCCAAGAGCCGTAGTGTATTGGTCAACATGATGCGATGCGCGACCTCACAACGATCACCAATCTCTGTCAGCCGATGGCCAGTCTCGGACAAAGCGGCAAACGGCACCACGAAGTCGATATCCAGTCCGTGTGCTCGATAAATATGATCAATGATTTGGTTCGTGTCTGTCCTCGAAGCCTGATTGAATGGCAGCAGAATGAGTCGACTCCCACGGCTCCCGTGCTGTTCGAAGATTCTCCGGTAGAAGACGCTTGTCTTTCTTCCGAAGCTGCTCGTCGTCACAAATACGGTGGCTCCTCCTTCCAGCAGGGCGCAAAGGACTTCTGAATTGATCGACTGCCGTCCACAACCTGTGAGCAATGCCACCTTGGAGCTGAAAGAGATGCCGTTTGTCGCCATGTCGTACATACTACGCAGCAGTCGACCGGATAAACCTGCGTCATACACGCGCAGGGTTGGATCTGTGACAAAGCACTTGCGAATGTGAGCGTACGGGAGAAAGCAACGCTGCAAGTTGACGTCCACCCCATAGCGGTTTGAGTCGTTCGAAATGAAGTTCCCAAGCTTTGGCTGGAACTCGGATGTATCACGGTCAGGATCATAGCTAAGCCCTCGAGAAAGCTCGTCAACATAGTTGACGGGATTTGTTACATTGGGTCGAGGCTGTTCTTGATAATCGATTGCGCCATTGCTGCACACGCGCACTTTTGGGCAGGGAGACTTGAAATGAGGCACGTATGTGGGATTTTTTTGCAGACCAGACTGAACCTCGCCCGCCAAATGCCGCATTATCCGGGCTTCTCGTTGAAATCCTTCACGTTCAAGCTGTTCAGCAAAAAACTCGAGTACGTTTTGCAAGTCGGTTGTCGCACGATTGCGTACAAAGAGCTTCAGGGCGTCGAGCGCAGAGCTGTTGGAGCTGGAGTCACGCTGCTCCATCCACTTGCTCAGAGTATTGAAATGTTGACCAAGGGGACTTGAACTCGTGCTGTTGTCGCGACAGGAACCACAAATACTATGATACAGCTCGAAGGCATCCTGCACCATCCAATTCCAAAAGCTCGAGTACTGTCTTTCTTTCTTGGGAGCAAAGGCGGCGCGGATGCCGTGTTCGTATTGTTCTCCGTGTTCTGATTGCCAGAGTCTCAGTTGCGATTCCACTTGCTCGCGGATCTCCACTTCTGCTGAGGCTCGTCGATGCTCATCGAAAGCATCCTTCCCAGCATAGTCGTTGATAGCATCCACTTGCTGTGCCAAAAGACGTCTGAATCGTTGCTCCAGCTTCTTCACGCTTGGATTATCTCCAGAGGTGAACAGCGCAGTACTTGGGAAGCACCCGCCCGCCATTTGGGAACCACGTGGAATCGTTATCTTTGCAAAAGACGCGTAATCGTCCACCACAAGATCAAGCCACGACTTGGCACTAGCTTCCTCAGTGAGTCTGTGATCGCAAGCAAAAATGAGCGAGTGGAGAAGAACGCTTTGGATTCTGCCAGGGGGAAGCATGCGCTCCGCGGCGAGGTATTCTTTGACCGCGGTCATGCCAAATCCAGCGGGCATTGTACGTGCGAGCTGCTTGGCAACCAATGAGTTCACTACTTTTCCGGGCTTGACATAGCCGGAAATCGAGTCTGCGAGATCCTGCAACCGAACGTCCACCACTTCGTCGGGCATTTCACCAAACTCTCTCTCCAGATCCCCAGCAATTTCATTCTGAATGGCTGATTTCCCCGCGGCCAGGTCACGAATCGTCGCAGTTTCACTCACTGCATCCATTTTCAAGTGTAGTTTGGTGGACACGAGAACCAACAAGGCGTGACGAGCTTGAACGTGGTCATCTTGAACAACCGGAAGGGCAGGTGTGTGCGTTGCAGCAAATGCAGGGATCGCTGAGTTTGGGGTCGCCATTGGTTGAGCAATCTCAATACCAGCATACTTGCAATAATCCTCCGTCACTTGATTCAGCCACGCGTGGGCCTCAGATTCGTGCTTGAATCGATGTTTTGGAGCAAATAAGAGACCGTGCAGCAGCACACTTTGAATCTGAGAAGGCCCCAAGCAGTTTGAGTCTTTCAGATACTCCTTAACGCTTGACATTGGAAACCCACCGGGCATTTTGCTGGCAATAAGCTTGGCGATCAGAGCAGTTGACACTTTTCCTAGTTGAGTGTAATGGGCTATTGCACCAGCAATCTGCTTGAGAGGAACCTCGGCTGCTCCTTCCGGAACGTCGCTCCCAAACTCTTTCTCGAATTCGCCAACGATCTCATTCTGGACTGCCGACTTACCACCAGCCAATGTCTTGACGTCACTCTCCAAGCTGATCTCAGCGAGTCTTCTGTTGAGACGAAATGCGACGAGGACTTGCAGCACATGCTCAATCGATACGGGTACATCCTCAACATGAGGCACTCGAAAGGGAACCACTTGAGCCACCGGCACCGACGACGCAGCAACCGGTGCAATCGAGTTGTCAACAGTCAAACAACTCTTTTGATCTCCCTTTGCCAAACTGACTTCATCTGTTGGCTTTCCTCCTGCTGTTGAGGCTTCACCACTGCTCCCTTTCTTCACCTGAGAGCGAGCATATTCACCAGCAGACACGTTGGAGTTGTCGCATTCAAAGTGGACAATATCCCGATCGCGCTGGTAAAACAGGACTTCACACTTCAAGTTGCTGAATTGTTCTGCCTGTAGCGTGCGTTGTGCAATTGTGGTCAGAATCGGTGCCGGCCCGACCTCGATCAAGCGCGTCACTCCACGAGAAAACAACACTCGTTGCGTTTCAATCCACTGAACTGGCGAAGCAAACTGATACGCCAATAGCTCCACCACCAACGTCATTGCCTGTTGTTCCTTGGGTACACGCGACCACTTGTTGGGTCTCAACAATTCTGCAATGACTGGGCTGTTGGTAAGTCGAAGCATCTCTTCAAAGTATTCCTTGTCCATCGAAAACGGCTTTGCGGTCAGATTGGGAATGTAGCGCCCTTCAAGTTGATCCAAATGCTGACCAACGCGACACGCATCGAATTTGGCGAGTAGCATGCTCCGGAAAGCGGGTACGCGTGGAACCAACAGGTTCGAGTGAAACGGAACGTCAATGCCGGCTAGCGGAATGGTTGCAACTCCACGAGTGAGCGCAAAATGCTGAGACTTTCGGTGTGTCTCGTTCACTTTTTCCAGTGCTTGACTCAGGGCGGTGCTCACAACGTCTTTCACATTTGCGCTTGGCTCTGCTTTCAAAGCCGATAGAGCACGCGCCAACGTGTCCAAGGTGACCAGATTTCCCGCGACAACGTACTGTCGATCTTGAATGTTGTAGTTGACGACCTGCAACAGCTTGTCCGATTCTTTTGCAATAAGGTCGACGACTTCATGAAGCATGGATTCAGTGAAATGAGAGCCCACGCGTGAAGGATCAGCCGCGACCATCCCGTAATCGGATCGTCCACGTGCGTCACGACCAAACGACTTTTGCATGATAAGCCCGCGCACAAACACAATATCTAAGATATCCTCCAGGGCCAGCACCTTGGCAAAGCCACAAAGCGATGCATATTCCCCCAAAGAATGGCCTGCGAACAACGCATCATCTGGTACAAGACCCGCACTGTCAAGCTCCGCTAGCATGGCGTTTTCAAACAGCACCGTTGCCAGTTGGGTGAACTGAGTCGCAAAGAGGAGTCCTGTAGGTGCAGAAAAAACAAACTGGTGTGAACTGCGTTGAATCTCGGGTAACAACGCGACCATCGTCATCGTTGATGGGTCCTCGCATCGCAACTCCATATAGTTAGCACGGATTGATCTGCCCCGTTGACCGCCAAAATGGATGACGATCGACGAGGGATTCTTTTGGACAATCTCAAGGATCGAGAAACCATATTTTTCTCGCAAATAGGAGTCCCCTCGCTCCCAGACGTGGCGCGCAACAGAGGACTCTTCCAAGAGATCCATTCCCATCCCAAGCTGAGCAGATCCTTGGCCAGTGAACAAGAAAGCAGTGCGATGCTGCTTCACTTCAGCTTGCGCTGTCATCACCCGCTCGCCATTCGCATTGACAACCTCAACTCCAAGCACCCTCCTCCCAGCTCGAACGCCATTATGGCACAGCTGCACGAATAGGATTTCTCCAGGATGAACCATATCATCGAACCTGACAGAATAGGCAGGCACATTGAGGTCAACGCCGTTTGCCATTCGTTCCACCAGTAGTGCGCGCACTTTCGCTGCAGTCCACATGCCGTGCACGATGGGCTGTGCATCCGGAAGGTTTGCGAGTTCTGCCGCCAGTGAAGACCGGTGGATTGGATTGAGGTCTCGAGAAGCCTGGGCATATGCCATAGAATCACTCGGAACTGAGATCTTCCATGGAATCTCCAGAACGTAGTGCCCGTCAACAGTATTCGTCGGCAGAATCGATGACGTTTCCGCTTCAGCGGACAACGCATTCAGCACAGCGAGAACAGGATGTTCCTCTTCATCTTGGTTTGATAACTCGATTGTCCCGATAACCACTTCGCCACCATCAACCTCGCGATAAATGTGTCCATCAACGTTGGATGTCGTCGAGCATTTCGGTGAAGAAAACGTTTGAAGAAGGTTTAGTCTGAAGGTCAACTTGTCGCCTACTGTCAGGGAGTGTATAGCTCCGGAATTCCAAGAGATCCATGGAGCGGCTCGAATGACATGCGCGTCCTGTGCACTGGAAACTCGCACTCGATACGTCGATTGGCCTTTCTGGAATGTCGACGCGAAGTCATCAAACTCTCCTCGGATCAAGAACTCGCTTTCAATCTCGACCAGGTCAGTCAGAACGCGATCGAGTTCTTTGGAAACCACAGCACGAACTGAAATGGCTTTTCCACTCTCAATGATTCGAAGACCTGTCACTTTACATCGCGTCACGATTCGATCATTCGCCTGGAACAGGCCACCATCCAAGACACTCTGGCTATCAGCTACCAGCTTGTAGGCGTGCGACAAATGCACCGACCTGAGTAAATTGCCATGGATTTCTTTGGCAAAGAAACACCGAATCAGCGACTTCCATGCTGCAACCGTTGCAAAATCGATAGGAACAGTTGAGAAGAAATGACCGGTTGATGGTCCAAGACCTATTGCAACTCGAAAGTCCTCAATATCCTCGCTTTTCATCACAAATTCATTGGTGAAGGTGTCGTGAATCGAGAGCTGGTTGGAGTTGCAGCAGTCAGATTCATCACCCAGCCACAACTCTTGAAAGTACTTGTCAATGCTTTTGAGAGACTGGTCGACATTCTCAACCAGATTCACGCCACTTCGAAGCGGGTAGTAAGTAAAGTGAAACTCTAGAGGAACAACTTTCTCTGCGTTGTCGTTAGTCTTTGGTCGTGTGTCTTGCCACGCCACACAGATATCAACGGCACTTGGGTCTTGCTCCGTCGTGTGTGCAGCGATCCGCAGGACAGGATACGACTGGCCGAGTGATTCGTCAACGATTTCAATGAGCTCTTTTCCAGAGCCTGCCCCCATTCGGGTGACTGATGACTGTGGAATCCTCTTCAGCATGGCTTTAATGGGGTTTGGAGCCCACATCTTACCTCTTGTCACGTACTCTGACATAACCAGCACATTCAGCCAGTCCGTTCTCGAACTAATCTCCACAATCGACCCAATGAGTGAGCTAGTCGTTGCCACGGATGCACAATTCACTGGAAGAATCGATTTGCCACGACTCTTGCAGGAAGGAGTGCTTGTCTGGCCCTCAAGAATCACGCGGATGAAGCCGTTGACGATACCTTCAAGAATTGTGGCAACTGGCTCGTTGGTAACCTTGCTGTATCGAACTGCCATCGGTCCCTGGAGGATGCAAACGCGGCCAGGATCCTGGTCTGGGACTGCATCGAGGTCTTCTGAATACCACAAGGAGTCCTTTTTGAACCAGTACCGCAAATCACCATCAATGACTGGGATAAAATTGACAGGTTTCCCGCCGTTGCGACACAAATGTACAAAGAAATCTACATCAACAACGGACATCAGAGTCTGCTGACAGCGAGGGTGACACTGAGAGAAACGCGCGAGAAGATCACGTGGAGAGTTGTTCAACGTCTCATTTTCCACTGAAATGCCACCAAATGCCGACGCATTTTGACCAGCGAATCGTTGCTCCGCTTGCCCCAAGAATGCCAAAAATCGGCTGCGATACGATTCGTGCACCCATCGTGACTTCTTCATCTTATAGCTTTCACTCCCTTCGACAAACATCAGATCAACCATCCGGACAAGAACTTCCTCGTATGTCATCTCCTCCAAGTCGACCGGAACGAGCACATTGCTTCCGTGCCGACGCGTGCACCCAAAGAACGGTTTCTGGAAGTCTCGGTTGAGTCGCTCAATGATGGCATCTTTGTCAAGACGCACAGCCAACTCCATTTCTTCCCTCGACTTGGAGAAATATCGTTCGTCAAAGTCTCTCCAGCAAAGCATTCCACGGTTTGCAACCTTGTGAATTGGTTCCCCAAGCTCCGAAGACACGGTGATGATCCCACCAGCTATTGAATGGTAGCTGTGTTCCCACTGGCACTCCTCCGTGATCCCTGGCGTCGCCACAATCATTTCTTTGACCGCCTGGGCAGTCGCTGCCTCTTTTGCAACCATGACCCGTGATGCCACCAAGATTCCGTCAACAGGCATCCCAGTTAGCGCTCCACGGGCTCGACTCCATGCTCCTGTCAGGTATTGATGTGAGTCTTCCCAGTCCCCGAATCCCGACCCCACAACAAGCAGAACGTTTGGTAGCCTCCGAATGGATGCGTAGGCGGTTTGCAATGGAAGATGAAAGTCTTCAAAGCTGTGATGGCCCCCGGCTCGGCCACCCGTCCATTGAATCATGATGGTCATCGTAGGCATGGCTTTGGCGATTTCCAGAACCTCGTAGACACTTGCAAGAGACCCAGGTTTGAACGCCACAACGCTGATCCCAACCGACATCAATCTTCCAAGAATCTCCAGTGCACGATCCAGGGATGGGATCCCTGCAGCAATCGTAATGCTTTCAATGGGCCATCCACGCTCACGCATACGAATCACCATGGGAAATTGGAAACTCCATTGTTCAACGTTCAGATACAGCAAATTGAGTGATATGCCAATCCCTGGCTCAAGCTTGCTGACCAGTTCTTGCATTTTGCTCTTGAAAAGCTCAGGTGTGGACAAACCTCCAGCAGCAAGCTCGGCATGGAACCCTGCATTGAGAGCTGCCGCCACCAAGTCGACACCGTTCAAACTTGTGGTGGGAGTCATCCCACCAATCATGACGGGAGGCTTCTTCATCACTCTGGTAAACCTGTTCGACAGTTGCTGTACACCGTATTCTCCATTGACAACACAGGGCTTGAAGCATTCTTCCCATGTTGACTTCTTCCGGTCGCGAGTGGTGCTGGCAAACTGTGCGATCCCAGTGAGAGGTGCCTCAAGAGTAGATTTGTTCGTGTAGGAATCATATCGAGATGTGGCAATTACGACGCCAACGCCATGAGGCTCTGCGAGTGGTGCGCTGAGTTTGGCGACCCCAAACTCTGGTCCGAAATCCAAGACATCCGTAAGTCGTGGATGATGGTGCACGACGCAGTTCCAAGTCGATGGCCAATCAATCGATTTGGTGAGTTGCATTTCGATCAAGCTCACCATTAAGTCTTCATTTCCGAGCGTCTGAAGGTTCATCGGGGCCTGAGAACACACGTGGACAGGGAGTGCAAGCGAGTGACCGGTGCATGTCACTGCGAGTCTATGCACATGGTGCATGATTCTTGGGAGTGCTGTAGCAAGCAAGTCGGAGTGGAACGCGCAAGAAACGCGAGCAAAGTTCAACGTGGCAGTTGGTTTTCGATTGGAAAACGGAACTCTGCTCTGATCCTCCTGATTGGACACACAACGGCTCTCAATAAACTTCTCCAACTTCGTTGCGTCTGAAGCGAAGCCGCTGACACACACTTGAAATGGGCCACAAACTTCTGCTATTTGAAGCGACTCACAAGATCGCGTGGTCTGTTGTGCGAGACGAATGAAGTCCTTGACTTGCTGCACATTGAGGCCATCGATAACGAGCATGGGCGTCGCGCGTTGCATCTGCTTGGCGGACAATACATTGTTCTTCCCCGCGTCCACCATGCGTTCACCAAAGACTTCTTCCGCGTGAAATCCCTGCCAAAACAGCACTCTCAAGAAACGGACGGCATTCTCCACCAGGCTCTCCTCTGTCGTGGATGTGGCGAACACCACTGCACTCACGGCACCCTGGCTGAAGCCCATCGCGCAGTCTGCAAAGTGGCGCATGTCTTCGTGTTCCAACGCGCAATTACCGAGAAACACCAAGTAATTAATCATTTGTGAGAGGAAAATGAGCGGCATGCTCACTGGCGCGCGTTCCAGGAGTTTGTCAGACGGCTGTGCATCGATATCCAACTCGAGCCATTTGAGCAACTCAATGGGTTGGTCCATCGTTGATGCACAAGACTCTTCGAGCAGAGCTTTGGCGGATTGTTGCACCAGTCGGTCCACGCGAATGCTTTTGCTCGACAATTTGGCTTCCGTCACGGCGCGTTGCAGTTCCGGCCAAAACGTGATGCCCTGGCCGCCAAATTGCACGGCAAAGCGCCTCTCGTTCTCGAAAGCAAAAACTTGGTCGTATTTGGCGCGTTGTCGAGGTGAAACTCGACAATCCCCATGCGCGATCTCGTGGTCGTCCAAAACCAGCAGCGACGGAGGTGCCATCGTTGTGGGTGGAGCCAATCTGTCCGTGCACCGATTGCACTTGGCATCCATAAAGAAACTCAACCGCTCAGAAACGCAAGAGCCGTGCACAGACCACATGGCATCAGAACCAGTGTTTCCCACCCACTTTTGCAACTCACGGATTCGCTTGTGGTTTCAGCCAATCAGTGAAGGTGTCCCGAGAGAGAGGTTTTGAGGTTTTTTACCTGAAGTTGCACATGCGGCGCATAGACAACCACCACCAGCGTGGCACTTGTCTCTGCTGTGGTGACGCAATCGAGTCGAACAGATACGACACTGATTTCCGAAGGGAATCAATACTGTCAACCATGATGACATCATAAATCGCGGTGTATCCGGTTCCACAGTTCATACCGCTCCTCAACCGGTGTGAAGATTCTTGGAACCGCTCGGTCGGGGTTTCGCCAAAACGAGAATGGAAGTGTTGCGCGGTTTCTCGCTCGACGAAAAGCTTGCGTACTTTTACTGTTGCTACGTGAGAGAAGAGCAGGTCGATCCCGACACCGACAAAGAGGCAGTCAAGGTTTGGGAAGCGATCGCTTCCTCCAAGTCGAGGCGTGTGGAGCGCATCGGCTATCTTCTGCAACGGCTGGAGAATGTCTCAACGGCAAAAGTACGCCACTTGGACGCCACCTTTAAAGCCAAACGAGAGCTGCTGCTCCTAGCGGAGGGCACACTCGGTGGTGGCCGTCATCGGAAATCAAGTGCTAGAAGCGGTAACACCGCTTATCAGCGCGATACCGCGAGAATCAACAACGAATTGCTGCTGGAGTGCGGTGTTCTCTATGTGTTCAACCAGGACCTCCTACGGTCATTACACGCCTTTACAAAAGTCGATCTGCAACATTTGGCGGCCGAGAAAATGGACGAGATGTTCCAAGATTTGCAGCAAAGCATGGTGCTTATGTATTTGCTGATTGTCTTCAACACTGTGAAACCCAATCCAGCACTGGAGCGCCATTTGTTTGAGCTCGGCACCCAGGCTCCCTATTTCACGCTGGGTGTCATGCTGGATTGTCTGAGTCAGATGAACGTATTTCCGGGATTTCCGACAAAGAGACTGTTACTGTTGATCAGTGAATGGCTTCGGGCGATTCTCGGAGATGTCAAGGCGTTGGATAACTTGAAAAGGCTTCGCAAGAACCGAGTGGAACGTGAGCGCTCCAACTCTAAGACTCCCCGCTCAAAGCGCGACAAAGTATCCGATGTCGACGATAGCCAGCGATGTAAGTCGTTCAATACGTATCATGACTCGGTGGCGTTGGATCCGCAAGATCCCTACTATTTGCAGAAGAAGAAGTTTGCGCAGATTCGTCAAGAAATACACAACAGGTACCTTCATGTTCCTCATTATGCCCAAAAGATATCCCCATCAAATGAGAAAGAGCTTGCGACTCTATCAGTGGACCACTTGGACGACGAATGGGAAAGCCGATGCGAAGTAGTGTATCAGCTGTTTCTGTTGCGAATGAGGGAGTATGGCACATTGTTCGGCAATCTGATGACTCTATGCTGCGGAAGTGCCATGAACGCACGGGACAAGAAGACGTTTTTCTCCCGACGACCTTCTAGTCTGGAAAGTGACATTGCTGAGTACGCGCTCCCTCAACGACAGAACGATATGTCGCTCAACGATATCCCACTTGGATCTGGCGCGAATGAGCACGATCCGTTCTATTGGAAGTGGATACTGCGTGAAAAGAACATTGTGCTCGACGTTGTCAACTTGCTCATCTTGTTTCTCGGGAAGAATTTCCGGGCGAGCCATGCGTACAAGGCTGAGTTTTATTTCCAGTTCTACACGGATGCCAACATGATGGGAACAATGACCAAGTTCATGAACAAAGACATTGCAACGTATGTGCAAGCGTCTCGAGAAGGATCTGGGCCGATCGAAGCGAATTCAGGTTTTGCGTCAATGGAAGCTGAAGCAGACAAATTCAGCGTCAAGATCGAAGATGACATGAGAGATTTTTCACTGCAGAACACGCGCACACTCACGAGTTTGTTGCGCATCCTGCAGAAGTTGACCAAGAGAAAACCCACACTTATCAAGAATGCGCTTTGTCGGGGTGGTTCCATTGTTTGGTTGAAGCGTGTGGTGTCACTACAGATCCCGCTGCCTCGATTATATGCGCTCAAGCTCGTGAAGTCTCAGGCGCGATTTCTTGGGCATCAGGTAATCCGCTCACGAACGTTCTTTATGGGAGTACGGTGCTTTTTCCCACAGTGACAATGGAATGTGCTGTGTAGTGGCTGCGAAAGTACACTTGCTTCAACTTGCTCACCGAAGTGTATCTTCACGTTCGTCCAGAACTGGAAGACGACTGGCTGCATTATGAAGACGAGGATTCAAACAAGCAAGGCAACAACGACACGTCTGAACGCATTCTTTTTGGTGAAGTGCAGGCGTACCACCACAAGCATTACTTGGAGCCATTGCGCTCTACCGCGCCATCCAAGACGGGAGGTGCGACGAGTCTCATTTGGGAGGCCAACAAGGAGCTGGATGAAACCAAGTTCCTGGTGGATGGTGGCAAGATCGCGAGGTTCTTCAACGAGCTCAAGTTGGATCCGGCGGGGTTTTGCCAGCAATACGAGAAATGGCTCGATGCTGAACGTCTTGTGGCGTCCAGTGTAAATGAGAAGTTGCCAATTGCGTTCTAGAAGGGTATGGAATCCCTGTGTTATTCCTTTCCTTGGTGTTTATCGAGAGACCATGAATATCACCATGAATGAACGAAAAAACATGTAGTCTACAAAACCAATTACTTTGCCACCAGTACATCGGCCAAGCAGACACACGACATGCAGAATCAGTTGCGGTGCTTCGGCTGCATCTGGTAAAGTAACATCATGGTCGAGTACTTGGCACGACGCAAACTATCAAATTGGTAGTGATGCTCTTCACAGTTTTTGAGCATATCCGGGCGATGATTCAGAAACGGACTTGAGACTTCTGTTCGTAGGTCTTCCTCTCCATCATAGAACCATTTATCAGTCGTATACTCTGGTGGAAGAACCTTCTCGAGTTTGTCTTCGTCGTTCCATTCTGGCCGGCAAGTGTCGCACACATACACACTCTCCCGTTGCTCATTGGAATCCTTACGAACTATCCAGTATGCCCGGTTCACGATCATTTGACCACATTTTGCGCATTGTGGTTGTAGAGCCATCACAAAGAGTGAGTCACGATTGGCACAAACCGATTCGACCACTCGTTTGCGGAATCCATCACCTCTGAGAGACTCTTCATATGCTTCTTTCGAGAGTTTGCCACGTTTTGGTGGTGACGAAGCGAGTCTTTCAGCTTCAGCTGACCAGTAATCTCCATCGAAGTATGGTGGTAGTCGATTCTGCATCATCGACGCTTCGAGATTCTCGAATTCCGCCGAGTAGAGGTCATTGCAGGCAAAGACAACTTGCTCGTCGTGCCCTTTCTTAGCCATCTGGGAATACCACTGCAACAAACGATCCTTGCTTGGGTTTTTCTGAAAGGTCGGATGGCACCAATAGATGAAATCGCCTCCCCGAGTAGTAGGACATGCCCAGATGTGTGCGTAGTGGAAATCACGACGCTTGCAAAACGCAAAATACGCAATCAGAACCTCATGGAACAAGCTTGTTCGGATCCGCCGTGGACGCATGTACACCAAGCTGTCCAGATATGCAATGTATGTTCGATTCTGGTTCGAAGGTAGTTTTGAGTTCTTGTCGTACTCTTGAACATACCTGAGAAATGCAGTGTGAGCAAAAGTAACATCGAACAAGAGAAGCATGTAAACAGACGTGACGACTTACATCGAGAAAATGCAAACTTCCAAACCATTGACGTTCTGAAAGACAAATATGGCTTTTGAATTGTATTCGATTGTCTTTGGAAACTATTCCGCATAACCACATCATGTCAGAGCGACGAACAACTGTGCATGTCAACAATCCGGCATACCTGCTGCTCTTCTGTGAAGAAATTCTCGCGAACAACCGCGCTCACTTTGCATGAGCTCTGAACTGAAGAGACGACTTTGATTGTGATCGTCCTGGCTGCTTCGGTTTCCCCAAGATGAAGAAGATGTCTTCGCACCCAACGTTGCATAAAACGAGACAAAGGGGTTGCCTTCAAAAGCGAGCTAGACATGCACATACGATGCTCCATCTCCAACTCGTCGGCACTATCCTGCTCCATGGTTGAGCAACACGAAGGATCATCACTGTCTTCCATAGGGCTCGAATCAAAACCCAAAACGCGGGTATAGTCTTTCGGGGCATATTTCTTTTTTGGAATGGGACTATGGGACCCCTGGTCCGCGCAATCCAGTCGGCATGATGAAAACTCATCAACACAACTCTCCGACAGTGCCATGTTATCCGAGGAAAACGAGTTTTCGTGGGCTTCCAGTTCCTTCAGCCTGCACAGCGGGCACATATAGGGAACTTCTTCTGTTTCCTCTGCGTTCTCGTGTGCATTGAACAAAACACAAATCTGGTGGAACCATCCCTCACAGGAGTCACATTGCACCCATGGCTCCGTGAGTTCATCGAGAAACTTGGCTTTCACAAGCGCTTGTTTTCCAATGTTGCCAGGAGCACCGCTTTCGTGCACTTGAACTGCAGTGAGAGTTTTTAGATTGAAGGTTTTCGGCAGCGAGCTGTAACATTTGGTACACCAGTTCTGTGACCGATCCGGCGTTCTGTAATACACAGAATGGCGTCGGATTCGTTGCTTGCACGCACCCGCGCACATCACCAGTGGTGGTTCGAAATTGATGCATTTTTCAAGGCACACACCACAAACATTTGCAAGACAATGGGGGCAGGAATGGTCCTTTCGTTTCTTGGCCTGAGTGTCGCACTTGGCCACAAATCGCGTGTACTCTGATTCAAACTCCTTGGACAGCATTTTCGCCGCTTCGTGAACGACATGACCCGGTGGATTGAACAAACATGCATTCGCAAACACCAACTTGATATCTGCTGCGCATTCTTCTGCAGTTGCGTACTCCAAGTTCAGACACTTGTTCTTGACAAGCGAGAGGTCCATTGGATGCTTGACAACGTCAAAGTAGTGCGGAATATTCCATGCGACGGGGTCCACACGCTCGTTGAAGAGGCCATGGTTATAACGATGGAACATCAGCCGGCTCACAAGCAACAGCAACGGTCGCGAAAACACTTCTCGTCGAACATCTCGCAAGTGTTGACGGATCACTTGGGCACTGGCAACGTCTAGGGGCGAAAGAACGCGAACTCTATTTCGGAGCGGGGATAAATTAGCTTTTCTAAGTCGATGTGCGATGGTCATGGTGGCAGACCCGTTGGTGTCGGCCGTGACATTCGTTGTTTGGTCTTTTTCTTTTTCTCTTTCCTGGTGACTATCGATTGGAGTGGACGGGATCGTCGATGGTGTCGAGGAGCAGGAGCTCGAGGTGGAGCAGGACGAAACCTCTTCGATGCGGCGACGCTTCTGGTCCATGACTTGCGCATCATCAAAGCCCATAAGAAGCTCCTGAGGACTCTCTCGAAGCCGCTTGCTCTGATCCGTCATGCTCGCCCGCGTTTCTCCTTCACTGATTCGTCCGCCTTGCTCCGCGGCGGCGGCAAGAATCTTCACTTCATTCAGGTCGCGGCAAAAAGGCTTGGGCGAAATTTCCAAACTCATGCGCCAGAATGTTTGTTTTCTCTTCCAGTTTGTATCGAGGGAAAATGTGGCGGGAGCTTGTTTACTCCCCCTCAAATCTTCGAAAATTCCAGATGAACCACACAAATCCCCAACAGAAAAACCACAAGCGAGAGTGAAGGTCACTGTTCTTCTCACGAGAACACAATCGAATGAAGAGATTTGGTCCCTTTTCCTGATGTCTCCCTTCCTCCATGGACTGTCCATGCTCGCCTCCAAGCTGGTGTGGGACCAGCTGAACCTTCAGAACTTGATCAGTGAGGCAAATCCCCAACAATTGAACAATACCAAAGGGACAAAAGGAAACCACCAAGTTCCTTATCTGGGGCCATCACAAGATACGGGACGGGATCCGTACACCTCCAAATCAGGAACAGTCTCAAATCATCAACATCAATGATGGAGGCAGCGCTGGGGGAAAGGTACTTTGGTGATGATTTCGGACAAAAGATCGATCTGACAGTGCGAATCCGAGAGATCCTGCGCAACTATCCAGGTGTGCATCGACCTGATTCCTCTGATTCTTGCTACTTTGACGGTTCAGCTGATGAGTTGTGCGCATTCTGTCTTCTGCTTGGCCGGGTTGCCTGTGGTGGCTGAGCAGAAGGCTCGTCGATATTCAAGGAGATGATTCAGAATGCTGATGATGCTGGTGCCACACAAGTGAATTTCTGCTTGGATTACCGCCACCACCCTGACGAACGTTTGGCCTACGGCAAGCTCCAACTCTTTCAAGGTTTCATTTCGTTGGCTATGCACATAGCCCAAGCATCATGACTAGTCATACATACGTTCAATCACTGTTGTTTTATAGGCCCATCGCTGCTGGTGCATAACAATGCTGCATTCACAAAGGCAGACTTTGAGTCTATTCAAGTTCGTACATTCACCTTGGTGTCTCTTGAAGGGGTACTGAGAAAGATAACGCGATTGCGGTGTGTGCATCTACAGCGCATCGGAGACTCGTTGAAGAAAGTCGACTCCAATGGATGGAAAACTGGCCGTTTCGGAGTGGGTTTCAACTCCGGTATGACTGCTTACTGTTGGATTTCCATGCCTGTTAGTTCGACAAGAATCTCAGGGTTGTGATATGTCGCGTGAATCAGTCTATCACCTCACGGATCTTCCAGCGTTTGTTAGTGACTCTGCTCTGGTGTTATTTGATCCTCAAGTGAGATCTGAGTGCGTCAGCGATGTTCATTCGGGTATCTGATTATCGAGTATCTTGGAAATGGTTCTAGGCTTGCCATCTGCCGCAAGTGAATCCCAGTAACCCAGGCAAACTCATTGATTTCCTTTCACACAAGGAGCTGCTGGACCAGTATCCAGATCAGTTTGCACCTTTCCGATGTTTTGGATGTGATTTCACGAAGCCATTCTCGGTGAGTGGCTCATGCGATTTGTGTATGGCGATCGATTCCGACTGCTCTGGTTTCAGGGAACCATCTTTAGACTTGCTCTTCGCAGTCCAGAGCAGGCAAAAACTAGCAAACTTTCGTCTCGACCTCAAGGAGTGGAGACAGTGTCTAAAATGCTTCGAGAGTTTAGCAATGAACTATCACAAGTTCTACTCTTTTTGCGCAACGTCATCGAGATAACTGTTTTTGAGTGGAAAGGAGGACAGGCAGATCCGAAACCTGTGTTCACTGCTTCGATCAAGAACTTAACCACCGAGCTATCGAATATGCGATCTCTTCGGGTGTCGAGGATGCTGAAAGAAAACTCGTCGTCAAAATTCTCGGAATCAGGTTTGTTGTATTGTTTTTCTTTTCGTTTGACCTCAAGGAAGTGACAAGGGAGGCCTGCAGGGGAGAAGTGCGATTATCAGTTGTCTATCGAGTCGCGCAATATTGAGACAAATACTTCGGATGTTTTCCAGTACCTGGTTTGCAATCAACTTGGCGGTGGAAGCTGTTCAGCGATTGCTAATCACCAAAAGAATGAGAACATGCGTCTGGTACCTTGGGGTGGAGTGGCCGTTCGCATTTCCAACAGCAGTGACTGCAGTGGAATCAAGAGATCTTATGGACACGCATTTTGTTTTCTTCCGCTGCCAGCTCACACCTATATGCCGATTCATGTACGTTAAGATCTCGGTTTAATGGGTCTGGAAGCTCTAATGAACCATGTCATGTGGTGTATTGACTTCTAATCCCTTGTCACCAGGTGAACGGTTTCTTCGAGCTATCGTCTAATCGCCGAGACATTTGGTTTGGTGAAGATTTGGGTGGTGATGGCCTCCTCAGAGCCAAATGGAATGTGGCACTCTTGGAAGACGTAATTGCCCCTTGCTATGCGCGTGCAGTCTGCCAACTTGCAGGGGGACTCGTGATGCATCCTGATGAGCACACAAATCTTTTTCCAGACTGCACTCCCCCACCTCCGTGGGATGCACTTGCTTTATCATTCTTCAAGAGAATTCAATCTGCCAACGTGCTATTCAGCGCAGCATGCGGTGGCGGATGGGTTGCGCCAAATCGTTGCTTGGTGATCCATCGTGGAACAAAGGATCAAGCTGTCCTAGCTGGAATTCTCCTTGAAGAAGGCTTGCCAATTGTGCAGAACCTTACCGAGGCGGCTGAGCAATCGCTAATCAAAGCCAAAGCCATTGATGCCTATCTAACACCGGCCAAGCTTCGTGCGTTGTACAGAAAGATTTCGTCGAAACAGGGTGCCAATAGTGAAGCCCTACGATGCATTTGGAGCTTCATTACAAGTGATCTGAATCCTCGGCAGAATGAGGAGCTCATTGGTGTCCGGCTTTTACCGCTTGTCGATGGCAGTCTTGCCACCATCGAGCGAAACACAGACATGGAAGCAGACCCATTGAAGTATCTTTGCTCGATGGGGTTTTCGCGAATCCATGCCGCGTGTGTCTTGAGAAAGGTCGGTGATATGAATAATGTCGATCAAGCTCTTAACTGGTTGATCTCCAATCCAAATCCAGCAACAGTATGGCGACATGATCCCACTTTGGTTCGAATGTTCTTTATTGGTTCAGATGATGAAGTCAGGTTGCTGAAGGGAGCCGAGCGACATCTCATCAACACATCGGCTTTATGCCCAGAAGCAATTGATCTCTTGGTCACACGAAAGGGAATGCTGCTGAATGTTGAGAATATCAACTATGAGAGCTTCGCACAGCTTCTTTGCTGGGCGTTCCCTTTGGAATGGTATGGTCGTGATTGCGTGGAATGGTCTGACAACGAGAGTGAGCTTTCAGAGGAATGGTTTCGAAACCTCTGGAAGTATATTGGGCCCAACAATTGTTTCGAATTCTTTCGAGATCGATGGCCCATCACACCAACGTCCAGTGGAGTTGTGTGCGCGCTGAGTGCTGGCGCTGGAGTTCTCAGTGGGGAGCTGGTACCAGAAGACTGTATTGCTTGCTTGCGCAAGATCGGTGTTCGAGTTCTGCTTTCTGGCTTGCTTTCATCAGTTCAACCCCATCCCGATCTTTGGAAATACATTCATCAGCCAACTCCGTCAGGGGTCGTGAGCGCGATGGAACGCGTGATGCATTCCGATCAGGAAATACGCGATCACTTCCGTGTTCTCCAGAAAACCGAACGGGATTGTCTACGTTGCTTTCTAATGTCGGGTCCGCTGGAAGAGCTAAACGACGAGCAACGCGAAATGCTCAAGAATCTTCCTATATTTCACGGATTTCGTCGCAAAGATCATTTCAACGACAATGATTTGCAGTGGGGTGACGGTGCAGAGAATAGTTGTGATATGGTTCCCGTTTTTGCTTCACTGAGATCCGACAGAATGGTGAAAATGTGTCGTGGAATTCGATGGCAACTACTTTTAGAAGGATTCGTTGTTGTGGAAAAGAAAGATGACGATTTGTACGAAGCACTGAAGGTATTACGTGTAGAGGAAGTCTCAAAGGCTCAGTTTTATTGCTCGCATGTTCTGCCGAGGCTTGAGTCGATGTCGGTTGGGTCCAGAGTACGAGTAATCGCGTCGCTTTTGGATGATTTGGCAAAGCTGTTGGCAGAGGATCAGGAAGGTATTCTTGGTGGAATCCTTGAGAGCTCGCCAGTCATTCCGTGTGTGAATGGTGATCTTCGCTGCATTAGAGATTTGTACGATCCAGAAATCGAAGAGTTCGCCAGTTTGATGGATGACTCCTTTTTTCCCGCGATAGAGCTGCAAGAGACGCGTCGTTTGGCGTCGTTGCGTTCCATCGGTTTGCAGCGTACTCTTACAAGACGATCAATTCTCTCGCTGGCACTGTCTGTGGAGAATGAACAGCATCAAATAATGAATGCTAGAGTGATAGACGAAGAACAGCTAGATGCTCTGCGTGAGAGAGCTGAGCACCTGTTCAAATATGTCGATGCACATATATCACAGCTAACTTATGTCAAACCCCGCGAAAGATCAACTACACCGTCCAAACTGGGTATCAAGAAGACTGGAATGAAGTACCTACGTAGCTTGTTGGGTGACGACAACAGGAAGCCTTCCCTTCACTCCAACAAGACGAACGAAGAGGTCTTCGAGCAGCAGGCTCTGCTAGAGGTCGAGATTCATGATTTTGTCACCAAGCTTGGAATTGTCAGCTGGGTTCCGATACAAGAAAAGCGTCCTCACCCAAATCTGCCATGGCCGCAAGCAGCGCAGGATGCGCGCATGGTGGTTGCTGCACCTGCAAGCATTCGGCCTGCATCATACCAGTGGTTGTGCTCAGCAAAATATAGGATTCTTGCAGGAGTGGCATGCTCAACCGAAGTGAGAGGATTGTTTCGATGGGATGCAACTCTCCCATCAGATGTCGTCGCGGCTCAGCTCACTCAGATTGCCCTGCTGTTCAATGCGGCAGAATCAACCGATCCGCAACCTGTATGGGAAGCCGTCTTTCAGATCTACCGTCACCTGACTGTATTCTACGAGACAGAACTGGATCGAGCCAGCATCGACAAAGTCTCATCGATCCTTTTAAGTGAAGGTGTTCCCTTGGTGTGGGTTGGAGACAGATTCGTTTCTGCTGATCGTGTGGCAACTTCAATTCACGTGAACGCAGAGCCTTATTTGTTCTCAGTGCCAAATGAATTGATTCACTTCCGACCGTTTCTCAAGGCGATTGGTGTCCGAGATCGGTTTGGGCCTGGCGACTTTGTGAATGTGTTGGAGGACATGTCCAAGAAGAGTCAGCAGCCACTGGGAAGTCGGGATGGAGATTGTGCAATTCCATTATCGTCAAATGAGCTCATCCTTGCTGTTGCCCTGGTGCAAACACTCAGCGATCAAGTGACTCACCATTCAGATTGGGAGATTCTTGCACCAGACACTGATGGTGTGTTGCGGTTATCGAGCTCGTTGACGTATGATGACGCTCCGTGGCTCGACAAAAGGCAGCAGTCAGTGCCCCATACCGCTGAGCGTTTCATTCATCCAAAGATCTCGAACGATGTGGCAGCACGTGTTGGTGCAAAGTCTCTCCGAAGCCAACTTTTGCTTTCCCATCATCATGAATCCATCTCATTTGATCAAGATGGCTTCGAACACTTTGGTCAAACAGAAGCGCTGACAAAACGGATTTCTCACATCCTGGAACAGTATCCAGATGGTTCTCACGTCATCAGCGAATTGATTCAGAATGCGGACGATGCGGGTGCGTCGATTGTGAAGGTGTTGTACAGTGCTGTTTCACATGGAAACGATTCATTGCTTAGTCCTGAAATGTCCAAGTGGCAGGGTCCATCCATCTACTGCTATAATGATGCGCAATTCAGAGACGCAGATTTTGTGAACCTTGCTCGAATCGGACAAGGCAACAAACTCAACCGTCCAACGACCACGGGGCGCTTTGGGCTTGGATTCAATTCGGTGTATCACTTCACGGACCTTCCGTGTATTGTATCTGGTGGATCACTTGTGATGTTTGACCCTCATGCGGCGTACCTTCCAGGGATTTCCCCATCAAATCCTGGCATTCGAATTCGTTTTGTAGACTCGTGTTTGATGGACCAGTTTCCAGATCAATTCAAGCCACTGCGCCTGTTTGGGTGTAACTTGCAGACCGCATTCGATGGCACATTGTTCCGTTTTCCACTTCGAAATCATGCACTGGCTCAAGCAAGTGAAATCAAACGACACGCATACTCTGAAATCGAGATCGCAGAGCTGTTCAACAGTTTCCGAAACGCGATCACATCGACCATGATCTTTTTGCGAAGTGTTCGAAAAGTTGACGTGTTCATTCAGGGTGCCGATGATGAGCAACCAATCTTATTGTTTGGCGCCGAAGTTCCATCCGAAGATAGAGGAGTCAAATGGCAGGCTATTGACAGGTTTATTCGTGGCGAATCCGATCTACAGGAAGGACAATCAAGACTTGCATCGAGGGGGGAACAGAGCAAGAGCAAATTCAATCTCCGATTTGCTTCCGCACCTGACGACAAGCTTCCCAGAGTTTCGCAGCATCTCCACATCAACTACTATGAGACCCCTCATCTCGAGAGCATTGTTGATGGGTTGAAGGGTGAGTCAAGGATAGAGTTTCCAAAGAACGGAGAGTATCCAGTCACTATGCTCGAAAGGGTTGAAGAGTATCTGGTTTGCAGCGAACTCGGTGGTGGCAGAGCGAAGCAAATGGCATGTGGATCGGAGAGTGAGGCGCTCAAACGTATTCCGTATGTTGGAGTGGCTGCATGCATGAATTCGGATCAAGTTGACGGCCGTGCATTCTGCTTCTTGCCGTTGCCTGTGCGTACAGGACTCCCTGTTCATATCAACGGATACTTTGAGCTGTCATCAAACCGACGAGACATCTGGTACGGCGATGATATGACTGGCCATGGACGTCAACGCTCAGATTGGAATCTTTTTCTCCTGCAAGATGCGGTCGCTCCTGCGTATCTGAGGTTTTTGCTGGAAGCTAAAGAGTTTCTCCGCCAGGACTACGCGAAGTACTTAGAACTTTTTCCCAGCAAGCACGCTCATTCTCCTTGGTCTTTGATGGTGGAGAAGCTCTTCGAGCTGATGCGCGACAAGCCAGTTTTCATTTCTGACTTCGATGACAACCTTCGTAGTGTGACACCCGCGGAATCAGTGTTGGTTGACGATGGTGTGTTATCGTGGAAGCTTCTCGAAAAGGCCATCATTGCAGCGCGCTTGTTTCCAGTTTTTCTACCTCCTGGTACACGAAGCATCATGATAGAACTCAATGCGGTCCACGGAACAATGACTCCAGAGTTCTTCCGACATTTGCTTCGATCGATGAATGTTCTTTTGCCTTTGGATCGAGATGAACAGTTGCGCGTGGTTCAATTCTGTCTTGAGGATTGCAGATCAATCGAATCCTACTACGGGAAACTTCACCGTCTCCCAATTCTGGCGAAGTCAGATGGAACCTTTTCTAAAGTCGCTTTTGCAGCCGATCACCAGTCATTGCCGAGTGGCCCAACGTTCTACTTCTGTGCTCGATTAGAAGAAGAACTGCTAGACCTTGCAGAGCTTTCCGTTTCGTTGAGGAACGATTTCAAATCTCTATTTGATGGTCTTACTACGTTTTATGACTACTCCAATGTCAAAATCATGACATTTGAGACAATGTGCTCTCTCATGGGGCGCAATCTTCCACTAGGCTGGAGAAATCTGGATGAAATCGCGTGGCTCCCTGGCATCAACTCCCATCCGACAAGGGAATGGATGCAGAAGTGGTGGAGGTACTTTGAGGAGCAAATGAACAGAGGAAGTCCGATTGACGACTGGGTGCAACTGGCTACGGAATTGCGGGAACGCCCGATCATCCCCACCGTTCGATGTGAAAAGCCGTTCTTGGTGCGTTTGTGCTCAAATGCGCCTTTGCTGATCCCGAAATCCGAATCACTTGTTTCCGACGATATGATGAATGGCTTGGTGGGAGTGTTTGATCGAATTGGTATTCGAGTTCTCGACACATCTATCGTGGCCGGAGAGAATACGTGTAGTTTCTTCGTGCGCAATGGTCTTGCAAAGAGATTCACAGCCGATGGTGTCTTGGATGCTCTTGGTGCATTGCATCCGCAACTCCTACCAGAAGAAGGACTTTTGTTGGATCTGAACTCCACAGAGCGCGACTGTATACGCGGTTTTGTCACAATGAGTGGCTTTTCAAGTATTTCACCAAATAATGTTGCGTTGCTGGAGCGACTCGCTGTCTTTCCAGTGCATCGACCCACTTCAGCTTTGGGTGGGAAAAGATCATATGTGTGTTTGAGAAAAGACCTGATATTGACCACAGGTGACGCTGACGAATGCGTGATGGATGAGCATTTTTACATGGTTCAGAACGAGATTGAACGGCGGTTCATTCGCGATTATGGTGTTGCTGAATGGGACTTCACTCGTGTTTTGTTGGAATATGTTTTCTGCAATATGCTGAAGTATGAGAAGATCAACAGTGCTTTAGTTGA
Organism: Paralagenidium karlingii; assembly: GCA_027475765.1. Lineage (NCBI taxonomy): Eukaryota > Oomycota > Peronosporomycetes > Paralagenidium > Paralagenidium karlingii. The sequence continues at coordinate 121,835 of JAMFLO010000031.1, forward strand.
CAAGATTGTGGTGAATGCGCTCAAATCATTATTTCACCACGAGCAAAAGAATCCTCGATTCCGCGAAGTTCTGGTATCGAGTGAGATCTTCCCATCGCGAAGAAGGGGTTTTCGTCGGATTGATCAACTTCACGATCCAGAGGTTCAAGAGCTTGTGGATCTTGTGGGTGAGGACAGTGTTCCTGCCAAACCACTCTCGCAACCCGGGATTATCGAGATACTTCGCTCTCTCGGACTTCAGAGTTCATTATCGTGTCAAGGTGTTGTGGAGAGTTCTCGCTACATCCAGATGCTGAATACCGAAAGAAGCGAAGAAAGCGCAAAAGAGGCGCACCATAAGGCAAAAAGCCTACTAGCAGTGGTGAACAGGTGTTTTGATTCGATGTATGAATCGTCCGAGCTAACTACTGATGAGAGTGGTGCCCTCATGAATGCGTTGATCGACAACGAATGGCTACCCGTTCAAGGCAAACCGCTTCAATGCATGATGCCATGGAGACAAAGGGCGGATGGCAAGATCGTATCCAGCGCAAAACAAACTCGTCCTCGAACAGATGCGTGGCTGTGCTCCGGGTGCTTGAACATCTTGGACGGCGAACTGCAGTCGAAACACTTGTTGCATGCTTTTGGTTGGGATGAGTTGGTATCTTTGGATTTCATTGCATCCCAAATACGACTGATCGGGGAGGAGTTCAATAGCAGTTCTGCAATCCAAGGAACTACTATGGACACTGACACGAGAGTCCTGCTCCGTGAAGTGGTATTGTTATATGAGAAGCTTGAAAATGGGCGAGTATCACTGGATGGTGACAATGGGAACCACGATTTTGATGAAGTGAGGACAATCCTTACAAATGCATCGTGGATTTGGACCGGAAAGGTTTTTGCAAGCCCCTCGCAGTTGGCGTTCGAGGCAGATGACGCGTTACAGCCACTTCTTTTCAAAGCTCCAAATGAATTAGTGATCCCAAGAATGCTCCTAGAAGCCTTTGGTGTGCGGCAGAAATTCTACTGCGAGGATTACTTTACTGCACTGAATCTGCTCCCGAGACACACACCACTTAGCGAAGAGAATACTCACTGCTGTTTGAAGATCTTTGAACTTCTGCAAGCCTTTGCAGCCGATCAAGCAAGTTTCCAGATCCCAGAAGAAGCAGTTCTCTTGGATAGATCGAATTGTCTGTGCTCAGCCAGCACGTTGATGTATGATGACATGGAATGGCGCGAGTCAGATGATTGCAGACGAGGATATCAGTTTGTTCATCGTGGTATCGGCAAAGAATTGGCGTTAACCCTTGGAGCTTCGTCACTTCATTCAAAAATGGCTGATTCGTCGTCTTGCAGCATCGGGGTCTCGTGTGTACTTGGCGATGCGCTACATCGGATCTTCACCAATACAACGAATTCGCCATGCGAACTTTTCTCGCGTGAACTGTTGTTCTCCGTCGAGCAAATGGGTGTCAAGGCTGTTCATGTTGTGGTTGACTATCGTCGACACCCATCGCTGAAGATCATCCGTCCATCGTTTCATGCTCTCCAACAGGAAGCTGTCTGTATTGTCATTGAAGATGTTGTCTGGGGAATTGGTGATATCAACAGAATGTTCGGCTCCGAGTCAGCACGCGCTCGCCCTGGACTACTTTCAGGATTTCTTGTGTCGGATTGCTTGCAGATTGTGAGTGGACGCTCGTTCTACGTGCTTGATCCGTGTGGACGATACATCAATGAACCAACTCTTGCTGGTCACGAATCAAAAGCAACTGGGAGAAAATACGACATTACATCTGAAGATTTCGCGGGTTGCTCTGACCAATTGTTGCCATTCTCAACACTGCCCCATTGTTCAGGAAATCTACTGAATGGAACACGTCATACAATTCTGCGCTTCCCCTGGCGCGCCGAGCTTCATCCCACATCATTTTCGTCGATACTGCTGAGTTCCAATGACGCAGATGAATGGATCAGCCTGATGAAGAACAGCATGGTGACAAGTTTGATATTTACTACAGCGCTGCAGCGAATGTCTGTGTGGAGCTTGGGGAAAGGCTCCGAGTACGCATCCACGTGCCATGCAGAAGCTTTCTTGGAAAACGCAGACTTGGTCTTGCGTCAACGCAGTCTGACTCGCAAAAACAACGATTGGAAGAAAAAGTTTTCGTTTCAGAGTTTTTTCAAGGCGCCAGCCACACCGACCAACTTCATTGAGTTCAACGTGAGAGTTGAGATTGAGAATCAGCAGCACATCGATTCCTGGCTGTTCGCGGATAATATTGGTCATGGACGAAGCCGCGATATTGCATGTCTGCCAGCGTACGAGTCGCTGCAATCGGTACCCTATGCCGCCGTGGCCTATCACTTGTTGCGAGATGGCAAAGCAGCCCCCCGATGCGAAGGGCACCTATTTGATGGAATTGATACATTTGAGTCAACAGGGCTCCCAGTTCACATCAACGGATGTTTCAAGACACGATACGGAGATCAAGTCCTCCCAATCAAACGAGGCGGGAATCAAGCCGAACTGGCTACCCACTGGAATCGAGTACTCGTCGAAGACAGTTGTACGGAAGCGTACACTCAGTTATTTGCTGGAGCTCTGCGTCGCTGTCGAGGCATGCACGACAAGGACGTGTACGCTTTGTGGCCATCACTGAGCAAGAAGCGAAGCGAAGTGGGCATCTTGATTCACAAGTGTTTTGTCCGCCACAGTGGGACGATGGATTTCTTCTTGTGCACTGATGGAAGTCTCCGTCCACTTACCGGTGCTTATGTCATTGATTCAATGGGGATGCAGCTTCAGGTAAGTCGGTGTTTATCGCGTCCTACGTCTTGGTGGCGTGTTGAAGTATTGCTCATGTATCATTACACGAATAGGTCGAATCATTCGCGCGTTTGCACTTTCCGTCGTTTGATGTGCCTCACAGAGTAGTTCGAGATTGTCGGCAAACACTCACCGCTCAAATCCATACTCTGACGCCAAAAGTGATGCGCAAGTTTCTTCGCAATCTTCGGCCTTCGGATATAAACGCTGGTGTATGTCTTCCGTTGCTCGAGTACTGTCTGAGCGACTTGAGCTTTCCAATTCAAGATGATATCACCGCATTCTGGCATGAGTTTGAAGGACTTCCAATTCTACCTTTGGCAGATGGTACGACAGGTGTCGTCCAGCCAAACAAGCGAGGGAATTATCTTCTGGCAACTTTCAATCAACAGCAACTACTGCCAACCCTTGAAAAGCGTTTTATTTCACTAGACGCACAGAGGCATCTTCGCCACTTTTTCGAAGACCCTAAAGCTGCGGCTGCATTTGGAATTGGCAGTTTTTCCATCAAAGTTTTGTCCGACAACATTCACTTAGTTCTTCCTCCTCATTGGAGAAACGAAGTCATTGTGAATTGGAATCCTTTGGTGGGTATTTGGTGTGCCGCGGAGTTTTGCCTAAGTGATTGATTTGGTGCTTTTTGACTTTCAGGATGAGACTCAGGTGTCGCAACTGTGGCTGTATCGATTCTGGGAAGAAGTTCGCTATGATCGAAGATCACTTGGTTTCTTTAGCGCGTGGCCTCTGATCCCCATACAAAACAGTCGGTTGGTGAGCTGCTCAAGGCTCGAGTTTGTTTTGTGTGTCTGGATCGAGTCGTCATCTGTTGAATTGCAGCAAAAGCTTCATCAGGACTATGAAGCATCAAGTGCAGCAAACGACCTCCAATTGGCTAATTTGGAGGAAGAAAGGCGTGCGCTATCCGCCGTATCACAACGACGAATAGGCATGGATGATGAAGACTCTGATGATGAAGAGGGTGAGCATGCTGGTGAAGCGACTGTGGATAGTCTGAGCCATTCTATGCTTACCGACGCTGAAGACGAATCGGTTCAACCTGAGACCTCCACGAATGAATCAAGTGATCGTCATTCGGAAAACGACGGTGTTTTGGATGGAGTTGCAGAGTCGATAATGGCTCACGGAGATTTGCAGTCAGAGCATTTTCCAGATCATGGACTGCTCGAAAGCAGTTCATCAGAGTTAGATGAAACAGCACTCGAGTATTGTTCTCGGCAACGCCTGCATGAAGTGTTATCCAGACTAGACGCAGCTTTGATTGAGCTAACCTATTTCAAAGGTCAAGAACAGGAAATGGTCGTCAACACCCGTGAGGTGAGCATTGCGATGCTTGCTGCGCTGTGCTCCCCGCTGCGACATCACTTGCGATGGAAGAACATATCAGAAATGGACTGTACATTGCTTGCAGAGTACTTCAGCAACCACAACCAGAGATTTGGCGGCTTTAACCGACAACAACTTGATCAACTGAAGCACCTCCCGATATTTTTCAACATCTGCTCGGTGTCGTGTGCAATCAACCAAGGTGATTTCTTCCTGATCTCACCAGCTATCGAGCTGACAGCCATACCACTACCACCTAATGCGCGTCAACAATTCCTCAAGCACAACGAGAAGCTGTCATCCTTATATCGAGACTTGGGAATCGAAGAAATCGGAGACTCCAAGCTGCTTACTCATGTGCTCCCAATGTTTCCACAATTGCTGGAGACTCAGCGAGACCAGATCTTGGCAATGATTCAAGCAAAGTGGAACACTTTGAGAGAAGACAGTGCATTTCTGGTGGCCATGAGTTCGATGGCTATCTTTCGAGATTCCAAGGGAGTGTTCCGGTCTGCTGATTCTTTTGTTGATCCACGCAGCAAATTGCTGTCCAAGATATTTGAAAACGAGCACAATCGCTTTCCAGCAAGCGAGTTTCAAAGCGACCAGTGGATCTCGATCATGTCGGACATTGGTTTGCGAAGTGAAATAACTGTGGAATTGTTTGTGGAATGTGCCACTCGCATTGAAGCCCTTTGTGGTTTGAACGCTGGTCTCACTGCAGAACAAGAGTCGCTTGTATTAGCTTTACACAACGAGTTCTTGCAGAATTACGAAAAATACGACCGTTCACGCAGTTTTTACGACCAGGTAAGCCAACTGCGCTTTGTGCCAGCCATGGATTATCACATCGAGAGGTCTTCCGGTCAACTAGTGAGCAAGTGTGTCTTGAAAAGATATGAAGAATGCGCCGTTCCCGATGACCAAGCGCTGGTGTTCACTGTTCTACCGATCATATCGACTTCAGTGGTTCCTCATCGTATGCTCTGGAGCCGCATTGGAATCACCTCACCTCCAGCTAAGGAGTTTGTACTTGCTCACTTGAAAACACTGATCAGTATCAGAGCTTTCGTGGAGAACTGGCAGTTCTTTGTCCCGCGTATCGAAGTGTTCCAATGTGTGTTCAAGTACCTGCAAGAGCATTGGTCGGAGATGACTTCTCAAGACAAGTTGCTGCTTTCGAGCTCGGAGATCATTCCGATTGGGTCGCTGCTTGTCAAGACTTCTCGTGTGTTTTTTCATCTACCGGAGAATTTGAATCCGCTCTTGTTTGAGATTCCTCGTGCCTTTGGTGCGTATGACACTTTGTTCCGTAACCTCGGCAGCAAGGACTCGCCGACCCTAGAGAATTATGTGGAGCTGCTAAAAGAGATCGATGACGAGTGCGAGAACCACGCACTGAATCTGAATGAGCTCTGCGCTGTTGTCAGAATCATTGAGCTTTTGACAAGTTTGGTCAAGGAAGCAGACGGAAGACTCAGTACTGAGCTGCAAGCAAGAATTGTGTTGCCATGCGCCAACTCGACACTCCGACCGCTTCGTCTGATGGCTTTCAATGATGCACCATGGTTGTATGGTCGAGTGGACTTGTCGTTGCTGCACATTGTGCACTCCCGTGTCGGTACCGACTGCTGCAAGATACTTGGCGTACCAGGAATCAGTTCAGTTGTTCACGAAGAACTTCAGCCCGATTTCCAACTTGAAACGGAGGCTGAATGCGATTCCATCAAGACGAAAGAGCAAGCAATCTTGGACCAGTACAATTCCATTTTGATGACAGATGCCTTCGCGAATGGCATACGATCCGTCATCACGGCGCAGGCACTCAAAACGGCTCCGCACTATGTCGGTTTCCCTGACACTACCGCGATTCAGTTTGATCATCTCAACCAGAGAATCTCGGACTTGGCGGCTTTTAAGATCAGAAGTGTACGGAACCTTCAGTCAAGATTTGTTGCTCGCATTGGCAACCAGCGTGTGGATGTGACCAAGCATTCCACGGCTAATGATAGTCTCTCATTCATTGAGGGAGAGCGTCGGATTATTTACTTGGCACGAGACAAGATTCGGTCTTTGACAGGATTGCGCATCTCGCAAGTGCTGGCTCGGTGCATCAATCAGCTCCTGGGTGGTGCCATATTAGATAACAGTGTGCTTGAGTCCATGCTGATGGCAACACCGGACGAGGTTTCACCTCTCTTGCGCACGTTGGATGTAGAGGAGAACCCAGATTTAGTGGCTGAGCGATTGCGTGGCATGCCTGGAGAAGTTGTTGGGGAAGCTGATCGTGCTGTCATTGAACTCACACCGTTGCGCACATTCTTGTGTGGTGAATTCGTGGCTGTGGAGATCGATGGTCAACTGCAATATGGTCGCGTTCTCCGTGAGAAGAAGAGTGGCGATGGTCTGAGTGCAATATACGTCAAAGTGAGCAAGGACAGATCGCGGTGGATGCCTTCAACTCAGGTGTTTTCATTCCGTTCAGCCCGATCTTCGGTCAACAAGGCACGTGCAACTCGGAGATCCATCGGACCCCATAGTGAAGACTACGAAGAGCAAAAGAACAACACGGATGGATTTCCTTTGATGGACACCAGTTCTCAAGAAGAGGGTAGAGCTTCTCTCCTATCCCAGGTGGATAATGGCGCCGAAAGCCACCACTCGAACGAGGTCTGTCACGAAAGCATTCTGTCAGCCGTCAACGACCTTCTAGCACGGATGAATGTGTCATTGGATTCGAGCGCTCGCGATCTTCTTGAACAAAATGAGCGGCTCCGTCAGCGCCTGGAGCGCTCTGAACAAGCGTATCGGGACGCTTGTGAACGCATTGATGAGGCAGTGCAGCGGAAAAGGGAAGTACTGGATGCGCTCATTTGCTCGGTCTGTCTAGAATGCAACGTGGATCGCGTGCTCATTCCTTGTGGTCACATCTTCTGCGGCACCTGCATCTCGAAACTGCGCAAGGCCGAGTGTCCCATTTGCCGCCAGCCCATCGTGCAGAGTTCCCAGTTCCACGCACCCACTAACCTCTAACAAAGATCCTTTAGGTGTGTAAACCACACTGATCCTTACATATGCGACCAGGCGCATTCTTGCTTGTGTTCCAGATTGTTCAATGTGGCACACATTGTGGGACGACTAGACCCATCGCGCAATCCACCCAATCAATCAGTTTGAGCAAAGCTGGACGATGTTGCGACTCGATGCCCCGCTTGCTCCCGCGCTGCAGGCGTTTGTGAATCCGGAGAATGATGAGACGACCCACAAGACGAGTTTGAACACGATTGTGATGCAGGTCCATCGCGGGGTCTCAATGGAGAAGCTCATTGAGCTCATCGGCGCAAGTCTCACACACAAGGACGACAAGGTGCGCACTCGCGCGACGCTTGTGCTAGCCGAAGTGCTTTCGCGGCTCCCACAGCTGCCACTGTCACCAAAGGCGATGGAGACTCTCATGGAGTTCTTCTGTGATCGACTCAAAGATTACCCAAGTGCAAGCGCGTGTCTGCAAGCGCTGATGGCGCTCGAGTCCCACCACGGACAGCAGAATAAATACCCCGCTGAAACAACAGTGCAAATGGTGCGCAAGATCGTCACGGGGTTGCACATCCCACAGCTCAGCCAGTCGTTGCGCAAACGCTGCTTTGAGATCATGCAATTAGCAGTGGATCAGCGTCGTGTTCGTGTGTTGTTGACGTCTGAAGCGAATGAGACGGAGTTTGGCACCAAGTTTGTCGTCGGGTTCATGAACGCCATGGAAGGCGAAAAGGACCCACGCAATCTACTTCTATGTCTTAAGGTTTGCGAACAGCTCATGGAACATTTGCACCTTGTATTCGAGCAAAACGCGCAGGTGTTGCAGCAGTTCTTCGACGTCACAAGCTGCTATTTTCCCATCACATTCACGCCGCCACCTAATGACCCGTACGGAATCGCCACCGAAGACCTCGTTCAAAGTCTAAGAAATGTGTTGGCGTCGTCTGATCTGATGGCAAAGCTTGTGGTGCCGTTCCTGGTGGAGAAAATGAACTCGAATGCCACGGAAGCAAAAGTCGATTCACTGCAAACACTGGTGTTTTGCTGTGAAAAGTACTCGCTGAATGCTCTTTTGCTCCAGCTTAAACAGTTGTCCGAGCTGTTGTACCATCAGGTTGTCAAGGGGGACAAAAAAGAAGTGATCGTCGAGGCCTTGGAAGCGATTTCACGAATCGCTGCGAAGATTGGTCGTTCACGCACGACTGTTGGTGCCTTTCCCGATGACTCTCAGCCCTCTGGTGCCAATTTTGCGTGGACCAAATTCGTCGAGCTGGCCACGGACAAGGTGATGCACGACTTGCAAGACAATTCTCCAGATTCGCTCGTCAGCTCTTCTGCAAGCAAAGTATTGGCCGCCCTCGGCAGAGACTCCAGCAAAGTGTTTGGCTATGTTGTGCATCGAGCGATGCCTTTTTTGCTCAACGAAGTGCGAGAGAACGAGCAGGCGCCATCCAAGTGTGAGTCGTGCCTTTCAAGAATCCTGTCTTTGGTGAACCTGATCGAGCGCGAAGTGAATCTTTCCGCTGAGTCTCAGCCCATGCGGCCGTATGCTTCCGAAATAATGGAAACAATGCAGCAAGTTCTGAAGAATGCTTTGGACAACCCTTTGGTGTCGCTGGAGCACAAAGAAGACCAGGCAATGGAAAGTGATTCTATTGTGGTGAGCCGCGCTGTCCGAGCATCATCTCATGCAAAGCGCCTCGCGATGGAAGGACTGTGTCATCTGATCACCTTCCCGCCGTCTCCCCTTCTCACCAGCTCGCAAGTGGAGGAACTCGTGGAGCTGTTCACACGCCTTTTGCTTGAATCTCCAAGCGCTGAAGTGCGCACAGAGGCGCTGAATAGTCTGAAGAGTGTATCAGAGAAAGCAGCGTCATATGCGATCGTCATCAAGCAAAAAAGCCTGGCAAGCCTGTTGCAGGTGTTGAAATGGTCGCCGCAACAGAGGGAAGTACAAGAAATAATGAAGAAGTCGAACAGATCGTCTTATCGAGAACTTGCGCATGATACTCTGCTCAATATCACCGAGTTCAGAGAGCAGTCCATCTTCCAGTCCAGCGTCGAGCAACTGGTGGACTTGTGCCTAGCCCAGCCATCATCTTCCACTAAATCACCCATGCTTCTTGTGCTCGACAGCGCAGAAATGAACGTGCTGGTTGGAGAGACCATGCAAGCGCTTGCTAGAATGTTCGAATCGAACACTGAGACGAAAGGAACCATGGACTTCTGCCTGTCCACGCCAGTCAAGAAACACAACCAGGCGCTTGTGTTTCTGCTGCTCGATGCAGTGGCCAATAGCACTGCAGCCTTTGCTTCCATCCACACGACCGAATCGGAATTGATTCCTCCGATGCGCACGATTTTGACGTCGTGTGCTCGGATCTGTCGAGTTGTAATGCAGACCTCGAGCGTTCAATCGCAGCAAAAGCTCGCGGATTTCGCTGTCAGCATGTTCCTTCGAGGACCTTTTGATCAAGAATTGAACGCCTTTTCTCCTGCGTTATTACAGCTGGTGCCAATCTTCTCTGCGATGATTAACTCCACTGCCCCAAGTGTTGTCCTCGCGGACTCGCGGCTTCTCATCAATCGATTGCTTCAGCTTGCGCAGTTCTCATCGTTGGAATACCTGATGCTTAGTCAACAAGCAGCTCTATGTTCTGCCAAATCGCTTGCATCAATCGTCAACAAAATGGCAGATGGCGATGACTTTGACGCTTTGATCAAGCTGCTGCTCGACTCCAATCTATCCAGAATCCTCATGGATGAAAGCGAACAGTTATCGACACGCCAAGCAGCGCTCCAGATTTACCTTTGGATCGCTAAGGCGTTGATCATCAGAGCACATCCCGAACATGCGCCAAATTGTCTCAAGTTCCTCTGTGGATTCTTGACTCCCGACGAGGGCTCGCCACCGTCAAAGCTTCGCATGGAGGTTGCCAATGGGTTTTCACTTTTGCTGACTGATGATGCCGACGTACTCAATCGAAACTGTGGCGCTCGTATCACGGTGAGTAGTTGTTGTTTATGGGTAAATCAGCTCATTAGTTGACCGACCTCATGTGTTTTACGTAGTTCTTGTATCGTCAGCGGTTGTTTGACCTCGTGTTTCCAGCTCTTGTCGCGTTCATCGATCACCATCCAACGATTGAGGAGCGCGTTGAAGTGCTTGTGGCCCTTGCGCATGTCATCTCCAATTCTCCTAAAGCCATTTACGCTGTCCATACCAACAAGATCCTGCCTCTGATTGTGCAAGCTATCAATGTGGACAACAAGGACCTGGGTAGTGCTGCCATTCGGGCGTTCAAGGTTCGTTATTACACCAGCATTCATCGTAGTAAGTCCGACGATTGACCCCAAGTTTCTGTAGGTTCTGCTGTTCGAGTCGATCGAAGGGGTAAAACCCCATCTGAAGGATGTGTTCCCAGGGCTCTTGAAACAGGCACAACACGGGTGGGTATTGTTGTTTTCGCAGAGCGTTTGACAGCTGGTTCTCACGCTCGTGGGATGGCCGAATGGAGCAGAAGGGGCGCGATGGATCGTCGAATGGCTTTGGAGTGCATTGGCAAGATGACGGTTGTACCATACGACCTCCTCCACCCATTCAAGGACTCGGTGTTGCGCAGTCTGTTGGTGTGTCTGAATGATCACAAGCGTTTTGTGCGTCATGTGGCTGTGCGAGTGCGCAACCAGTGGAGCATTTTGTGATTTCAGGCTTAAATGGGTCAAACTGCCGACAGATCTTTCTCCTTGGCGTCTAACAACTTGCCGATCTCTTTGATAATGTCGTCCGTAAGTTGCTGAATCTCATTGTGCTTGTCCCGCATTTCATCCTCAGACAGCTCGTCTTTTAGCTTCTTGGCGTGATTCATGGCATCTTGGCGCACACGTCGCACGTGTTGGCGAGCTTGCTCTGCCTGTTTTTTGGCTGCCTTTATGAGTTCCATTCGGGTTTCCTGGGACATCCTGCATTGCATCCATCGGTTCAGCCCGTCGCAGCATCTGGCAACTACACGGTTCAATCCCAGCAACTCACTTTGGGAAGGACACATCAAGCGCTGTGCCAGCCTCGCGCAAAGAGTAGCACGGGTTCATGCCCTCGATCGCTTTCTTGACATCGGCCACAAGCTAAGCCACACCGAGAGAATATCAGTGGGAAAACGTGAGGGTGTCGATGGCCCAAAGACTGGTAACTCACCGCTGGGTCGTACACGTTGACTTTGAGGGCCGTTGCACTTGCCACAGACACTTGAGCTACTTGAGAGAGCGGAACACTCTGGCCATATGCCTGCACGTACAGCGCGTCAAAAATGCCGGCATCGGCTCTGCCTGGACGCATGGTAGCGAGTTGTCGCGTGAAATTCAGCAGACCCCCGTTCATGTTCTTTCGCGCCTTCTCCAGGATAGACTTCATGGCGACGTTTTCTTCCTCGGCCATCGCGCCAGCAGCTTGACGAGTTCTGGGTTGGGACAGCTTTTGCTTCTTGTCGCCGCCGCGGTTGCCTTTGGCAAAGCCGCGTACTGGCAGCATCGTGACACTGGCGGAAATGGATGCCACCGTAGAAGTTGTTCCTGCTCTTGTCACGAGGGCGCTGACGCCGCGGCGCTGAGTCTGCTGCGCGAAGGCTCGTGCGAGAGGAGTCACCAGTCGAAGCATTGAAATATTGATTGCTTGATGGGTTCTGGCAGCAGATGCAAGGTGTGGTGAGGTCTGGGGCACAATTGTGTGGTCCACAAGAGACTCCCCTTCCCTTCCACCCACGCCACCCCCCTCCTCCTCACCGATACTTTGTGTGATGAGCAAGCAACTAACGTTGTTCCAGCGTTTGGTGCGTCTGGCGCAGACGTCGTGTCGCCGATGGAATCACTTCCTGCTGGACCGAATGCCTGGGCTACCCAACCCACCAGAGATTGAAGAGAGTCTGCGCCGACCCGTCGTAAAGGACTTGTGGCATCTCACGCCGCAGGACTATGCTCAGGCCCTGCGCAACGCATGGCAGGAGTACCACGACTCGTTCAAGGGCATGAGCGACGAGGAGTACGAAGAGAACAAGTTGCAGGTGAAACAGGTGATGATGGGCATGAAGAGCAAGATCTCGGGCAACGTGGACAAGAACAAGGAGTTCTTGGAGGACAAGCTGCAGGGCACCAAGTTGTTGCAGAACGTCCGCGAGATTACGCGCACGACAGAAGAAAACGTCGAGTTTCTCAAACAAGAGATGGACCAGGTCAAGTCGACTGTCGACGTGACTGCACTGAAGAAGAATGTGGAGCAGACCGTTCAGGAGAGTATGAGCAAAGAGGATGTGGTCACCACCCTCCAGACCAACCTCCACGAGCTGGCGGACATGGCCAAAGCAGGGCGAAAAGCTGCGCTGGAGATGAACAAACAGGACGTAGACCACGTCAAGGCGACGCTGCAGCAATGGTTTGCTGACAAGTTGGTGGTGGGCCAAGTCGTGATTCTCAACTTTATCAATGGCTACCGCGAGGGTAAAGAACTCGAGCTGACACGCGACGACGCTTTGTTGGTGACTTTTGCCAAGAAAACAGCCAGCGAACAAAAAGACAAATGGAAAGGATACATCGACAAGTTTATCGAAGAGCAACGAGCCAAACACAAAGCAGAAGAGGAAGCCGAGCATTCTGCTGTACGTAAGCAACAACAGCCGAACCTTTCTGCCCCAAAGAATAGCAAACAAACCACAGCCGATAGAATGCATCCAGACTCAAACGCTGCTCCAGACCATAGAACCGTCAAAGACACAGGGTTTGCTGATGAGCTGAAGCCGTTGTCGTCTTGTTCACCAGAAAAAGGTTAAGAAATCCATATTTAACTCCTGTCAATCTGATCTCTGTGATCACAGAGTTGTCCGTTACACCATCAGAACCTTTGGGAGCCTCGACCGGTGCGAGTATTGGAGAGGTTGGAGGGACTTGCGCGGGCAAAATGCCTCACGGCAAACCTGCAACCAAAGAAGAAGAGCAGTTTGTGCAGCTGGAGCGAGTGAATGTGTCCGACGATGAAGACGATGACAACTTTGACTATGCGGCGGTCGACATGGTGGACGAAGGCGCCTTCCAAGACGAAGATGACGAAGAAGAGGATTTTGAAGCGGTGCTTCGCAATCTGAACAAGAAAGCATCGGGTTCTCCCGAGAAACGCGTCAGTGAAAGTGACAAGCTTTCGTCCGTCTTCCCAGCCTCGTTGCCACAAAACTCGGAGGGATTCGGCGTACCAAGTGGTGTTGTGATCAACACCCAAGTGCGACCCTCCGTTGTTGACGATTTCATCCGCAACTTTCTGGTTAAGATAGGCATGGCACGCACCCTCGAAATGTTCAATAACGAATGGTACGAGCTAATGGCCAAGGGGAAACTAAAGGAAGACGACATTGGCGTCGTTCCAGACATTTACATGCGCAACCAGGCACTTAACGACCAAGTCAAAGACCTTCGAAAGCAGCTGGAAGAGACCAAAAAGATCACAGAGAAGGCAAGAGGCACGTGGGACAAGTTCCGCCATCAGCGTGATGTGCATCGCATGCATCATCAGCGGGTGTTGCAGGAAAAGGAAGCGCTCGTGCTCAAGATTCGGAAACTGGAGAAGCATGTGGCAGCATATGAGCCGTTGTTGAACGAAATGAAAGGCAAATATGAGACAGCGATGAAAGAGAAGATGTTGATGCGTTTGGAACGCGATCGCCAAGCAGCTAAGGTGGAGGCCTTAGAATCTCAACTCAAAGACTCTGGTAGCAAGAGTACTTTGAGTGGTGGTGGGGTTGGAACTATTGTTGCGTCTGCGACCAATGCAGCCAAAGCGGCTTCAAGTGGATCATCTGGTCCTCCGTCGAATGCCAGTCGGGTCAGCAGTAACTCGAATGCCAGTTCAAACTCATCCAAATCCAAGAAAAAGCATGAAACCAAACTTCCAGCAGAAGACAGCATAAACCCCTTCATTGACAAACACTTTGAACCGGTGATTTGCGATCGTTTGGAGCTAACCAAGACGTTCAAGGCACATGAAAGTGCGATTGCAGCAGTCGCGTTTCATCCAAAGAACCTCATTGTCGCTACTGCTTCGGATGATGAGTCGTGGAAGCTCTGGTCGGTTCCCAATGGTGAGCTTATCATGAGTGGCGAAGGTCACCGTAGTTGGCTCGCGAATATCGAATTTCATCCTCGTGGTACCCACGTTGCTACGTCTTCAGGTGACAACACAATCAAATTGTGGGATTTCGTGAGTGCGTCATGCTCGCAGACTCTGACAGATCATTCCCATCCTGTCTGGGAGAGTGTCTTCCATCACGAAGGGGATTTTCTGGTCAGCGCCTCGATGGATCACACCTGCAAATTGTGGGATCTTGCCACAGGAAAGTGCCGCAAGACTTTTCGTGGACATGTCGATTCTGTCAATGGCGTGTGCTTCCAGCCCTTCACTTGCAACATTTGCACTGCATCCGGTGATAAGACTGTGTCCATCTGGGATATGCGTTCTGGTCTTTGCGTGCAGACGTTTTATGGCCATCAGAACGCCTGTAACAGTGTTTGTTTCTCACTGGTCGGTGACAGCATCGCCTCTTGCGACGCGGATGGCTTTGTCAAGCTTTGGGACGTTCGCATGGTCGCGGAGAGATGCACTCTGGACGGCGGTAAGCATCCTCTCAACTCAGTAGTGTTTGATCGAAGCGGCAAAGTGCTGTTTGCAGGAAGCGATGATGGTACCATCAAGGCATTTGACGTCAAGGTACCAACTCCAGCACTCAGCAAAGAACTCAAGGGCCATGAAGGGCCAGTGCAGTGTGTCAAAGCGGACCCATCCGGACGATTCATGGTGTCTTCCAGTTCCGACTGCACCTTTCGTTTATGGTCATGCGTGTGAGAGGAATAGAACAATGCAAGATATCATGTCTTCTTTCGTTCGTTACTTGCTACGGAGGCGGTCTTTCTTGCCGCCGAACTCTACTTGAAGCGCTAGTTTGAAGAAGATAGCCTCGTAGGCTCCACATCCCACAGTGACGGCAAAGATCACCACCAAGCGCCATGCTACGTTGGGATAAACCGGTAAGGCGCTCACCCACAATAGAAATACATCAGTCACGACAAGAAACGATGCATAAAACCAGAACTCGGGGTAGAATGTCACAGGGGGAAACCATGAACGCAAGCTATGTTGGTTGGACGGATAGGCCGGTGCCGCATAAATGCTCGGTGCGTTTTTTTCTGGAGGACCATCAGCATCCGATCTTGTAGCTCGATTTCTTGAAGGGCCGATGTTCCAAAAACACGAGATGCAGCAAGCCATAAACACCAGCACAATGAAGTGAATGGCGATGGTGAGAGTAAACGCGAGTTGCTGGGGGGCCAGACGATGAACCTTCGAAGGCGCGAACTTGGCGGCCATCAATATCATCACAGCACGCAGACCCAAATAGACTACCTTGGCTGTGCGTTGATGTTCCATCTGGAGAGTCATACACATCCGCTGAAGAGTGAGCACTGGAAGGTACTTGCTCGCTACAAAGAGCCCAATCGAAACCCAGCCAAGTGATAGGACCACTTTCAGAATTGTCTTTAACGCTTCGTCACTTCCAAAACGCTCTTGCTCCGGTGGAATCGTCGCACGGATGTCATGCCACACCTGATGAAGATCCATCCAAAAACTTGCCGACCAGTACCACGGCTTGAGAACGGGAGCCATCGGATAACCCAGAGTAACTGCAGGGATGGGTCGAGCCGACTCCACCACCACATGAACGGGACTGATGGCAGAAGTCATCGACGCAAAATGCCGCAGATAAAACAGCTTCCAGTGGTACTGTTCATAAAAGTACTTGTGGTTGATGTTGTATCCAACCGGGAGGCGCATGGCACTCGGAAGTTGACTCATTTTCTTAGCTTTGGAGGGAATAAATAGAGGCGACCGCCGCAAATCCTGACTGTAGACGTGGGAGAGAAAGCCCTGATCTGTAAAAGAACGGGAGCGTGTCATATCAGTTGAGACCTAGGCACACGCACACATAACTCAAAAAGCAAGGAGAGAACAAAAATGCTCACCAGCGCCATCAAAGGACTCGGAATGGTCCAATGCCTTCAGCAGTCGACGGTATTCATCTCGATCGGGAGAGACCACAAGAAGCCCTGTGTGGAAGTGGCACGGATTCATGAACACGGCGCAAAAGTGTCCACAAAGAAAGAGCTCATCGGCGTTGCGAATGAGAACATTGTCAGCGTCCAAATAGACGACCCGCTCGTACTCGAGCAGGTTCCACACGTGGAGTTTGTTCAACGTGAAGATAAAGTTCTTGTTGGTGAGCGTACGATTGGTGAATGGATTCTCGATGTTGGCCACCTCGATGACGCGACAGCCGATGGAGCGGAAGATCTCCTTGGACTTCTCCGTCACGGAATCCGATGCCAACACAACGAGGTCGTATGGCGTGCTGGTCAGTTTGATCGACTGCATCAGTACCTGCACGCCCAGAACATATTCCTCATCACGGCTGGTTCCTTCGTAATGGACTGTAACATAGGCGAATCGTCCTTTGTTGGAGACCCGTCCGGCTGCATTGGCGTTTACAGCCGCCTCGGCAGCACGCATGAGCTGACGTTTGTCAGCGGCTCGATTACCTGCTTCCGGGATGGCTCCAGCTGACCCAAAAAGCATACAAACCGCCACAAATGCAGCCCACAAAACGCTGAATCTGTTGAAGGGATTAGTCCTCACGTTCCTCACCATGGTCAGGGAGAAACACTGCTTCAAAGACGGTCACAGATCACAGCAAGTAGCGGCCGTTGTTGTTTATCGTCCTTCTCCTGGCTGGTAGGCGGAGCTCACTATTGGGTTGGTTTCTTGGAGCAACATGCGATTCACAAGGTTGGTCGAATGTTGCATGAATGTTCAATACAAACTGATTGGGTGTGCTGGTTTGTCCTCGCCAGCCAATCGACTCGCTTTGAAACGACTCAAGCAAATCACTTGGAAACCTGATGACGGACGTGTTTGCAGAGTTGCGCAAGCATGCGGGCGGCTCGCATCCGCAGAAAGCCACGGTGAGTTCCAGTCCAATGCAGTCGTCTGTTGAGTGTTGCTTGCTCACGCTCGAATCTCGCACTCTAAGCAGCTCAACATTGTCTTGAGCGCTATCACCGATGTGATCTATGAACGAAGAGGACAACAGGATGACCGACCGATCTCCAACACAGAGTACTTTGCCGCACTGATGACGGCTTTGGAGTCAACCACTTCGACCCATCAAGCAGAGGTAAGGATATTCCGCTTTCCAGCGCCAGATTCCCACCCAGAACAGACAAGCTTTGACACTGTCTGTCGGTAGATTGCGCACTTGTTGACGATGGTTTTACCCCAAGTGCCTGAAGCTGTTCTTCGCGCCAAGTTCCGAGCTGTATCGAAATGTATCATGCGAGTTCTCCAGCAAGCAGAACGGGCAGAAACCTCGCTTGAACGAGACGCTGCGACCACTCTTGGACTCATTTTGGTGGCGCAGGAACCATCATCGGCCACGTTTTCTCGCCCTGATGTACTCAAGTGCTTCCATGCGCTGTTGACACTCGCGATGGACCATCGTCCGAAGGTTCGCAAGGCAGCACAACAAGCAGTTGTCGAGCTCGTGCGATTCCATGCCGAGGCGCAATGCGATGCGCTCTCCACCCACATCGCCAGCTTCTGTGAGAACGTGTTCACCGCTTCCTCCTCGAAGGATGAACCTCGGATTGTTGCTCTCGTCGGTTTTCTCAAGGTTGTGCTTCCTTTTCTGCAGTGCAAAGTTATGACGAGCCTGGTCGACAGTCTGATCAAGTTCTTCGGGGATTCCAACTACATGGCGACTCTGCATTTGGTGGTTTGTGAAACCTTTGACGTGCTGGTCAGAACTGAAGAGAGTCAGCTGAGCCAAGAGACGCTCTGCAAGATCCTTCGTGCGCTTCTTGGTGCCGAAACTTTGGGTGTCTCCGAAAAAGAGGTCGGGTTCTTTGCGGTACGCTCGTTGGAGAATGCGATCGTTCGCCTGTTTGAGCAGAATGAGGCAATGGCGCAGCAAGAGTTTCTACCACGTGTTGTCGGCTTGATTTGCGCACATTTCGAAAGCTCCAGCTCGAAAGTCCAGTGGCAGAGCAAGAACAGTCTGGTCATCGTGCTCAAGACGTGTTGGCCACCAGAGAGAATGGTAATTGTGGAATCGACGCCAGCTGATCAGTTGCAGATACATCAGCGACTCATCAGTTCGCTAGAGAGTCTGCTCACGCTGCGTTTCCGCAACGCCTGGAAACCGATCCTTGAAGCGCTGGGCGATTTGATGGAGCTTTATGGTTCTGCGGCAATCCCCGCGTTTACTGCGACCCTCAAGAAGACTTGCGAGCTGTATGAGGCTCTCGATGAAATGCCTCCCAATCAGTCAAGCGACACGACTAGTATCAAAGAGAATTTCTTGCGCGTCGTTGGCGTCGCCGCCGCGCAGCTCGGGCCTGAGACATTGCTCAGCATTGTTCCATTGAATTGTGGTGATCAGAATGAGATTGTTAGCGAGAAACGAATGTGGATGCTCAAGGTACTGAGAGAACAACTACGTTTCTTCCCGTGTCGGTTGGCCTACTTCAGCTCCAGAATTCTGCAGCTCGCGCGCGCGTGTGAAGCCAAGTCTAGAGACGAAAGCACCACAGTTCTGGAGAAAAAGCAGTTGGGAATGCTTACGCTTCGACTCTGGTCATTGTTTCCTTCGTTCTGTGCCAAGGCCTGCGATATATCAACGAGTTTTCGCGGGATTGCCAAACTGCTTGCCAATGCCATGGCTGACAAACGGTACCCCGAGCTTCGTCAATATGTGTGCCAGGGTATAGGTCTGCTGGTGAAACAGACTCTTGCTCAAAGCGAAGATAATGAAGGCAACCAGGCTCTTCAAACTCAGGAGAACGACCGCGCGGCACTTGCCAAATACTCGGGGCGATATTTGCCACTTCTGGTGTCGTTCATTGAGGAAATGGATGTAGAAAGGGAAGCCGAGCAATCGCAGATGCTGTTGGAAACCATCGAAAGCTTCGCGACCATCGCAGACAGTTCGCTGATCAACGACAACCTGTTCAAGAAAGCAGTGCAAAAGCTTTTGGAAGCGACGACTCAATTGAAAAAGTGTGGTGAAGACCCCAAATCGGAAGCAATGGTGCAACTGCAGCGCGCATCGCATGCCCAAATGAGCATTGCGATGGCGTTTGTGAAGATGATTGATGACGCGAATCTGCAGTTGTTGTATCGCGTGATTCGTCCATATTTGCTCGATGACACTGATGCTGTCATGCAGAAGCGCTCGTATGCTCTCCTGGTGGCTATCTGTGAGCACAGACCAGCATTTTTGGGTTCAAGTGACACTCTGAAGGAACTCATTGACGCTCTCTGCGACTCGCTGCTCACATGTGCGGTGCCAGCAAAAAAGATGCGACTTCGCAGCTTAGTGTTGGTGATTCGCGCAATGCAGCAGCATCAAATGGAGATGGAAATGAGTGAACTGAATGAACTGATTGCCAATCTGGTGGGAGAGATCATGCTCTGCACAAAGGAAACCAATGGTCGAGCTCGCGAAGCGGCATTTGACTTGCTGCTGGAGATGGCAGAGCTCATGAAGAGCCGCGGTAGTGGCCTTATGGAGTACCTGCAAATGCTTCTGGGTGGTCTGGCAGCCAAGACACCCCACATGCGCAGTGCCTCTGTGGTGTGCATCAGTCGGGTGGTCTTCGAGTACGGGCGAAAGAGCCCTGAGGACCACGCAGTGATCTCCAACGCCATGGTGCCGTTGATGAAGACCATTCTGTTGCTTCTGCACGAAAAGGCTCGCGAGGTCATCAAGTCGGTAATCAGCTTCATGAAACTGGGCATCGCCATTTTGCCAAAGGACCAGTTGAAGCCTTTTGCCAAGGATATCATCGATGGACTTCTGGTTTGGGTCGGGGAGAGCAAGAATCGTTTCCGCGCCAACACGCGCATCATTCTGATTAAACTGGTACGAAAGTTCGGTGAGGAAGAAATCGCTCGGTTGTTGCCTCCGCAAGATCTCCCGCTGCTTAAACACATCAAGAAGACGAAACTCAAGGAAGAGAAGCAGAAGCAGCAACTGCGAGAGCAACGACAAAAGTCCTTCGAAGAGTTTATGAGCGGCGAAGACGATGATTCGGACGACGAGGTGTATGTGGAACCAAGATCCACTCAATCGGGTCAACGCGCTCAATTCATCAAGGAACAAGGCGATATCATGGACTTTTTGGATGAGCATGCGGCGGTACGAAACATTGTGGATGCTCGCCAGCTCCGTCATGAGGAAGAAGATGATGACATGGATGGAGGCTTCCAAATGACCAAGGATGGGCGAATGCTCATTCCAGACCCAGAACTCGATTCCAAGAAGAAAGCAGAAAAAGATGAGGATGACGACGATAATGACAATGCCATCAAGCAGGATATCCAGATGCAACTGCAGAAGATGGGGCTCGGAGGAGACAGCTCGCGTAAACGCAAGCGCGACGAGGCTGCTGTGGCTGGCACTGGGAAGGAATACCGAGCCAAGAAGGCAGGAGGTGACATCCGCAAGAAGAACAAGTTGGAGCCATATGCGTACATTCCTTTGGACCCGAAGCTGATGGCGAAGAGAAACAAGCGATCAGCAGTGAAGCAGTATGGCGCTGTCGGCGCTGGCCGCAAGAGAAAACAACAGAAGTAGAAGCAGGAGCTGTACAAGTAAACAAAGCGCTTGGGTTTGGTTGAGTTTGCTTTGTTAACACGACGACTTTGAGTATGAGAACGCGCCAACTCGAACAGGGAAACTAGCATTCATAGACCTTAATCACATTCTCGATCTTTGCACGGCAGATGGGGCACACATCCTGCATCTTGTTGGAGTGAAGACAGTCGAAGCAGCCTGCGATGTGGCCGCAGGGAATGCAGATTGCATTCTTCTCCGCATCCATGCAGATCACACATTCACCGCGGTTGGTGGTCGGAGGAAAACTGGCAGATGGTACAGAAGAAGCCGCAGCATTGTCTGAAGCGGCAGAATGCCATGCCGGAGGAGAGGCTGCTTCGTCAACCACAAACGCTTGTGCTGCCAACGTAGAAATGGTATCGATATCCAGATCACACTCACTCTCACGCGGTGCCGATGGAGAAGGCAACTGCTGAGACATCTTTGGAGGTGGTGATAGTGAGCAGACATGCGATGGGGAGGCCATCGGAAACAACTGTTTTTCCACAATGCGATTGTTTGCGCTTGGGTTTGGTGGTCGTTCGAACGATCCACTTTGCGCTGCGGTCCACGAGCCAGAAGCTGAAGTCAGCACTTCAGGGCCAAAACTCAACGTCGCAATCCACGCATCTCGCACTGTTTCGCTGTCGGCGGCAAAGCGAAACGAGTCGCTCGCTTTTGGAGGGTGGCGCGGTTCATTACGTGAGAACTCTTTGGGTGAAAAGCTCTGAAATCTGGTCGATTGGTCCAGTTCGAACATGTTCGATCGGTCAATCCATACTCTGAATGGCACGCGCATGGCATGAGATCCTACGCTGAGTTGCACGACATACATCGGTCGCACATCGTCGCTGCTCTTGAACAGGTACAGGTCAAGAGCAGTGCAGTCACCGTTGCTCGCTAGCACGACACACCATCGATGTTTCCACACGAGACCCAGACCTGAGACACGTCGGCAGTGGAGCCAACCTTTGCGTACAAGTGCGCGTGAGGAAATCATCTCGACCACACTTCGATGGTTGCGAAAGCGCGCCAAGTCCAGTGCCATGTGGCCGCGTTGGTTGAGCAAAAAGATGTCGGCGTTGGCGCTGAGCAAGTGCTCCACAGCCGTGTTGCTGTTGTAGTAAGCTGCAATATGCAGCGCCGTGTTGCCGCGTTTGTTCCTGGCCTTCAAATTGACTTGCGCGCCGTTCTCCAACAGGATGCGCACCACTTCCCCGTGGCCCTTTTTGCACGCGATCATCAATGGGGTGGTGCCCTTGACCGAGTGGAAAGCGTCAACTACTTGTCGGTCCTTGAGCAGTGCCGTCTGCAGATCGCTCACTTTGCCCTTCTTGGCGAATCGCCACACGCGTCGCTCCATGTCTCGTTGGCTAGTGTCGCGGAATAGCGGCATGGCAGTCCGCTGGCACACGGACAAACAGCCAGACAAGCCGCTGGCTCCACACTGGACTGGCCACTGTCACACTGTCGCACTGCACATTTTTGCCATGCTGGACCACACCAAATTTTGGTGTTTCTAATGTGCACAAAGTACTGGTGACGTTAGGAATCCTTACGTGACTTCATTGTTTGGAACATTTATCAGTCATTAGTTATACCTGATAGCAGCGCGAAAACTGTCACTTCGGGTTTTCAACTTGCAGTCGTTGCTTAGGCTGGATGGACCCTCAGCAGCACCAGCATGCTGCCTTGATGAGTGCTCATGAGGCCTTTCTCGCTAGTTTTCTCAAGCGAAAGCGTGGATCCACTCCTAATGCACCGGTCAACTTCATCGATGCTGGTGGTGGTTTTGTCATCTCGCGCAGATCAAGCGCCTTCGCCAATGTTTGCATACGCCAGCTGGAGCGAAGACCCGTCGACAAAGCATCGAGACTGGCGCAAGTGGTGTTGAGGGTGTTCAAGCGATTCTGTGGGTGTCAAGACAAGTTGCTAATCAAAGGCAAGTTGGTCAACGCCGAAGAAATTGAGATTCACGCCTTCACCGTCCTCAAAAACTCCACCCAACCAGCTGACGCAACGGAAGAGACACTTGAAGAAGGAATCGACATTCACGACTGTTGCAGAGTCATTGCTCAGGTCCAGTTTCAAGACGACAGCGCAGAGATAAGAAAGGTCGGCAACATTGTGGTGGCCCAAGTGTATTCAGTAGAATGCCAAGTATCACCTGCTCTGCCCATGGCCAAGCTTTTGTCACAATACGAGGAGCGAAAGTGCTACTCCAGGTGGGCTCATCTTCGACCTCTGGACCAGTTTGATAAGATCTTCGGCTTTGACATCCACTGGGAGTCCTCTATTCACTTTGCAAATAGCAGAGACGAAGACTGCTTTGTCTCGAAGAGCCTTAATGCCGACGTGAACGCTATGCTTATGAGTGACTCTACATTTCGCGATGTGCGCGGTGTCGCGCAAATGATGCAACACTACAACCTAGCCAACTGCTGTTCGTTCTTCAGTCATGCAACGGACGTGAACGTCGGAAACGATTACCTAGAGCTAGCCAAGAGACAGAAACGCCAGTGGTCCGATGAGCGTCTCCATTACGCGCGACAGCTGCTCAAAGCTGGAAGAGCGCGCGAGGCGTTAGACGAGGTGACGAGCAGTCTCAAGATTGACAATTCAAATGTCGAGGCCCTTTTGTGTCGCGGTGAGCTGTTCTTGGACAATCACAAGTACCATGAAGCCGTAGAAAGCTTCGAACAGGCACTGGAGGTAGATTCCACCCACGAAATAGCATCAAGACATCTACGGACTGCAAGAAGTAAACTGGCGCATTCGCGGCATTCAGAGGTGGTGACCGGTGATGGCTTTCTGACCACAATGCAGATGAGTCCGGAAAAGGGCAGCCGTAGTTTTCATGCACAAGCCCATCGTGCTGACCGGTCAGAAGAAGAGCTAAGCAAGAACGAACAGAGAAACGACGCCCCTTCGACTGTTAGACAGGACGAGCGAGAAGCGCAGTTGGAGAAAGAGAAAAAACTCCAAAACCTTCTGGAAGAGAGTCTGAAGAAGCGCAAGCGACATCGCAAGGATGACAAGGAGCGTAAACGAAAGAAGAAAGATCAAAAGAAGAGGACGAAGAAGAGAGACAAGCACTCCAGGAGAGAGCGATCTTCGAGCTCCAGTAGGCGTCATGGACGACACAGTCGGCGCCATGGCAATAGGAATAGTGGTGCAAGCAGCAGTGACAGTAGCGATGGCTACAGCAGTGCCAGTGAGAGTCGTGGTGAACAACCAAGCGAGAGAGAACAACCACATCCAATTCTATCGCGCCAGCAGCATCGTCTCTGGAAATGATTATTAAAACGATGAGATACGTAATAGCTTTCGTTCAATGCAAGACCTCTGGTAGCTCGAGTTGAGTGCCATGGAGATGCAGCTGACGCAGCGAGTCGGACCTGGTGACCACTTCAATGTTTTCCTTTGTGAGTTGGCTGCATCCAGTCAAGTTCAGCTGCTGGAGAGAAGCGCAGTGCAGAAAAACGCTTTGGAGACTTGTGAGGAAAGACAAATCCAAGACCGACAGCGCGCCTGAGACGACAATCAGGTGCTGAAGGTCGACGCAAAGCACAACGTCGAGATCCCGCAGTTTGGAAGACGCCACATGAAGTCTTTGCAGTCGTGAGCATTGTGCCACACTCAGAGTCGTAAGACAAGGCAGTTCTTCTGGATCAATCAAGAGCTGTTCGACCATGGTGCACCTCACAAGTAACAAGGTCTCAAGTTCAGAACCGGGCAGCAGGTGTTTGGTGACAAGCCGTAGATTGATTGCATCCAGCACACGTGACGAGATCGCCAGCGACTTCAATGTCGGCAAATGCGAAGATGGCTGGAAACCGCGCAAGAGACAATCGTTGATTGCCAACGAAGCCAGCAGTGGCGCGTGGAGTGACGGGAACTGGACTTGGAAGCACTCACTGACTGTCAAAGACCTAAGTTCGGGCATATTGCGACTCAGAAGGGCCAAGTGTTCGTCGTTTAGATACCAAATCTGATGCAACACCACTTCGGATAGCCTTCTCCACTGTGTCAGCTGCGTTACGCACTGAAACACTTCAGGATCCGGCAGTTCCACGAAGCGCCAGTCCAGCCGTGTCAGTTGGTGAAAGTATCGAACCAAATGGCTCACAACCTCAGAGCTCTTGGTGTGTGTTGCACAAAGTGACCTTGTGGCACGTTGCACGACATCAAAGCAAGTTCTGCTGAGCGCTCGCACCGCACACAAGTCGCTTAGTACCAGCCACGACAACAGCAGTTCCAGAATCACTTCTGACTCCAGTGGTGAGGTCATGTTCTCACTTCAGGAATCAGATACTGAGTCAATCGTCGGATCAGACTGCATGCTGGACTCAGGTGTATCTTTTTGATAGTGAAGTCACAAGCCAACCACAAGCAGAACAAAATGCGGGGGCTGCTGCTTCTGTCGACGATCGCTTGGCTTTGCTGTCACTGTACGTGTGTCCTCGCCATCGAACCGTCTGAGCGTGACAGCATCTCATCGTCTGAGGGTTTTCCCGCAGCACTGCATCCTCCGGATCCAGTCGAAATCACGGTTCACGGTGCTCTTGGAACGCGCAAGCAACAACTGGAGATGCTCTTGAGCAGATCGACCCCGTATCCGCGTGATGAGATTGTACAAGCCCACTATGAGTATGCAAGGCTCTTAACTAACCAGTTAGCCCCAGAACTGGTTCGTTTATCGTTGGTGCAAGAGGCTCATCGTGTGAAAGAGCACGCAAGACAGCATTTCCTCCAAGCACTGGATCTGGATCTGAATCTGAATGGAGATAATGGCATTCTTGTGAACTCATCCTTGACAATATCACAACAAGTGGAGGCTTACAACACTCTGGGTCTGTTAGCAATGGAAGCAAACGAGTGGCACGCTTCCATCGGATTCTTCAAGCGGGCCATCGAGATCTCACCAGAATCAGTCTCGGCGAATGGGAACCTTGGGCTCATCTACCAGAAAGCTGGCTATTTGGATGAAGCATATAAGTACACGATGAGAGCGCTTGAGCTGCAGCCAGATGAAGGCAAGCTCCATCACAATTTGGGTAACATTCTGCAACTCCGAGGGAGACTGGAGGATGCCTTTGCGTCGTGGAAGGTGAGTAGAGACACTTAGTGAATCTCTGATCAATGTATGATTGTATTTGATGCCGTGTTGGCCCATGAAGGAGGCGATTAG
The DNA here is from genome assembly GCA_027475765.1 of Paralagenidium karlingii. Classification (NCBI taxonomy): domain Eukaryota; phylum Oomycota; class Peronosporomycetes; genus Paralagenidium; species Paralagenidium karlingii. The sequence continues at coordinate 147,966 of JAMFLO010000031.1, forward strand.
GCTCGATCCGGCAAGTTTTCACTCCTACTGCAGCATTGGCATATATTGGGGCTCCAAAGGAGAAACTGAACGAGGCAAGAAATACGTTCAGGAGGCAGCTATCATTGCTGAGAGATTAGCAAAAGCTCATCCCGAAAACAGCGAAATCCGTGAAGGATTCCACTCAATGCTACTGCAGTTAGCCACAGCCCAGTTGCCCATTGTCTATCAGTCCAACCACGCGATCGAAACAGCGCGAGCAGACTATCAAGCCCACCTGGATGCGATTGAAAGACGTGCTGATTTGTTGATTGTTGACCCTATACCGACCATCGGTTTTGGATCGATGGGATACTACGCCATCTATCAGGGGAAAAACGACCTTCCTCTTCGGGCCGAGTTAGCGCGAATATATCGTCGGGCAAGCCCTCAACTGAACTACGTAGCACCTCACGTGGCAGAAGGACGAAGAAATGGTTACATTTTCAACAGCTCGTCAACTGAACCTCATCCGTCTATGAGTCACTATGTTCGAGTGACGTCTCGTCGCATCCGAGTTGGTTTCCTGTCTGCATTCATGTTCCATCACTCTGTGGGACTACTCATGGAAGGAGTCATTTGCGGGTGAGTTGTAGGTCACTTCTTACATGGCTGGTGTCGATTTATTTACGTTTGTCGTTTGTTGCCATAGTCTTGATGGGGACGTTTTCGAGAAATACCTCCTTCGCTTTCCCTCTCCAGAAGATGAACTCACAAGGCGTGTGCAGGATTGCATCAGTCGTGATCTTTTGCTGGAACTGAACATTGAAGATGCCCAAAAGCAGGTTGCAGAACTGGAGTTGGATGTGTTGGTTTTCACCGAGATCGGGATGGATCTCTATTCCTATTTCCTGGCATTCTCAAGACTAGCGTTGCGCACTGTGGTATTCTGGGGTCATGCTGTCACCAGCGGCGTTGACTCAATCGACTACTTTGTGTCGTCCAAACTCTTTCAAGAACCCGAAGCCTCAACCAAGTACTCCGAATGTGTGTTTCGAATGAATGGCCTCACAACATCTTTTAGACGCCCATTTCACCCGCAGGGTGATTCTCTGTTGAACAGAGAGATGCTTGGACTGCCTTCGTCCCCAACTGGCGTCATGCTGTTGATTCCGCAGACACTTTACAAGTTGCATCCTGATCTTGACCCTCTACTTGAGAAGATCCTCTATCAAGCAACAGATGCGTTTGTGGTGTTCCCAGTTGGCTCAGTTGGCGGTCTTGTCAACCAGATTCAGAAACGTTGGCGTCGAACTCTCTCAACATCGATCCACCAAAGGATCTTTTTCGTCCGGCAACTGAACTCGTCCGAGTTTCTCCAGCTCTGTGCAATGGCGGACGTAGTTTTGGACCCATTTCCCGTGGGCGGCGGTCGTAGCAGCTTCGAAATCTTTTCGGTTGGCACTCCAATTGTGATGTTGTATCCGCGCACCACCATTCTACAGCTGACATATGCAATGTACCAGCAGATGGGAATACTGGATGCCATTGCTTACTCGGACGAAGCTTTTGTTGAAATTGCGGTCAAGCTTGCGAGTGATACAAGTGCGCGGAGGGAGCTTCGCGCTCGCATTCTTCGAAATAATCATGTACTGTACGGTTCGAGACTCTCAATACTCGAATGGGAGTACTTTTTGCTCAAGATTATGGCGTTACCGCCGCCAGAGATAAACTCGGATGTGAGCAAACATTGCCCGTTTGACATGCCTGACAATCCGGAGGTGTTCAACGTGTCCTTTCACTTGATCGACCATCTCGATAGTGTCTCTGCGACAATTCGCCAGTACGATCACCCATCAGCAATTGCGCATGCACTTGCTCGATCGGTCAACCCACCGCTTGACTTCTTGAAGCAAGAGTTCATCGGAAAGGTGTTATGGAACGGCCAGAATCGTATAAACCAGTCGCTTGTGGGAGTTTTCCTATTTGAAGCAGCATTACATGACCAAGACAACACCCGAACAATCCATGTGGAGGTGCGGTACGGAGATGACTTGAACCTGGTATGCCACCATTACTTTGCTGTTCGGCATGGCATACAGAATGTGCTGATGATTCAACAGGCTGCACAACAGCTTAAGGCACGGCTGCCGGAGTATGTTTCTCCCGAATGGATTGCAACAAGGCAAAGATGGAATACAACTCTAGAGCATTTGACGCTACATTCAGACTCAGCATCAATGGAGAACTGTGTGACGCTGCTGATGACAACGTGTAAACGTTTGGACCTCTTCATTCGAACTGTTCGCTCGCTGCAGCAAGCTATCGGAGACAAGAAATGGGCGACTCGGTTTTGCTCGACCATCGTAGTAGACGACAACTCCTCTCTTGAGGACCGACAAACTATGCTGCGGTCGTTTCCTGACTTTGAGTTTGTGTTCAAGCCTGCTCATCGTCGTGGCCATGCTGTGTCGCTAAACATGGGTCTGCGATTGGTTAGATCCCGGTACGTCATGTATCTCGAAGATGATTGGGAGGTCGTGGGGTCCGATGCGAGTTTCATCGATCACGCACTTCGCATCCTCCAACACCAGGATCATTCCCAGGCGTCGTCTTCTGAGCGCATCGTCCAGGTTCTGCTGAATGACCAGAACGGCGGGTGGGCTCGAACACTCGTTGATGCAAGTGCGTCGAACGCAACAGAGATCCAATATCGACTTCACGAGTTTGGAACGACCGATCCCGAACATACGTTTGCGTATTGGCCAGGCTTCTCGCTGAACCCGGGGCTGTGGGATTGGCAGCTCATGCAGCTCAACCAGTTGGACCAGTTTCCCGAGCACGAGGAGCTATTCGAACGCATCTTTTCGTTGCGAGTATGGCGAAGTGGACTGTCAGTAGCGTATCTCACCGAGAAGCATGCAGTGCACATTGGTGCGGAGCCAGGCAGCAACAAGTCCGCCTACGTGTTGAATGGCATGCCGCGATTCTTTGATCTACAATTGTAGACACCAGATAGCAGTTAATTGTGTGAAAAATTTCATCTTTTAACTGCCCAGTGCAGTCACCAACTTAAAACCAATGGAAGACGACCAATTGCACCTGTCGAGGGCAGCGCTTGACGCGCTCAAAGAGTTTGCGCTGGAGCGAGGTCTCGATCTGGAAAGCGAAGAAGAAGAGGATGAGCAGATGGACTTTCGGAAGCGGATCGAAAAGGCGCTGGACAGTGAGCCGAGAGAGGACTTGTTCACGTTCCGCTTTGGAGACGAAGACAACCAGCTTGTGATTCAACTGGAGGGCCTGCGAAGGGATCTCGGTCAGACGCTTGACAGTACGGGGCTGACGCTGTGGCGTGCGGGAGACTTTCTAAGCGATTTTATTTACAGAAACCGCCACATCTTTGAAAACAACTCGGTGCTGGAGGTGAGTTCTTTAGCTCTCGGGGATGGCTTGTGTTCAATGACTCATACTCACAACGACACCAAATGATACAGCTTGGCAGTGGACTCGGTCTCTGCGGCATCTTGGTGTCCAATTTTGCGGATCGCGTCGTGATTACAGTAAGTAGCTAATAAGTTGCCCATGGCATCCACTGATGACTGTTGCCATGTGATACGACCCCAGGATGGCGATGACTCTACCATCAGTTTGCTCGAGAAAAATTGCAAGCTCAACGACGTGGACATGACCAAAGTGCAGTGCAGAAAACTCTGCTGGGGGGATCACAAGGATTTTTGCGAGGACAAGTTCGACATCATCTTTGGTGCGGATATCATCTACGAGGCGGAGTGTGTCGCTCCGCTGTTCGGCAGTGCCAGTCACTTTCTCAAGCGAGAGAACCCAAAGGCGGTGTTTTTGCTGGCGTACACCAAGCGCAATGTTAAGATCGATTACGTGTTGGAGACCGCCGATCGCGTTGGCTTTGAATGGGAAGAACCAACCACAGACGAAGGCATCTACACCTTCAGATTCAGGGTTGACTGATATCACTTTGTTTGAAAGAGTTCCCAGCAGTTTTGTAATCCATGTCGCCGCAGTTTACTGTTATACTACACTAGAATACAGCGACTCGCTTTACCCATTCTTGAAGAGCATTTACTAGGTCGAACAAGCCCAATCCTCATGCATTCTTGCGGCAAAACTCGTAAGAACTTGCTTTTGTTTTGGATGCAAACTTACGTGGCTGCGCTTGGACCGGATGAATGCCATCGACTCATTCACCGTCATACCCCTGTGTCGAATCAAATAGGCCGCCACAACGACTGTGCTACGGCCACGACCTGCTTTGCAGTGAACGTAAACGGAATGCCGTTGTGCGATGTGCTCCGCGATGAAATCGACACATCTACTCAAGACCCGTTAGAAAGTATTAAGTGGCTGAGTGATCCAAACCAGCAAGCTGAGTGTGTTGGTACTTACTCCTCGATCGTTTCCAGCGAAGGCGGAGTGAAGTCGTTTGTACAGCCAAAGAATTGCGTTACCCCTGCATTTGCCCAATCGTCTGTGGTTGCCATCCGATTTGATGAGATCGACACCATTCACGAAAGCGCAGAAGCTATCCATGGCGTATTGCACCTGGTGTCACTGGGGTGATGAAAACGTTCTTCTCCAATTCTTCAGGTTGATTCATGGTGACCACAGCCCGCACATGTTCTTCTTCAACCAGCTACTCGTACACAACAAGCCACCATCACATTTCCAGCAGACAATCGCGACCGCCAACGATGACCCCCCACTCGTTCAAGATGATGCTGCTGATGGTATGGTAGGGCACCAAGGACCAGAAACTCCTCGATGCGAGTCCACCAGGGACGACTGCGAGTGCTCTGACGACACAGATTGTACAGAAGCGACACGTGAAAGCGCTGTTGATCAAAGTGGAGAAAAGGTCAGCGCAAGGGACTGAATAGACCAAAACGTTGCTCACCACCCCATTTTTAGAACTGGCAGCGTGGGAGGTTGGTTTCATCCTCATCTTGCCCATTGTTGCTGGTTGTGGGACTAGAGAGTGATGGTCTCTTCCCACCCTTCAAACAGTTCAGAACCCAATGCTCGCCGCAAGCAAATCGTTCCGCGGGTCGCCACACACTGCCTCCTACCACGCCGACACCAATACCGCCACTTTGTTCGCTTCCTCTGACAACACCAATGCAGATGCTGAGCCCAAACGGCCAAGTGAGATGGTCGTGGCCACGAGATTACTTCTGCAAGCCCTGAAGAAACCGTGTGTTGCTTTTCTCCACTGCTCATCAGCTGGTCAGTGAATCTGACTGTTCAATGGTCTGACCATCTGTTGATGTGCTCTTTTGTTGCTCTGTCTGTTGAGCCAGGATCCGCAAACGCCATGACATCGACATCATTTTGGTCGCCAAGTTTCTGGCCTTGAACGACTCGCTGGCACTACTGCCACTCTCCGCTTTGCAATGCAAGTTACAGAATTGAGAGCTTGATGCGAGTGGGTCCGTGGCTGATCAGCGTCTGTGTCGTGTCTTCCCTCCATAGATCTTGCCTCTGAGAGCACTTTGCTGGTATGGTACATTTCCGTGTAGGTTTGAAGTGTGTTGTGGACGACTGCTGTAGAGAATCCATTTGTCCTTGCTTTGATGAACAGACACTGGGAGACGGCGATGTGTTGTGTTACCAGGTGCGGTGTACAAGTGAGTGCTATCTGAAACGCGAATACTGGTCCAACTTGCGGCTCTGAGAATAGGAAGATCCAATCACCAGTGACTCGCATGCGTTTGTGATTGTAAGTCGACAGTTTGACCACTACAAGTAGTTGCTCATGTTTCGAGTTTGAGTGAGCAGATCGACGGCTCGCTTTGTGGCTATGTTAACAAGGCGTTTCGCCAACGCGAAAACTACAACGAAAGCTTTCAGGAATGGAACAACAAGCAAGTGCATCAGAAGGGGATGCATGTTGATTTCGGGGAGCTTCAAGCAGCATATTCACGAGCAGGTTGTGACTTGATAGTCAAGGGTGAACGAACGGCGGTCGCTCTGATCATTTCTCGCATCACAGCGCTCTGTGGATTTGACGATCTTCTGGAAACTGTTTCGAACGAAAAGCAGCGGCGCAAGAGAGGGATCGTGCGTTCAGATTGATATGCGAAGATCACTGGTACGTATCACTTGTACACCAATGCTGACGGATGTCCCGTTCTTGCTATGCAGCATGCGCAAGAAGAAACACGGGCTGTAGCCATCAAGAAGGTGCTGTGGTTCGAGTCCTTGAGGCGGTCTGCATGATCCAACCAGCTATTCGTTCCATTCAGGACACACTTGATCGGTGTGTGGCGCGGTTCAACTTGGTTTTCGATAGAGGATCCTTCAAAATCCCTAAGGTCACCGGAATGGTGTAGTTTTTGCTGTCGCTAATCCAGAAGCATGGCTGATTTTGTTTGTGTCAGGATACGTCAAATCGATTGGATGACTTGCGACAAGCCGTAAACTCAAGCTCTTTGTTTTTACCGGTAAGGACATCGCACGCAGCTTTCTGTCTTGACGTTCAAATCCCTCACTGGATTGTCGTTTTGGTATAAGTTGTCCGAAGCTACTCGAACCTCATTGTGTCGTGACGCAGAACGACGACAGTATGCCAAACAAGAAGTTGGTGGGTGCATCTTCTATCGAGCGTGGAGCATTCTCTAACACGATTGGCTATGTGAATTCTACGTTCAACGATTCAGTGTTCTCGTGCAGGTCACCAATCAATTCGTTCGTTTCGGTTGTAACAGGTAGCTTGGGTATCTTCGCGACAAGCGAGGAGCAACAGGCTTCCGGTAGTGCTGACTGCAAAGGAACCACAACTACCTGTCGCCAAAAGATTCAAATCGCCGCTCTCACTCGTGGACACTCGTTTGGAGAGTTTGCCTTAGGAGTATCGTCTCAAGCATTGCTGGGTTTTCAGGTGGAGTCACTGGAGGAAGGGACCGAACTGGCTTGGATATCGCGAGAACAGATGGACGCTGGTGTACGCGCAGATTGTCTTCTGCAAGAATCTGCACATGAATTGAGACCTTGGGGCGAAGGGCGCAGTCCTGCAAACCGACGCTCTATGAATGAGATCTGTGAGCAGTTCCAACAACTACGAACCCATCCAAAGCTCTCCTATTTCTTCTTTCAATTCCCACTGGTCATTATGGATCGTATCTGTTCAAGCATCGAGTTTGTGACGTACAGCGCCAATGAAAAGTTGTCTCTGCCTCACAAAGAGTTCTTTGTAGTCGAGTCAGGCAACCTGGTCCACGTGGAGCGACTTCCGGGCGGAACTGAACATCGGTTTTGGTTCCTTCCTGGTGATTCTGAGGAGCCAGACGAGTTTCATGGGATCACAAAAGTCCAGAGTGAATTGGTTGCGGAAAAAGACACGGTAGTGGCCTTGCTTTCAAGAGCGGTATTCGACCGTTGGCTTGGTCCAGTTCAGTCCGACATTGTCTTCAAACCAGGATCAAGTCTCCACGAGTTTGCCACCAAACCAGATAGAAAACGAGGAACAGTTCTGGCTCGTCGACAGTCGATCAAAACCCCCGTGGTGGCCCTCAATGCTGTTGCGCACCTGTTCAAGAAGATGAGATTGTTTGAATGGCTTCCGCAATTTGTCCTTGGTGAGCTGTTGCACCACTCGACATTCTTGCACAAGGCAGCTGGTGAAGTCGTATTCCACGAAAAAGACGAAACTGATACGCTGGTGGCTGTCGTGCTTGGAAGGTTGGCAGTGTATAGTAGGGATAACATGGCGTCAACTTTGGAGATGTTTCAGCACCACTCATTTTGCCATCATGTCCGGCTCCCCAACGAAGGGAAGCATCGTACAATTGCTGACGATGACAACGAGCGGACATCCACGGCGAACTACGGTGTCAAAATGATGGATCTGGTTCCAGGATGCGCTTTTCGAACTGGTGTGTTGAACGAAAGGCGGGTGTGCCCAGCCACAGTTGTCGCCGAGACAGACTGCGATCTTGTTCTTGTAGATGAGAGCAGCTACTCGCAACTTCTTCAGCATCACACCCCTGTGCTGGACATGAGTATTCTTGATGCAAAGGCATCATTGGACGCCAGAATGACAATATCGGAGGATCTTCAGACTCTCGACAACCCCATCACCACAAAGGAACGGCGCAAGACAGTGACGGCATCAGTGATCCGACAGCTCGACAGTTCTACCTTACCATGGTGGGGTAAATCCCGTGCCAAACCGCAGTTGATGGCACGAGAGCTCACGTTTATGGCGCTGCCTCATGGCCACCGACTCATCCAACACGGTGAACCAATCGAAATGCTTTACATTGTCATCTCAGGACGGCTGTCACTTTACACATTCAACAACCAGGAAGCAGCTGAATTCTTCGCGTCGTCACAACGTTCTATGAGAAGTATGCTGCTCGAGCGATACGTAACAACGAATCATTCCATGGCTTCTCAAAGCGGAAGTTCAGGATCAAGACGTGGAGCCGGGTCAGGAAATGGACTGCTGTCCAGAGGAGTGTTCCAGACCAATGGCAGTAGGCGTCGCCAGAATGAAAGCAGATCTCGACTCAACGTTGAGGATGGCACACTTCGTGAGATTTCGATGAACGAAGGAAATGGAATTATTGACCAAGCGACACCAGCAAAACCCTCCGAACCCAAAGGTCGTTTTCAGAAGCGAAGGCGACCTCAAGTCTCCGGGCGAGACTTAAATCATGAAACGACGTTTCTGTGTCAGATGATGCCTGGTGATGTGTTTGGAGAAGAGATCTTCGACGATAGTATTGTCAAAAGTGCGCATGATGTCTATACGGACGGTGCTGTGCAAGTCCTAGCTCTCACACGTGAGCAAGGACGTGCCTTACAGGAGAAGACCGACGAAGAAGCAGAAAGTCAGGTTTCGTCCAGAGCAAGGTGAGAATCTCTTGTGATCTGAAGCATCTGAAGCGGGCTGTATCCTCAGAGCTCCTCGTTTTGTATCGCAGGTTTGCCATAGCAAAATGGCAGATGGCTGAACGTCGAGTTCTGGAAGACACCAAGAAGAAGCATCGGCCACCAAAACTGTTTCATATCTTTAAGAATGTTCTCGACCAGCGGTTCTTTCTTACTATGCGAGCCGTCTCCTCTATCCCACTGTTGCAACAAGTATCGGAGAAAAATCAGCGCATAATGTGTCTGTCTGCGCGATTTGAAGCGATCGAAAAGAGCAATCCTGTTTTCAGAGAGAACGGAGGTGAACGTCGGTATTATGTGGTACTGACGGGCAGAGTGGCGCTTCGACCAGTATCACATACCCCACTCGACTGTTCCCTTCGTGATGTTGGGCCCGATGAAGGTTTTGGTGAAGTGGATTTGTTATTTCCTGATGCCAAGCGGACGACTGTGGCAACGGCAACGGAGAACTCAAAGCTGCTGTCGTTTTCATCACATGTATTCTTGGAATACTGGCCAACATTGTCAGCAATGAAAGAAAACCTCAGTTATCTCCGCTCCACTGAATGGTTCTGCAAACTCGACCTGGAGAAAATCTCGCACCTTTATCAATGTTTCTCGTTTACGGAGTTTGGTCGTGGGGCATGTGAGTTGATCCGCCTTTGTGAGGTATCGAGTTTTCTTGTTTTTGACCGCTGTTCCACAATGTCGATAGCAATTCTGGAGTTGGATGGCAGGAAAAGCGACTTTATGATTCTCAAGAGTGGATCCTGTCACATCCAACAAACGCTGGAGTTCCGGTACATCGATGAGAAGAATGAGCGAGTCGATCAAGTCAAAGTGGAGACGGCGATTTCTCAAGTTGGAGAAGGTTATATCTTCTTCGTTGATGGTCAGGCTCCGTACTCCGTCGAAGTTGTCTCATCGACCGCTTGGGTTGCGTCTATTTCGCTGGACAAACTGCGCGGGATTCTTCCTATGAGTCACCTGGTTGTCATCCAGAACCGCAGCGAGCAGCTTCGAGAACGTTATCAGGCGCAATGCGAGGTGAGCGGAGAGGTGATTCAAGCTGACAAACCTATTGATGCTGATGTCCCTTCTCCTACAGACTGCGAAACAGCACCTTGCGAGCATGCTGAACGTGAACAAGGAGTCAGGTTTTTTTCGAAGATTGCGCCCACATCTTCCTTCGTGTAAAGAGCCTCTACCTGTGACGAAGAACAGCGCACCAGTTGCATCGCGGATTGTTTCGGTGTCTCAGATCGTCAATTCCCACTTGGCCTACGACCATCGGCCGACGTCATTCTATGATGGCAAAAGCGAGGATCGACAAGATGTTGGTGGGCCTGAGCAGTATCAAATTGAAATGTCGCTCTCGAACGCACCACTTGTCGGCTCTTTTCCCGATGGCTACGGATTTCGGGTTCCCCTATCAAAATGTAACGACGGGAGTGAGATGGTGCCGACGAAAGCAATGACGGTAGAACCCCCTCAGATGGGTATTCTGTTAGCAAAGACGGACGAATGTCGGGAAGCAGAGAAACCCCAACGGTTCAACGGTGTGCCTTCGCCGCGATTCGCTGTATTCCAACAGAAACTCAACGAGCTCAATTCACCCGTTCGGTCATTTCAGCTTGCACCGACTCATGCAAAAGTGAATTATCTAGGGAAACTTGGTCATATTCAAGGCTCGCAGCTTCCCTTCCAAATCGTGGAAAACAAGCAGTTCGATCAAACAGCTGCCTCCAATGCTGCGTGGAAAGCCTCCAGACAGATCAAATCAGCTGCGAAGCCATCATCGTGTCGTATGCAGAACGACAGCACGCCCGTAGCGATCATAAAAAAACAGGGCTTCTTGGTTGTTTCAAGGCCTCGACGATCAACACAGCGAAGATTCTTTGTTCTCTCTGATCGATGGTTACAGGAATACTCCGAGCACATCAATCTGAGCGAGTTAAATGCGACACCGTATCTGCACACGTTTGAGCTCAATGCAGAAACGCTTGTTGTGGAGGCCACCAAGAATGACGATTTGCTGGAGTTGCTTGAAGCTCAAGTTGCGCATGAGCTGTCATTAAGCTTTTTCATTGTTTGGAGTGAGTCAGGGAACCAGCGCGATTTTCTGTTGCTGACAGCCGATTCAACGATGGAAAAGCGAATCTGGATGCGAGCATTTGAACAGGCCTGCTCCAATGGAGTCTCAGTACCAAACCAACAAAGACTCAGATTAGAGCTTCAGGACAAACGGAACACAGCCGTGAGCAGAAGAAAGCAAGCAGTAGAAGGGCTAGAGGTGGAGTATCACATTAGCTGAATCGTCGATCTAAGCATGCAGACCGATATTGAATGAATATCTGTGCATTTCTTTTTCAAGAAAAATCTAGTTCAGGATACCACGCTTTGAGCGTGGCAACAACGTTCTCGAAGCACTCTTCAAGGTCCTTATTGACGATGATGGCGTCGAACATGCCTGGTTGGTTAGCAACACGAATCTCTTCGGCTGCATTTTTGACACGAAGAGCGATCTTATCCTCCGTCTCGGTTCCTCTGTGCGTAAGCATTGAGCAGAAAATAAATACAGAGGGCTCTCAATGGGAGAACAATCATATAACTGCATACCTTCCATGCAAACGAGACTCGAGATCTGCGATTGACGGTGGCGCGATGAACAATTGCTTGGTGTGAGTTCCCGATACTTTGACCTGCTGCACTCCTTGGATATCGATGTCGAGCACACAGATCTTGTTCTCGTCTTGAACCTGATCAAACCGCTGTCAAGTGACCATAAAGCCAAAGCTATGACGACAAGTAGGGCTCAGCCAACCTTTCTCACGGCTTCTTTGCTCGTGCCGTAAAAATTGCCGTGCACTGCGGCATGTTCCAAGAACAAACCTTTGTCAATGTTCTCTTGCATTTTGTCGACCGTAGTGAAATGATATGAAACGCCGTCTCTCTCGCCGGGTCGAGGTCCGCGCGTCGTGTGGCTGACGGAAAAGCCAAACATGTCGGGGTACTTCTTAATCAGTTTCTCAATGATCGTGCCTTTACCAACCCCCGAAGGGCCCGCGATGACGAGTGGTGCAAGCGCCACGCGTGATGGCTTGTATGTGGAGAAAAAGTCTATAGTAAAACTGAGCACGTTTTCTGGTTTTTCCACGAGCACTGCCGACATGTAGGAGCTCAGAAGCGTCTTAATCTCGGGATGTTTGTTGACGTAACTCTCGTGGTCTTTTTTGATGGCTTCTTTGCGCTCGTTCAGTACCGCCAGCTCTTCGAACGACAGCGAGTTCATGTCTTTCTTCGCATTTGTCGCCATGGCGTGGTTTGGTTTTTGTCAATGGGTCTTGGAGTTGGTGGCGTTTGGTGAATGGCATTTTCAGCCAATCAGAGGGCAGGTTGTTCTTGATGTTGATGTCTGCGTATTCAACAGCGAACAAATGATGGCGCTGCTGGCTGCGGCGGTGCTAGTTGCGCTGCTGGTGTGCAGTGCATTTTGGATATGCAGGGACCAAAGAGGAAAACGAAGGTGGCAACGATGGTGGAGAAGACGAAGGCGACGCGTTTACCAGCTCTTACGAGGAAGCGATGAGGAAGACGATGATGACGATGACGATGATGACGATGACGATGATGACGATGACTTTGAGTTCGAGATAGAGTTTGAGCGTGAGATGCGGCATCGTCAAACGGAGAACAATAGAGATCACGGTGACGGAGAGAAACCTGACGATGCTGATGACCGCAACGACGTTGCGGGGAAGAGATTCGATGACGAGGATGCTTGGGTTGGTGACAGTGAAGACCTGGCGCTGATCCAAGAGGGAGTCGGCAAGAACACCCAGTCTACGTGGTGGGCTCTTTTGCAGGATCTATTTGGCCGAAATCGTCGTGAACGCACCACCAGCAGACGACAGATGAAACGACTCAGCACCCGAAAGATCCATGAACCATATTTCTACCCACTGCTGCATGAAACAATAGCTTGGTGGCAGACAAAACAGCAGCAGTCTGAGGTAAACAAATCTCCAAAGACCGTGTAACAGAAGGCATAATAGCTCAACATATTTATATGGTTCAAAGAGAGCAACAGTGGGCATTTTGGGCTTGAAAAACGTTTTGTTCACATAGTAGTGTGAAAACAGTCCTCGACGGGACTCGAACCCGCAATCTCCCGCTTCGTAGGCGGATGCCTTATCCATTGGGCCACGAAGACACTTGATACAAACAGATAAGTATGATGAAATAGGTTGTGTGAGTAGCACTTCAAAGCTTTTTTGCACCGCATCTTGAAAAAGAAGGTGGGGGGTGGTCGAATTGAACGAGCTGGTGACACAAGAGAGAAAGATGGTGAAACCTCCGTTTGTTGTGGGGCTTCGTGTGGGTGCGTGCAAGAGAAGAGATCAACTACATGACGGATTGGTTATGTGGGGAAGGGCTAACTCTGGTTGCTTGGACCCTTGGACGCGTCGACTTGTATGCAGATATCCTTGATAACGAAGGTATCTGGAACACCGGGATCATCGTCGACGTTGATGAGGCAGATGATAGTCAAGTGAGTCCACCAGGCATGCAATCGCTGGAGAGAAAAGGAAATAGTGACTGACGGAAGGAGGGCGATGGGCCAGGTTGAGGTCAAGTACGACGGATGGGGGGAAGAGTTCAACGAGTGGATCAGCTTGAGCTCCCAACGCTTGGCACCATTTCACATGTTCACACAAGTGCGCAAGTGTTGGGCAAAACTCAACAAGTGGCCATGGTGGCCTGCCTTTGTGAGTGATTGGGACTTTCGTCTTGCTCATGGTCTGTTCCTCATGAAAGTGTGCTCTTGGTTGTAGGTTGTGCTGCGAGCGCCGACGTCCGGTGATGCCATCAATGATCTCAACAAGGAGACCAAGTTGTATGTCGAGTTTTTCGACGCCTACGACAGTACGAAACGAGCCAAGTAAGTTCTTCACTGGGTATTTATTCAAGAAGTTACTCAGTGGTGTTTTGTCTCCTTCCAAGGTGTTGGATGCAGCGAAGCAATATTGTGTCGTTCGAAGACGACTTTGATGAGCGTGCGTCAAAGCACATTGGCAAGAATTTCCCAAAGTATGTTGCAGGCACCAAACGTGCGAAGGCATCAGCAGCCCCTTTGGAGTTTTGTGGCAAGGGCACTTTGCCGATCGAGTTCTGTGAGTTGTTGTAATGGCGGGTTGAGATGCTGCTGCTCATGTGCCGTTTTGACTTGCCCAGCGAACAAATGCGCTCAGCCTCTTGCGAGAAAGATGCAGGGTCTGAGCGAGAATGACTGGAATGGTGCCTTCCAGATCTACAGCAATCGGTACTTGGAGCTCTATGGATACAAGTCCACAGTCAAGTGTAAAAGCTTTCGCATGCAGGAAGAGGAGGAGGAAACCGAAAAGTTTGAGCCTGTTGAAGAGGAAGAGGAAGAACCAGAGGACAAAGAAGAAGAATACGAGGAATATGGGGAACCGGGGATGGATCATGCTGAGGAGGAGACTGACGATGAGGACGAAGAAGGAGTTCGAAGAAGCGCACGAGCGCAGAAGCGAGATCCTGCCCCCAAACGAGGACGTGGAAGACCACGAAAGAATACTCCGGTGTCAACACCGACCAGAACTAGCACGCGACGGGCTGCTAAGCGCACGATGCCTACCCCTGCAGGCGCTACCTCCAGTCGACGACGCAAAGGTTGATTTGCATAAGCTAAGAGCGAGATGAGAATGGACGGATTGTCTTTGTTTTGCCCTTTTGTCTGAAAGCTAGTTTGTGTGTTGTGTCTTGCTTTGTATGTGTCTTGGAACCGTTTCGTTCATCTGCTTCAATGTCACTTCAATTCCAGCCATTGATGTGCTACTCGACTCTGTGTCACCTCATGTGCAATTGCCAGACCAGCCAGTTGAAGCCATCATGACGTCGAGCAAGGACGAAAAAAGCCCAGTTGAACGCCCTCAAACACTTTCAACTCACAGTCAGATGGTGTCTCTCGCTCCTACGCCCAAAAGAGGTATTGGGCTCGGTCCGCATGTTATTGGATTGCCCGAAGAGAGATGCATCCGCGACCAACTTACTCCTACTTCTTCCATTTCAAGTTCACCAACCAGTGAGGTTGACGACAGAAACAGACGCGAGACCAGCAATTCCGAGAACGACACAATGGAGACGTCATCTTGGAGCCTGCACAAATGGTTTTTTGGAAGTAGTGTATTCAAACAGCAAAACTAGAGGGCTCTGTAACCAGCTCTAGCACTTCCTTGGCGAGTCTGCTGTGCATCAGCATCAGTGGTTGACCAGTTAGTCAGATAATAGAGGACAAGAATCGACGAATCCTACCCTTCTGCTTGCCGTTCGGTGCTGGAGGCATACGCGGGGACGGGATACGCGCTGTGAGATGAAGTCGATTCACAGACGCAACTTGGTCACCGGTCAGAAGTGGAACGAAAGCACCATTCCGAAAGGACTTGGGGACCGGAGAGCCAATGAAACGAGGAGAGACGTGAGGGTGGAGAAAAGGAGAGCCACATCGCCATTGCTGAGCGGTATACTCTGTCGGGTGAACGGATGGGAAGCGTGGATTGATGTGGTAAAACACTTCTAAGGCTGATGGGTCCGATCGATTCTGCAAGGAGCCTGTGCTTCGACATTGCTCATGGCGAATGAAGTCACAAATCAGTCCTGAAAACGGATCACAGTGTTCGAACGTGAACCAAGATGCTGCACTTCCTTCCCAGTGGATACCAACAAGAGCAGAAAGATATACTCTTTCATCCGTCTTGCCCACAAAAAACTCCAATGCAATACCTACGTCAACATCATCAGCACATTAAGGATATATCCATTGAATCTCTCAAGAACACACACCAAGCAGTTGCCTCGTGAATGATGAATTCTTGAGCCGGTTCACAATATCCGAACATATGAGCTTCATTCGAAGAAGCATCGGCATCACTTTTCTTTCCTCAAGCCCATGAAAACGCAACACGTGTACATTGTTCTGGTGGTCATTTGACGTCACATGGGACAGTTGGAGTCGCCCGTTCGCTTTTGTCGATACAATGAACAAGTCGTGAATGGAACCAATTCTCCTGTTGCCGGACAACTCTTTTCCGGGCGTTATAGGCGAATCAACCCGCCACATCCCAACAAAAGAACAATTCTGAACTCTCGAAACGTATTGTTGAACACAAAACACCCTTTGGCTTGGTGCTTCCGTTGTCCTTGCGAGAAGAGTCGCGTGTTCCATTCGAGCGCAGAGAGACTATCACAGAAAGCCACCATCAGCTGCTGAATGAGACATGTCAAAGAAACAGCGCTATTGCCTGAAAACCGCTCATATTCAACTCTTTCACCACAAAACCTTCTCGTTCGACAGCGATCGTAGAGTTATCACGAACTCCAACCATAAATGCATCATAAACGGCTTTTGGACTCACAGCCTGCCAAAAATGTTGCGTTAATCGTGCTGAGATAAGATTCAAGAAAGTGTTCTCCTTACTGCAGTGTTTCTGGTATGAACTTGCGACATAGTTGCAGTGGTGAAGTACCAAACATCTGGCTGGCTGCCGAACATCATAAGGGTGACCACAAAATCCACCTGGGGATTATTCATTTGGTCGTCGATGATTTGGCGTACCCTGACGGACTCAGGAAGATTGTATCAGGAATGTGCAGTGTCAAACCCTTCACCTGCAACCACAATGCAAACAAAGCCGCTCAGCCCCGCGTAACTGCATATGAATCTACAATGGCTTACCCGCTCGTGGCGACTCATCGCTTGGAAAAGAGCGACCCACTCCTGAGCAAGATCCTGGACTTTGTTTTCGAACTGTTCTCGGGTTCTATCACAAAATGTCGAGCTTGTTGCAGGCTGCACAAGCGGAGGTTGCCTTTTGCAGTACGATGGAAGTGCTTTGTGTTCCATTGTACTCTGAAGGAATTCTCCGTTTGCTCTCACTTGAAACTGCTCACCGTTGTACAACTGTTACGCATACATTGCAGAGCTCTCGGAAGCACACAAATGCTGCAAAGAGCTGTATCTCCCGGCAAGGGAATCTAGGAGCCACTTGTTCATACAAAACTGATTCTCACACTTATCCACAGAATCACCCTCTTCAATTCCGTCACATTGTTGCAAAGCGTTCAGATCGAATTTGACATCAGTACATGACAGTCTGTGGGAGACCCGAGCCGCAACGGGGATCTCCATCATGGTCTTCTTGATTCCTACATACCCATGCAACAAATCAGAAAGACGATGGGGAATACTCGGGTCGAACGTCGTACTATACCACTTCGAGATGCACTGATCCGGGAGGATCTACTGCTGAACAACGATGATGATTCCTGAGGCGATTGTTTCCACGCAGAATCGCCACATCCTGGGGTGCTGCGTTTGTTAGTTACCTAGGAAAAGCACACAATCCGTTGGTGAGTCGTTCGGAGTTGTGTCCATGCAGACACGAACGCGAACAGGTAGGATGGCGACTTTACGATCAACTTCAATGGAATCCACCATCACATTTAGGCGATCGCGGCTGGTGTCCTTCGACGCCTTCTTCGGCCCACAAGCTTCTGTCCGTTTTGAATCCGTGTCCCTTGCTTCCACCAGACAAACATTACGCGCGTCAGCCCACTCGTCGTTTAGCTCATTATCATCTTGAATCACTGCACTATGCATTAGACTTGATCCTGCATATCCCATTACCACAATACAACGGCAATTCTTACCGTCCGATCGATGGATTGGTTCAGCATTGCGACTGCTATCCATCGCTTCGTTGAAGTCCTCCAGCCAAAGCTTGCTTGCTTCAGCCTCTTTGGGCTCACTGAAAGCAACGGCTGAGAATCTAATGGGTTGAGTTTCGTTGTTCATCGCGACATCTTTCCTTGATCTTTTGGGTTGGCGTTGATAACCTCTGCTTGACTTGATTGGTTCCCTCTGCTTCGATCCAACCTCATTCTGCGTCATAAGAGGAGTTTGATCATCTGTTCGATCCTCTTTGTTCATGCGATGGGTGACAAGTCGCTTTCTGGGCTGCTTCGGAACAACTTCTGGTTCGTCTGGGGGCACACTATCGATTACCAAGTGTTTTGTGTCCGAGATAACACTGGTATCGGTAACTAGGAATGGCTCCACGGTGCTTTTTCTGTCTTCATTTGATTCTTCATTCTCCTCGCATTCTTGATTCTTCGTGAGATGCGGTACCTGGCGCTTCTTCTCCTTACCCTCCTGAGATGATGAACTGCTCAATGATTTTGAATTCTGCACGTGAGGACCCCGTTTCTTCATGGCGCCAACCGACGACTCTTTGGATCGATCCTCGGTTGATGACTCATCACTGCTGCTGCTTCCAGTTGGAATCAACAACGGAATCTGGGTTGGGTGCTCATAAACTGCTCGAGCGCTTGATCGATTTTGCATAACGCTCACATTGGTCGTCTCCACATGAACGCGGTCGTGTAGGTTGCGATTATTCATGAACCGATTCACCCACTGATCCAAGCCCATGGCTCTCTTTGCAATTGCAACCGCCTCCTTGCTCACCTCGTCAGTATTGTCTGCTCCCGTAGACATCACATCATTCAGTTCCTGAAGCCACATCGGAATAGACCAGACTTCCTTACGGAATCGCACTGGCAGTGTTCCTTTCCGGGTGAACTTTGGAAACTCGAGTCCCGCTTCAGAAAGCCGTACACGGCGCAAAGCAGTGGCAAATTCCTTGTCACCAGTGCGTGCGCTCCGTTTGTTGTAATGATCGTCGAATGGCGTAACTTGACCCTTCTTGAGCCAGCACCTATCCGTAGTACAAGGTGAGCTGAGCCAACAGCCGCCTGAGTGGACCACCCATACCGGCATCTCTTGGAAAACTCCGCGTTGTCCATGAAGTCCACGAAAACCCTTGGCTCTTCGATCAAACTCTCCACCCCAACCGCTGACCCAGGAGTTCGGACCGTCATCTGCCAGCAACCGCAGGATAAGCGTACGACACATGCCAACACTGGGAAACAGATACTCACAAGAGCAGGCCACCATGGGAAGTTGCCGCACTTGGCCCAACACTTAACGTGCGAAGTGAAGGTATTGTATGGCGCAATGCGATTGTCCGCGAGATTCACGACCTCATTGTACTCGTTTCCCCAGCCGTCATACTGGACTTCAACCTGGTCAAATCGGCTTCGCTGAGAAAACTCGACATGATACATCCAGACCGAATCAGAAAAACTCACTTCACACTTGGACACGATTTGCAGCACCTGCGCGACATTCCAAATCTCGGCGCAATCCAAGACGTCTGAAGATGCGGCAACCGATCGTAAACTCCCTTCAACCCGAAAAGCCGAGTGGAGCCACACTTACCAATCCAGTCACCCGCCACCAGTTTGAGCTTCTTTTTCTTAACGACCATCGATGGTTCTTCACGTGCCAGCGTGTGTGTTGACATCGACGAAACTTGGCCAAGGCACTTCCTTTTTCTTTCCGTGCTTGCACAATTAGGAACATATTAACCATCGATCCCCAATAAAAGTGACGGATCGTCAACCAAATGCCGTGTTATTAACTGAAAGCATCAAACAGCCAAATCAAACGAAATATCGTCCAAGCTACGTGAGAACACAGCTATTGCGCGCAAGTTCAAAAACATCGGTGTTCCGACACTTAGGGCAGCGATAGAAAGCGTTGGTCTCGGGTCGAATCGTTTCCGGGTCACGATAGAAAACAACTCCACAGTCGCGGCAGTTAGCATAGTTATTGCTGCCAATGGTTGATGGGTTGACCATTGTCGCAACTGGAAAGAGCACTTGGGTGTTGCACGCAGGACACGTCAAATTATTTGCCAACCACTCATCGATACACCTACTGTGGAACACGTGGGAGCACCCAAGTTGTTTGACTTGATCCCCTGACTGAAGTGTGTTGAAACACTTGGGACATTTGGATGCTTGTGGCGCTGTTATCCCAAGAGATGGACTTGACGACACATTGGTCGTTGAATTGGCAGGTGCGGGGTCAACAGTGGAGTTGGTTGGTGTCCATTGAAAACTTGGCAGATCAGTCGACTGATGAGGCAACGGATTCATCTCGCTCTTTCTACGATTCCTTTCCAAACTGAAAGAAGGACAGTGCAGTTGCAGGCAGGAATCAACTACAATTTCGATACCTCTCAAACTTCAATCCTTCTATACATATGAAATCAAGATATTATCCTGATTTGGAACGCACAAAACGATAACCTCCGTTTCATAATAGTATTCCGTGTGGTGGATGCATTTCTGATCTAACCTCTTCTTACGCATTACCGTATAATCTAAGTCATAGGGCCACACTGTGGTTTACTGAACACAGATTCCATTATGATGTAGTTTACCAGCTTTCAACTTGTACTATCAAGGCACCTTGAATGTCGTAAAGTGATCAGCTTTTTGACAACGACTCAGTCTGAAGTGAACCGAGCTTTGAGTTGTCCCTCGGTTCTTTAAATGGCTGGTATTAAACGATCAGCGCAAATACCCGGTGTGCTGTTGCTCTTGCTTCTCCTTCTTCTTCAGAACGTCTGGGACTTGTTTTCACTATACCAACTTTGTCACTTGCTGACTCGGAATCGAGTCACTTCCACGGGGACAGACGGAAGATGTCGGCAACGAGTTCACAAGGTCACTCAGATCTTCAAAGAACTTGGTCGCATTGTGTGCTTCTTCTTCACAAAGTCACCGCACACAAAGAGTCACGGTAGATGTTGCGGAGTCTGAGCTTCCACAACACACAACAAAACGATTGAGCGGAACACCGTGCCGCTGATAGGCACTAACCGCACAACCAAATCAATACAACGAGAATAAGAATGAAAAGAGAACACCGCTTGCTGGGTGTAACAGGAGTCGAAGCGGCGGCTCCTGTTACTGCGACTTACACTGTGAGGTGAGGAAGGGTTGGCACGCTCACAGTGAGAGGGAGAGTCTTGGACACTTCAACAAGGTGAAGAGCACCTTGTTGTTTTGAGCACGAGCTGGTGGAAAGGAAAGTCGTGTTGGCTTTGTGATATAGTGCTTCAGAAATTTCTGTTACTGGTTACAAGCAACATTACGAAGAGTTGCAGAAAGCCTTAAGGAGTTTCAGAGTGTGGCTTGAAGGTACACAAAGTAGGAGTTTATTTATGGATTTAGGACGTGCCGAGCAGGAGTTTCAACTTCTGTTCTACGTCAACAGTATCTTGAAGGTTTTAGTGAGGTTTTGAGGTTATGGTGAGGTTTTACTTGAAGGGACACGCCCCTTGAAGCTGGCACCCCTTCAAGACGTCTCCAAGACCTTCAAAGTCTTCTTAACCCATCAGAATCACTTTTACTTGGTGCCACGCAAGTGGCCAAGAATCACCTTTCTATCAAATACTCCAGTTGTAATGTGCCCCTCCCTATTACATGTGGTACACACCACACCACCTATAGTGTGCACACACAATGTTGTATTAAGTTCGTTGCACTTCTCTATTTTAGGCATGCCGTATACAACATCGCCGACCGTCGGCTGCGCGTAGACGTTTCCTTTTACAGGAATCGGCACCGTTTGAAATTGGTGCGCCTTCTTCCACGCAGGCCACGACACCGGATCGGTGTATGCCGAACTCGGCAGGTCAGCAAGCGACCGCGGGATTTCGATTCGACCACCCGTTGTCGTGATCGTCGTCGTTGTCTTGGTTT
>JAMFLO010000032.1:0-169408 GCA_027475765.1 Paralagenidium karlingii
AAAACGTTTGCTTGTGGTCCACAACCACGCCAAACAGTTCGATGGAAGCGAGTTGCATCGTCGCTGATCAAAGAAGTTGCCGCCCAACGCGAAGGAAGTGCAAGCGTCGACATGGCACATGCAGTCAAACGACGACAGCGTGAGCAGACAAACGCGGTAGCACTGCAGCAGATCCACAAGCAGCTCACCCCGCGATACACCAGAAGAAGAAGGGGAACGAGACGAAGAAGACGAAGCAGACGAAGAAGAAGAAGGAGAATGCGGGCGCTTGGGGTGGCCTTTCCCCATGATGAATTCTTTGCGGTGGAAGGAACAGAAAACCCTGCCAATAGGGGACGGGTGAAAGCCAATAACCTACGACAACGAATACTCCCTTCCATGGTCAAGTAAACCCAACGAAAGATCCGGCCACTGCGGAATGCCGGATGCAAAGCAGTTCACGTCACCAGAGGAAGAGAACGATTTTTCTTGGCAAGAACAACCATGCAAGCATTTCCTGTGCGATGGTAGGGTGGTAGGGTGGTAGGGTGGTAGGGGACTGGGCTGGGCGTGAGTTGGGATGGGGCCCGAGTTGTTGTTGCCAAAAGCATCAATGCCAACCGCCTCTCCCCACGTGAAAGCTCGCACATCACGGAGGTTGTCGAGCTTGAGAACGTGACTGGACACAAGCTTCCCAAGAACACCACAAGCGCTCTCCAGTCGCTTGACCGCTTGGAGTGATGGCAGCGTCCAAGAATCAGTTCCGCCTCTGCCAGGACATGCAATCTCTAAACCAAATGGATGAGTGTGAGAAGACGCATATGGAGCCTGACGTGTCCGCAATGTACAAATTGTGCATGGAGTGGTGGAGGTCGGCGTGGGCGTGGGAAGAAGCAAAGAAAAACAACAAGATCGAACTGTTGGCGTCACACCCAGTTCCTTTGTTCCTTTGGGTGTCGCCGATCCGTTGAATCTGGTTTGGTCGCGTTACCTTCAAGAATTAATAACCTTTCTCTGTCTGTCGATGCACAGCAGTCCACTATTGGCAGGGTTTTCTGGACCTGTGGGACTGAAATGACCCACTTGAGGCCCCGCCAAGATGGGACGGGACGTTCACCCCACTAGTTGAGCACCTGCTTACGCAATTGTGGCGCATTTGATCGGGGGTCTCCTGGCCGTGGCGGTCAGCGTGCATGCTTTGGCATCCAAGACGTCTCACTGGTCCAGCAAACCATTGCCAGCCGAGAACAGTCAACACGCTACTAGCCAGCGCTTCAACCAGATCTATTGCTATGCGCAAGGGCCGTATATCTGTCGTGATGCAGCGTTGTCTGAAGTGGCCAACGCTTTTGGCCAAGACCCGGCGTCGTTGCGGACCGCGTTGGGCTCCGCACAGAGCAACCTCAACGGTTTCTGTGGGTTGCCACAGGTCCGGTCAAAGCTCCAGGTCGTGTGTGACGTGTGCCAACAGATTGATTCGCATCGAGTCGAGTACGCCACCATGTCGGATTGGACCCAGGACTGATGTGCGCGTACGCCATCCACCACCAAATGGTGCGGTGCTTTCTTGGCGTCCAGTGAGAAAGGAGACGTGTTGGTGGGGTCAGCGTATGCCCCCATTTCTCGAGCCACGGCATCGTGTGGGCATGTGAATGTGCCATCCTCAGTATGATAGTGATTGTGGTGTTGGCGTGTGTGTTGCGCTGACGATCGAAAGAGACCAAGGAGCCTCTTCCTCCTCGCGGGTCCTCGACCTCTTGTTCCTCGCAGAGCTCCAAGAGCTCTGGGTTCTCTGGCTGTGGACACCATCGCACCGTCGACATAAACGACATGTGTCGCCATCAACTCCCTTTTTGCTCGTCTGTGCAGCCAGATCATCAAGTACTCCAACAACAACAACAACTGCATCATCAGGACTCCAAGGATAGTAACGGGCGGCAGACGAGATGCACAGCGAAGGAGAGCAAGGCTTGAAAGAGGTTTTTGTGATTGTGTGGGTGGCGTGGAGTGTGGTCCACTTTCCACAACGCCGCTAGCGCTCCAATGAACAGTGGAACGATTTGCATCAAGCAGCTGTGCCGAAATGGATGGTGGTGTCGTGTTGAGCCACGCGGCATGTTCGGGGTGTTCATAAGAAGCATCGGTGCGCTTTGCCGAATACTGCGATTGTTCATGCGCAACAACACAGCACTGGGATGCGTGGGCCACCGTCGACTGTGCGCTGCTGAACGATTTGTTGTGTCAGCAACTTGGTACTTTTTCTAATGGACGCGCATATGGGGTTTTGCTGTCAATCGGATCGTTTGGATGCGCTGCATTTCGTGCTGTCGGGTTTGATTTGATATCAGACTGTAGCGCAGCCTTCTGGTTTGGTGATCAGGAGTTATAACGGTGATGAACTGCCACTGTTTAACTGAAGCCAGTTGCACAAAAGAGGAGGGAAACCGTACAGTAACTGCAAGAGGTAACTGTTCCAAGACAGGCTCGATGGGCGAGGCGACATCAATCGCGGCTTGCTCGTTTTCAAAATTGGGCAACCCATCCTCTCAGCCAGAAATAGCCTGATGGATACCAAGCTGGTTCTTTCATAGCAGCTTGTTGGGATCTTTGTTGCGATGCCTGGTTGTTCAACCCCCAGTGATGCCTGACGTGCGAATCTAGTTGGTCGCAGTTGCGTTGGTGTGGTGCACACCGCGGGTCAAGCCTTTGTCCACGCGTCATGTGGTCATCTCTCCCTTGCATTTGCTGAAAACTTTCTTTGGCCGAATGCAAACAGTACTGTACTCAGAAAGGCAACCCAGGAGGAGGAAGTCGACCGTGAAAGTGACTGACTGTCAGCAGTTCCCATCATACTCAGCAACGGCACTTCCGCGGTTGGCACCACTTGCATATCCGCTCGATTATTTGCTTATCGCAAGCGTCAAGCAGCCACGAGAGAGCTTCTCCGCTTGAGGCATCGCGCGGCTCATCTCCAAATTGCGTTCTTCTGTCTTTGTTGCAATCAGCTCTTTTACTCCAAAGCGTGCAGCTCCTAGCAGCTGGTCATTTTTTACCAGTGGACTGATTCCGTCTTTGTATTCTCTATTGGGAAGAGAGAAGAATCTGCTGAACGCGCGCTCAATTGAGCTGTTTGTGCTTGTCCGCATTTTTCAGCACATTTTCAGCACCTTTTCAGCACTCCACCAGTGAGGGTGTCAACTTAGCGCCTCGAGATGGGACGTTCGTTCGTGTTGGAAGACAATGGCAGCATTCAACGCAGCGATTACTTGATCACGGACCAAGACGAAGACGCGTTGCGGGACCAGGGCGTGTGCGTGACACTGGCCAAAGTGCTCTTGATGTTGCTCAACATGCTGTTCATGATTGGTGGCGCGATGATCATCTATTTCGCGAGCACCACGCGTAAATCCGGGTGGATCCAAGTGTTCAAAGACGGCGGGTTCACGTTTCTGACCGACACGGCGTTCACGTTTGTACTGGTGTTGGGGGTGTTTGTCATGGCCATCTCGTTCTTGGGCTGCTTTGGTGCGTGGCTTCGCAATCGCTTGTTGTTGCTGGTGTATGGCGTGTTTCTCGCGCTTTTGGTTGGGTTTTTCTTGGCCGTGGCGGTCGGCGTGCATTCCGTGGCCTCCAAGACGTCTAGTTGGGAAGACAAAAAGTTCCCGGCCGACAGCAACGAAAACATCATTGGCCAGAGCTTCAACCAGATCTATTGCTATGCGCAAGTGCCGCAATACTGCGACGATGCGCCGACGCTGACCGCGTGCAAGCAAGTTGCTCAGTACAAGGACGAGTACTCGACCATTTCGGAGTGGACCCAGGACCAGTGTCCGCGCACCGTGTCCATCGCCAAATGGTGCGTCAAGTTTCTGAATTCGGGCCAGAAAGGCGACGTGTTTCAGAGCTCGCCGTATGCCCAGTGCCGTCAGTCGTTTCTGCAGTTTGTGACCAAATACGGCAACGGCGCCATGGTGGCCTGCATCGGTGTAATCGCTGGCATGGTGCTGATCGTGGTGTTTGCCTGTGTGCTGCGTTGTCGGTCCAAGAAGAAGTCGTTGTCGCGAGGCTCCACGACCTCGTCTTCCTCGAACGACACCAAGAGCTACGGATACTATGGCCACCAGCACCACCGCACAGTGGATGCGGACGACGCGTATGGCCATGGCAGCTCCGAGTATCATGCCTATACGGCGCAGCATCAGTCGTATGAGCAACAGTCCTATCAGCCGCAGCAGCAACAACAACAACAACAACAACCACAGTATCATTATGACGATGGTCACCAGTACCACCACCACCAGCAGGAGCAACAGCAGTATCAGTACGACGATGCTTACGACCATCCTTACGACAATGGTCAGCACTATCAGCAGTATCAACATCAACAGGAGTATACTTATCAGGGCCAGCAGGACCCGTATGACTATCAGTATCACCAAAAGCGGCGATGAAGAATGACTCTGGCTGCTGCTGTTGCTGTTGCTTGCGAGAGCCAACGTAGAGGAATAGAACGAGGTAGAAGGCTTTTTGTCGTTGTTTTCTTTTTTTGTATTGAGGAAGGTGGGAAATCCACGCATCGTGTTTGCCAAACTGACAAAGAGAGAGAGAGAGCCATGACGAGAGTTGCTGTCGACATGGTGCTGCTACCCGAGTTCGCATGCGGCGTCTTTGGAAGTTGCGTCGCGCAAATCTTGGCTTCGGACCAGCGGCAGCCTGTGGGTATCGAGCGGAAATGCCTTGAAGTTGCTCTGATGGATTGACCAGGAACATGTTGGTCATCTTTCCTGCCAGGTGTGCGTTTGTAAGCAGCCATTGAAGCTCTTGACTCAGGGCATGGCAATGAATAGACAAGTGATGAACCCTGCACCCCCATGGCGCAGCCCATTCGTTGGTGGCATCGTCGTCACTTTGGACCCACCAAAGCGTTGCTCAGGCCGATAGGGCATGTAGAATGGTGGAGGAAAGCATCCCAGAATGCTGTCAGAACAATGAGGTTCAACGGTAATCTTATTGTGGGGGGGGGGGGGGTATAACCAGTCTCTTGAGGCCAAACCTTTCGAGTTCTTCAAGCCAGCGATAGTTCCTGTGACGTGGAAGCGACAGCATCCGCCTTCAGACACTCTTTGAGAAACCACGAGGAAGACGATGCATCTGGCGCCTGCACCAGCACAGGACGCATACGATTGCGATTACGTTTGCCCTTGGTGGTGCGCTGCACTTGCTGCTGCATCTTGAGAATCTTGGTATGCATTGGATTCGGGGCAGGTTTGGGCACTTTTGGGTTGAAATGAGCCATGGTCTCGCAGTTGAAAGTCTCCATGATGGGTTTGAAATGCTCATTGGGCAGCAACGACGCCAATTGTGAAGTCTGGTGCGCAAAAGACGCCACTTTCGGGTGCGCATGGCGCGCCAACAGTGCCAATTCCCAACACGCCGAAGAGAAAGGAGTACAAAAGTCTGGGTCGTCGATTTCTGCGCGGTACACGCCCGAGGCGATGCGGTCCTGGTCGTTCTCAAGCAGCTGATGCAACTTGGAATACCGATGGAAGAGACCTACCAGCCAAAACGACACAGACACAATTCACGAGTTAACAAATACCTTCACGACAGGACCCAAGTCGGAAGAGTTGGTCCACAAACGCTCACTTCGAACGATGGAGAGCACACTGAGGGTCTGATGCGGCGGCAGCCACAACGAGAGCATCAACAACCGCTTGACAAACGCCGCCACGCGCTCCACCACAATCTCTTTGCGCTTGAGAAACACGGCTTCCACACAACTCAGTGCCGTCAACAAACAAGTCGACGACTTGGCCGATGCATCAAGTCGCGGATCGCTGCTCTGGGTGCCATCGCGCAATTCCCCTGCGCTACTGGCGCTTGGACTCTGCGAGGCCATGACCACTTGCTCACAAAACTGACGTAGCAGTCGATACAAAATGTCCACAAATTCTTTTTCATCGACCATCAGCTCATTCTGCACGCTTTTGCCCGATAGCGTGCGCAAACCGGTCAACACGGCCTGGAACGCGCAGTGCAAAGGCAGTAAATGGCTCTCTTTCAACAGCAACTTGAGCACTTTAAGCAAATCGCTCATGATGTCCATGTTGATGAGAAAGCCAAACTTGGCCAAACCTTCGAGCACGGCTGGCATACTCTTGGCAAACGCATTGTGTTTGAGCACGCGAAAGTAAATCAACACAATCTCGTGCAGGATATCGGCCTGGTGCTTGTTGCGTTCGCTTCTGTCCACCACGGCTTCGGCTTCTTTCAGACCCGACGCGATTTTGTCGCCTTCTTTTTGCAGATTGCGTCGTCTCTTGCGGTCCCGCTTGGCCTGTTTGCGCGCCAGTTCGCCTTCTTCCATGGTCACGTCCAGCGGCATTTTGGTGAGTACACGGATCATGTCGCCGTGGACTTTGTGTTGTTTTTTCTTGACAAACGCCGCGATTTGCTGCACGATCTCCAGCGAGCATGCAAACGACTTGTCCTGCCCAAACACATGGCCAAAGGCATCGCACACCATGGTGCGGAATTCGGGCAAGATACAATCCGACAAAGGCACGAGTGCGATGATCAGGTTGCGATGGAAATTGAACGCGTACTTGGCCTGCATGAGTTCACAGAGACATTTGAGCGCGGTTTTGGCCACCGACAGGTCCATTTGTTGGCGCCAGGTCAGATGCGCCGTGGGGCTGGCATCCTGGTCGTGGGATTCATCCTTGGAGGCGGAAACATTGCGTTTTGGAAGACCTTTTTGCACGGCATTGGAGCAAAACTTGAGGAAAATCTGGTAGTTTTTGAGCATTTGGGCCTCGAAATCCTGCATTTGCTGCACTCTTTTCTTGAGCGGACGATGGCCGGAACTCTTGCCGTCTGCGTCTTTTTGTTGTTGTTCAATGCGGATGCGGTAGTCGGGCAAGATGTCCAACAACACGGCCAGCTCCGACAACAGGGCAAGTTTGCGCACGGTCACGTCCGAATCTTCACACATGGCGTGCAATTGCTGCATTCTGCTCAGCTCCTGCGGGTGTTCTTTGTTTTTGCGCATGGCTTCCTCAGGACTTTCCATGATGCTCTCGCAAAGGGTCGCGATCTCGAGCTTTTTAGTGGCCACCCGGCGTTCACGTAGCTTGCGAAGATCTTCTTCGGATAATCTGGGCTTTTGTGCTTGTGTTTCGTCTTGTTGTGCCGCGGCTTTGGACGGTCGAGCCGAGACGTCGGTGATCTCCTCGAACTCCATGTCGGACACGTCGGAATCCATGACTTCATCTCCTTCTTCTTCTTCTTCTTCTTCTTCTTCTTCTTCTTCTTCTTCTTCTTCTTCTTGCTGTTGCGCCTGGGCTTTGGCTTCCGCTTTGGCTTCTTCTTGCTGTTCACGCAACAACTTGTTGACGCGCACAGTGCCATCCAACGATTTGACCGGCAATTTCTCACTCAGCGCATTGGCTTTTTCCCACGCACCTTTGCGTGGCTTGGCTTCGGCGGCTTCCACGGCGCGTGGCGCTTGCTCTTGCGTTTGCGCTTGTTTGGCTGTGGTAGCTTCCGGCTTGTTGGGCAATGGTTGTTGTTTCTCTTTGTCTTTGGAGGTCACCGGTTTACTCAACGCCTTGGCGTCCATCGAGCCTAAAAAGGACGCAAATTGCGCGTTTTCCTCAAAGAAATCCACATCTTCGTCGTGTAATTCGACCGGCTCGTCATCTTGGGGCTGTAGCTTGGACTGGGATTTGACCTTGGTGGGTTTGACCTTGGTTTGTGATGGTTTGGCTTTGGACGGTTTCGACTTGGAATTGGCTCTAGACCCAGTGGTCCTGGAAGCCTTTCGATTGCCATTAAGCTTTTGTTTCTTGTTCGGCGCCAACCCTTTGGACGCCGATTGCTTGCGCTTGCGAGCCGCCATTGCCATTGCTTCGGTAAGCCTCGTTGGATGACGCTTGGTGGTTTGGCCAACAAGTTGCTGGTCAACACCCCGGGTTTGGGCCACATGCAGGCTTGAGCTTTTGACCCGTCTAGGCAAAGAGATTCAATCTTCAGTAGACCCAACCGACGGGTGGGCGGGTTTTCCGGAACCGAACAAAATCAACCCACCCGTCGCGGGGGACTACTTGCGGTTGGTGTCATGGCCACCAATCAAACAACTTAACGGTTATTTAACAACTACACATGCATTTTGACTTTGATGAGCATGGCCGATTCTCTTGTCTTGTTTTGCTGTGTTTTGCTTGTTCTTTCTTACCAAAATGGACACCATCCATAGTACAATTGACAGAGATTCTCATGGCTGGTGGCCTGTTGGATCAGTCGGTCCACTTGCGCATCAACACTGAGCACCTTTTTGCCATCATCGAAGTCCCGCCCGGCCAGTTTCTTCTTGACCCGTTCAATGACCGAAAGCGCCTTTTCATTCAGTTGCGGCATTTGGTTCACACTCGTGGACTCCTCGATTGACGGTCGAGCTCCACGGTTCGTGGCTGCACCATCCACCCCCGTGCCACCGGCTTCTCCATTGGCACCCGTGCCATTCCTACCTGCCCGGTGAGCTCCATCGGGTCCCGTGGGTTTGCGCCCGGACTCATACCGCAGTTTGCCATCGCCAGCATCGGCACCGAGCGATTCCAGGGTAAACCCACCGAGCATTCGGGCGGAAGAAGAATTGCGTTGTCGGGATGTTTTGCCATTAGCACCAACGCTAGGGGTCTCGCCGGTGACGGGGTCCTCTTTGGCTGTGTCTCGTCGTCCATGTTCACCACGTTTTTCTCCGTCTTCGTCGTCATTATCCTGCTCGTCTTCGCCATCGGTTGTGCCGTGTCGTGGCCTACCTTCTCCTCCCGCAGTGCTTGGACGCACCACCGAACGACTGGGTTCGTCACTAATCTCTTCTTCTTCTTCACGTGGCTGAGCATGGGACGGAACAGCATCTTTTTTCAACAAGCGCCAGTTGATCAGCGGATCATACACAAACGCTTCCAAAATGGCCATCAGACTGTCCCGATTGTCTCGTAGCACGCGCATCGACGCCTCACATGTATATCGGAAATTGCCTTCGATGCCACTCACTTCCATCGCTTGGGTGAGCATGCGGGTCAACCGGAATGGAATGCGCTCTGGGTACTTATCTCGTTCCATGGCCACTTCAAAACAATCACCAAAGTCAATGTGCACAATCTTGCCACTCACGCGGTCCAGCATCAAGTTGCTCGGGTGACGATCGCCAAGACCCAAAATGTACCCTGCCATTGACATGACCGCAAGACTTCGAGTGTAATTCCGGCGGCGATCCAACCAGACTTCCGAATTTTGGCTCTTCAACCAGAGCACACGGTACAAATCCTGGCCCGTCGTTTCGCCCAAAGCGTATCGGAATGCTTCCACTTTTTGCATCAACGGCAGTTTATCATAGTCCGGAGCCAGTTGCACCATCAGACGATGCTCCACGTTCAATTGGATCTTGCGGGCTTCACGGTAGTCGCGAATCAATTGATGTAGCGTATCGCAGTTTGGAACCCAGCCGATCAGACCTGAAGTATGGGAAAGCGGCAGCACCGAGTAACGCTCAATCGATAGATTGCGCTTGCTGGTGTCGTTGTCGTTGGCCAAAAGCGTGTTGATGACGCCAAACAATTGCATCACACGCTCATCCTGACGCAAATCCTCATGGCCCTTGAGCAAGAACGGATACGCCTTGCCATCACTTCCATGGATTGTCACTTTGCGAGGTCGTTGCTTGGAGGTCAACACGGTGATCTTTGTATCAAACGACTGGATGCGAACGATTGGAGCACCAGCCTTGTAGGTTCCAGGCACGGCGAGACACAGATTCTGCACTGATAGCAACTTTGGACCGACATTGGCAAGTTCGAGACTGGACAGATTGGCCAATTGCTTGCGGATGCGGGAAAACACATTGTAATAGATATCCCAAGCTTGGTTGAGATCATCGATGTTGTGGGTTTGTTCGTACAGATTGCTCCACTCTTTAGCATGCGCGAGATCACGAGCAAACGCTTGGTGGAAAGCCACTTCTCGCAGCGTTGGCGGTTCTTCTTCGCCAATGGTCGCCATTTGCTCATGCAGTGGTGCCAACTCGGCAATCATGGCCTTGACATCGCGATTATTGAAGAAGTGCTTTGAGGCTTCTTCCAGTGCGCCATACCAGAGTTCATTCCAGAGAATCGCAACCCGAATTAATTCCCGAGAGACCATGTCAGCTTCGGAGACGAGACGTGATGAGTGCCTTCGCACCTCCGCCAGGATGCCTTCAGCTGCTTGCTTTCGAGTCGCATTGGTTGCTTTTGAAGCTACGGTGATCGGATAGATCAACGCCTGAGGATGAGCAAGGCCGATGCGTGAGAGCAACTCATGCAGAAGCTCATTCATTTGACCATACGGTGAATCGATACGAGCAATCAATTGCGGAATCACATCAAGCCAGGTATCGATTGAAACATCATGAAAGCCTGCGCTCATTGCCTCATGCACATCCGTGCGTTGACCGTGTGCAAACCATAACGTCAGCAAGCGAAGCACATCTTTTGTGACGTCGTAGCGCAGATAACCAAGTGAAATTGACCGGAAGAAACCATGGATCGCATTCGCCGCATACCCCTTCTCTTTCACAGTGTCCTTTGGGGAACCTGGCAGACTGTTGGAAGCATTCGAGCCATTCGATCCATTCACAGCATCCAAGTCGTCGGGGCTCTCGCCTGTTGATGACGCACCTGCTGCAGTAGCAGCATCCAGAGCACGAAAGTTCATCAGGGCCCATTCGTGCCATGCCTTGGAGTTGGTGGGATCCAACTGAGTGGCAGTCTCAAGACAAACCAAGACTTGTTCAAACAGCCCATCCGTGTGGTTGCGAGGTTCGAGCAACGAAATCTGCCATTCACCCAACTGGATGTACGCCTGAACTCGAAGCTTGCGCATTTCTTCATCTTCATCATGGGCATGTTGCTCCAAGCCGTCAATGAAGTACGTGATTTGACGCAGTGCCACATCTTCACGCCCTTCAGCCCACAAATGACGCAAGTACGAAAACGCTACACGCAAATCGGGCATGGACGAATCCCCTCCGCCCGAAACTCCGCCGTGCAAATTGATAGGAATCGGCGCAAACGGATCTCGTTGCACGCTTCGAATGAATGGCTGGGCACCAACACGCCACAAAGCACTCGCTGCTAGATTCAGATGGCCCGATTTACGACACAACCGTGCATATTTCAGCCAAATGTCCACATCTTCACGTGGATCTAGCACAAGCGAGCGCATGAGCAACAGATTCTGCCACACTTGAATATTTCGCTCGGCACCAAGCATTCTTCGTGTCCAAGTATTCTGCAGTTTGGACAGCATCTCTGACGGATCTTGGTAAAACGAGGAAGCACTGGAAGAAGCACTGTTGCGAAGCGAAGAAGCCAGGAAACTCGACACATCATTGACACGCCCTGGCGACGATGCATTAGACGATGAGTTATGCCTCGGGCCGCTCATCGAATGGAGAGTTGTCGAGGTCAGATTCATAGTTGTGGCCGTCAAGGTAACTGACGAAGACGTAGCATGCAGTTTGTCCTCGTGAAGCCGCTTGGTGACACGCAAATACTCGACGATTTCTTCCATTTCGGCAAGCGTCTGGAGGTTGACGATGGAAGGCATATACGCTCGGGAATAGCTTTCACTCACCAAAGAGCGAAGCGTTGGATCCATCACTTGTCGGCACTGATAAATGAAATGCATGGCATCATTCAACTCCATTCGACGAATGGACACCACTGCCTGGAACAAATAGGCTTCCGTCTCATCCATATCCGCATTGATATACTTTGGAATTGCATCCCAGTTATGCAAAAAGAAAGCCACTTTAGCAGCATTGCTGCAGAGTTCTTTCTTTAGTGCAGGAGGCACATCAAGTGATGCACCCTCACCAAGCATGCTCGGTCGAGGAGCTGCGGTTGGGTCGGGAGCTGGAGGAGCAGCCACACCATCGGCTACATCGTCATCATCTCCGTCGGTGTTGCCATAGATCTTGGACCAGGTCTCTTGCACATGATCGTTCAGTCTTCGCCACTCGCCCATGGCAAACAAGCACCGCATTTTACCAAAGATGGAATCAATGTTGTTGGGATCTTCTTTGAGAACCTTGTCATGGGTGGTCAACGCGTCGTCCCAACGCAACAGCTTTTCGTGCCACGAGGCCTGTACCTCGACGTTACTTAGATGCTCCTGTGCATATTTCAAGATGCCACGAGCAGCTTCTGGTTGATTCAGTTTCGAGTTGATACTGATCAAAGCCTGGATGGCATCTGCGCTTGGATTGGTATTGAACTCGAGCTCTTTGTAATGCAAGGCCTTGGCGAAAGAATGACATTTCTCGGCGAGGGACCCCAGCAAACGAATATCGATTGGCAATGACTGATCGTCGTGCTCCATAAACTCTGCAAGATTGAGCAACGTCTGTAAGATCTCGGACGGTAGATTCGGGGACTGAAAAGCCGTTTCTAGTGCACGAATGAGGTTATCCTGCGTCGGCGAACTCAATTGAGGCCATACAGCAATGAATGATGCATTGAACAACTCCCTTGCCAGTGGTTGATACACGGATGCAAGTTCTTTGCATGCTCGCAGGACGGGTGACGGGGATTCACGAAGTAATTCTACCGAAAACGCTCGCATCCATTCGTTCCAGTCGTCTTTGGTGCTTCGTTGAGAAGTCTCCCACGCTTTGATGAGTGCAGGCTGGTTGATCGGCAAACTCTTGACTTCTTCTTGTTCACTGTCCTGTTTGCTGCTGCTTGTGCTTTGTTGTTTGAGTGGATCAGTCGCCCATGAAGCAACCGGAAGTGGCTGATACTTGAGAATCTTCGACACCAACAGGTCGTATCGATCGAAAATGTCGTGATTGCGCACTTGACGGCCAAGAACCTGACTTACCACCGGCACAAAAATCGCATAGTCTTCACCCATTGTGTACACCATACAACACAAACAGTCCATGGCCAGATACACAAGTTCTGAATGATTGGCAATCACTCGCACAAGCATGTGAATGATCTTGGATGCAAACACGCTGACATTCAGCTTCTTGACGAGAGAGCCCAAGGAACCAAGGCCCTGTTTGCGTGCGTTCAAGTCGGCGTTGCTTTCGATCAACGTGACAAGAGCTGGGATCACCAGATGCAAGTAGCCATCCAAAAGTCGTCCCAGAGACACAATAGTCTTGAGCACGGCAATGGTTCGCGGGCGTCCTTCGCGATTGTTTCGTTCGGTCTTGATGACCCGAAGGATCTGCGGAACAACATCCGGCAAATAAATTCGGAAGCGTTCTCCGATGGAATTGGCCAATTCCTTCATGAGATTCAACACTTCTTCCATGTGGTCGTCCCAGTAAGCATACACAACTGTAATGACCGCGACATGGTCCAAA
This sequence comes from Paralagenidium karlingii, assembly GCA_027475765.1. Taxonomy (NCBI): domain Eukaryota; phylum Oomycota; class Peronosporomycetes; genus Paralagenidium; species Paralagenidium karlingii. The sequence continues at coordinate 13,397 of JAMFLO010000032.1, forward strand.
TGGGGTTGGATTTGTTCTTCGACGATGCGGATCAGCCCAGCGAGTTGCTCAAACAAGAATTTGCGCAACGAGCGATTGACTTTCTCAAGGGTGTACAAAAAAGCTGGGATGATCTTGTCGAGATGCGGTGCCACGCGCTTGCCTAGAGACTTGCAAATGTACATGACGGCCAGAATTGTGCCTTGATAATGCACGGAATTGCGCGGTTCCGTGAGAATGCGAATCAACGCATTGATCGCGACAGCTGGGAAATATTGAGTCGCATCTCCGACGAGTGACGGGATCAACTCTTCTGGAGGTGCCACGAGAATCATCTCGTTCGCGCTTGTCTTGGCTTGCTTCACGTTCTGCACTGTGCTCATCGGACGTGGCACCAGCAATGGAATCTCACCATTCGAATCTTCATCCATGCGATCCCATTGGAAAAGGCCAAGTTGTGACGAGATAAACGTAGGCTTTGTCTTTGCCTTGGAGCTTACCGTCGAGGAAGCAGTGCTAGCACCAAACACATCCAGCGTGTTGTTGTTGGTGGTATTGGTAGCGTTGGTGGAAGTGGTGAGTGCATGGGACTCTCTGGCTTGTAATCGCTGCAGTTCTTTTGTGATGGCTGGGTTCGCATTGCTTCCTTGCTTTTGGAGGTGAAGAAGCCGCAGATTATATGGATCCAGTGCGCCAATCATGCCCAAAGTTCGCCCAGCTTCAATACGAAGCTCCACATTGGAATCACCAGTTTTCTGAAGCGCTTGACACAATAAATCCAACAAGTCGGGAAACTCGTGGTACGGACGAATGACGTAGCCTGTGCTGCTCACCAATTGGCCCAACGTGCGGATAGCCACTTGAAGAATCTGCGGGTTACTTGCTTCACGAATCTCCTCAATGATTTCAGGAAGCAATTGGTCTAGAAACCGGACGAGTTGTTCACCGCCAACACTTGACAAGTCACCCAGTGTGGCGAGAATGGCCTTGCTAACTGTCATCGTGCTTCGGCTTCGAACAGCAGAGTCTTCGCGGAGATTCTGCATCAACGCTTTGAGAATGGGAAGCACATACGGTTTGGCCAAATGGCCCGAAGAACGCAATAGGCATCCAATCAGCAGTGCGCCTTCCTCTTTGCCCTTCGAATCACCTGAATACTCCAACTCGGCGAGCAACTGCACCAAAGTTTGACGCAAAGAAGGCATCACCAGCGACGGGTTCTTATGGGTCAAGCGACCAAGTGTGCTCATCGCAGTCTCACGGATTTCAAAAATCTCATCGTTCAAAGCGATGAAGAGGCAACGAAGATTGTCGCTTTGACCAAGGAGAGGATCAAAACGAGCATCCAAGGATGCCAGCACTCGGGAACGAATCTCTGCATTGCTGTCCGCAATACCGACCATCAAGAGACGTTCAACCACGGCACTGATAGGTCGCGCCAGTTCACCAGTCACTGGGGCTTCACGACCAGACGGAAGCAGCAATTTGCAGCAAGTCAGAGCCGCACTTCGTCGAATTTGGGGGGCATCGTGATCCAGGAACTTCACCACGGTCTCATGCACAAACTGCAGCACTGGGATGTGTCGATTGCCCTGGAAATCAAAATCTGCCAACGTCTCCAGAGCAAGATTCTGGATCGCAATCGTTGAAGACGCGTCGCCAGGAAGAGCTGACGACATCGTGCTACCGTCGGCCGGAAGTCCTTTGGACTGAATGGCTGAGGAGAAAATCGACAACAGGTTGCCTGATGCCATGGAAATGGACGTCTTGGACCGTGTGCGCGCCAATGACATAGAAGTCGGGGGTTGACCCATGGAATCAATCTGTCGGGTCGAAAGCAGCAGATTACTCAGTCGCTCAAACAACCGTAGCTGCACGACAGACTTCTGGGACGGAATGCGTTTGGTGATGGCTGTCAAAGTGTCTACCAACGGGTGATTCAGCTCATGTTGGAACAACAGCAGTAGAATGCCATCAAAGTCAAAGCGCAGTAAGGCTGGACCCACGGCTTCAACCAGCATCCGCAAGCACGACAACGCTTCTTTGTGGGAGTCAAACTCACGTTTGCGACTCTCTCGAAGACCAATCTTGATACCACTGAGAATGCCAGGCAGGGTCCTATCGTCTCGAGCAAGAGGATGGCCAATGGCTAAAGCTAGCTTTCCAACGGATAAAAGAGCATCTCCACGAGTCGAACTGGACGCCGAATGCAGTACTTCAAGCAAATGGGTCATACACGTCGCGTAACAATGCTCTTGAAACGCGGAAGAGTTAAATTTGGCTAATCGTGGAAACAAATTGATCACGGCAATGCGCACAGCGGTGTTTTTGTGATCTCGAAACTGCAAAATCATCCGATACACTCGGGTATAATACTGATACATGAAATCTCCCGTGTTGCGAAGCAACTCGTTGACAATCAGCAGAGCACCATGCGCCGCATCGGCATTGCCTTTGGCAAAGCCGCGTTCCACTTCATCCAGTGTTCTTCCATACCACAAGTTTTTTCGATTGGACTCACGTTGATGAATCAACGAAAAACACGCCTGCAACGAATCCGCCGAACTCTGACGCACAGCATGTTTGCTGTCCCAAAAGCCGCTCCAGATCACGTCGAAGTACTTGTCCACATGGCGATAGAAAATCGACGGCGAATTGATGGCCAATTCCTTGAGAATCATGACGCCTGCTTGACGTCGAACATGGAAACTCTCATTTTCAAGCCATACCAGTGCAGGTTTCATGTGGTACTCTTCCACAAATTCGATCAACGACGTTCCACCGGTGGACACAATATGCCCAAGTGCTCGCGAAGTCGTGCGAAGTGTCGTGACATCGGCGCCTGGTACTTTTTCAAAGATTTTGCACATGGAATGCGCATACTCAATGATGATTTGGTCGTTGCGTTCGGCGATAAACAAGTCCACGAGTTCATCCATGGCCACGATCCCGGCCAGTCGGTCAATGACTTCATTGCCGTTACAGAGTTCCATGAGTTTGGAGCTCAGTTCGGTCACGCAGTTGAGATACACATTGTGGGAAAGATCACGGGACTCGGACTCGATGTAATTGCGCAACTCGCGGGCCGTGCGGAACCGCGCCTGGGGGTTCTGGCTGCGCAAATCCGGCAGAAACTTGTAAAAGATCTCGTTGCCACTCATGATTGGTGTCACCCCACTTGCCCACACTGGAGATGACGGCAAGACAACTTTCGCACCACCAACACAGCGGTGGTCACGTGGGGGTTCTGCTGTCTTTTTGTCTTTTGCTACACCACCACCAAGAAGCGTCACCACACCACTAGGCGGTTTGCACCAAACGAGACAAAGCAAAGCAATCCAAGGGACTCGCAGTGGTTCATCCACTTGCTGCTTCTTTCCGCTCTTCTTCGTTCAACCAGTTGCCTTCCAAAGCCACAAAGCTGCTGGGAAAATCACAAGAGAACCAACAGAGCCCAGCGCAAGTATGCGGCACGGGGTTTAAGAGGTCCAAAGCTCCCTTTTGTGTTGGGGTGACCAACACTCCTAGCCCATGTCAGCAGAACTACTGTTAGATACCGACTCGACGACCGGTTTTCTGAACAGATATTACGAAAATGGCAGCATCAATTTGGGAAAATTTCAGTACATAACCCCCAGAGCATTCACACCTGGATGAGTAGTAGCAACAAGACTCTGTATTGCATCCGTCATGGGGAGTCGACGTACAATGAATGGCGAAAGCAGAGTCTGAGGAACTTCTCCTGGCTGTTTGTGCGCGATCCAATGATCTTTGATGCTCGATTGAGTGCGGAAGGAGAGCAGCAGGTGGGTCGCTCAAGCAATGCCAAGGCTGAAAGGGCGTGGTTGGCGCGGATCATTGATGGAGGGTGCTCTTTGTGACCTAAGGTCAAACGACTTGGAGAGAGCATTCGGGAACGGAAACTCCATGAACGGGTCGAGTTGATCATTGCCAGCCCTTTGACCCGCGCGATCCAGACTGCACTTGGTGGCTTTCAGGGCACGGCAGTTCCTATTAGATGTGAGGTTCACGTTGGCAATGGCCAGTTCTGAGAAAGGCAGCCGCTTGCATTGACATGCTGGTGGAAACAGTGGATCCGACTTGTCGAGAAATGCTGGACACGGCGTGTGATGTTGGTAGAAGTCCCGAAGGTAGCTCCGTTGTCATATTCCCCATGTGTGTCTGTGGAGGTGCTGATGCTTGTGTGGGGCGCCTGATTCATAGAGTTGCGCCAGGAGTTCGCTTCTTCGCACATCACAATTGACTTTGATCAGCTCCAAAACAACACTTGGTGGTGTGAAGACCCGAATCTCGTTGCTGCCTCGTCAACAACAGGCACAACCTCTCAAGACACCAATATGACTAGAGACCAAGTCGTTGCTTTGCGCGAGAACTATCGGCAACTGGACGACCGGATCCAACGCTTCCTGGTGCAGCTTCAAGAACTTCCGCAACAACAGATTGCGATCGTGGGTCACAGTTCATTTTTCAAACGCATGTTGCGCATGAAACGCAAACTGCGGAACTGTGAGATCTTCGAAGTCTCGTTGCAGGACACTTGCCGACTCAATGGTGTGGCGTTATGCAATTGTGCAAGTGGTGGAGGAGACACAGGGGAATTTGCAGTACAGAATGAATTGAGTGGCTGAAGGCACGTCCTCTGATTGTTGGAGTCTCCACATGGAACAAGTTTGGGATGCCACGACAACAGGATATCGTGCACTTGCAGCGTGGCTTGCGCCAAATTGTTGTGCGTTTGATAACCATAGAAAGCCTGCATCCATTGCAGTAACTCACCATGAAGTGCTTTATGCAGTACATGTATGCAAACCACACAGCGAGCATTACAAACAAGACCAGACCAACAGCCTGATGAGGGAACTGAGTTGAGCATTGCTGCTCTTAGCCTGTCGGGAAAGGACAGAGACGCCATCACGATCCATGTGAGTGTTTGGGTGCCTGAATTGTTGTTTTGTTAAACACGAAAGCGAGTTGCATTGCATGGAGTGGGTGGATGGTGCACTGCATGGCACGTTACGGCACAGCTCCAAAACCACACCAACTAGCAGAACACGGTGGGTGCGAGGGAACAAATAAATCCTTTCTGTCATGTCACCCACCGCACACCCAATCACTCCACTCGCGCAGACGCCGCCTTTTGCTTTCTCTTTGGACTTGTAGAGCTTCTCACTGGTCAGTAGCCATGCCAGCATCCCATGCACCTAGAATGCCCTTTCGCCATGGGGTAAGTCCCGCGGTCCACAATCGACAACCATCGCGGTCATAGACGAGTCCATCCCCGGCATACGGAATACACCATCTCCCTGTATCAACAATCATCTGTATGGTTTTGACCTAAAGATCTATTCGTTTGGACAGGTGGCTACCTTCTGTACCTATCATGGTTTCGATTGTATGGAGTTACGTATGGTTTCGTAGGTATGGATACGATGGGTTGGCCTTTTTCTTTAGCTCGCGCCTCTGCAACTGCCAAAGGAGTTGGTGATGGCGATGGCGTTGGAGTCGGTGACGGAGGTGGCGCTTCGATTCTTTTCTGGCTCCGCAAACACACTCCTTCACGGACACTCAGAGATTTGCAGTGTTTGCTTCACAACAGCCACCCACCCTAGCACCAGCGCAAAAGACTAGCCCAAAATGAGTTGCGCTGTCCGCGCTAGCCGATGTCGAGCGTTTTCGTCCGCTTCCACCGACTCGTCTTCTTCGTCGGGGTGCAGCCCCAAGTTCGTAGCTCCACCGTCTTGGACGGTGCTGATGACAGCCATGTCGACCGCTCCGGAAGAGTCCATTTGGTCGTCGGAGACCTCAAGTTCGTGTGTTTCGGAGAACTTGTTGAGCACCACAGCGAGTGGCAGCGGAAGCGGTGGTTACAAATACTTTCGCTCCCATGTGCGTGTGCAGGCAAGAGGCTGGATGTACTGGCAGCGCGACCCGCGCAACGCCCACAGCTGGACCAAAGTGTTTTGCGTGCTGGAAGAAGAGTTTCTGTGGGTCTACCAACACCAGACCCAAGTCAAGAGTTTGTTGTTTCAACTGGCCGTCAGCCATGTACAAGTGACCAGCAAGAAGACCTTTGTGGTTGTCGATCCCAACCAGGAACAGATCCAACTCAGCGTGTATCAGGACGCGCAATTCCCCCACTGGCGAAAGCAATTGGTCGAGGCGTCGCGCATGACCACGTTGTATCTGCAGCGCTTTGCCAAAAACAACGTTAAGAATCTGCCTAAGAGTTCAATGTACCGCGGAAGTCTGGTGGCGTATCGCAAAGAAGCAAACCGTCTGGCGGCCAAAGCTAAACTGCGCGGCTTTCTCGAGTCCTGCAAGAGCAGGGTACAAATGGAGATTCCGCTCTAGCGCGGGAGTTTTTCGGCAGAGCGAATGCCGATCAGTGAATGCTTGGGAACTAGGCTTGGTCTGCAATCCCACCGCTTGTTGGGAGCAGACGTGAGCATGCATTTCGCCACACCCACAAGCAGCAAACTATTTAAGAAACGGGGAAGCTCAGAGTCCTCTTTGTATCGCTTTCATCGTTGGATCATCTTCTCGGGTATCTGGCATCTCCAGCATTCTCTCTTATTTGTTCTCTTGGTATTGGTTTCCTGCTTGGCGCTTCTAAACTCCACTTCTTGCTCGTCCTGCTCCATTCATCCGTTTCCACACTGCACGTCTCTTTACTTCGTCTCTTGTGGCGGCGCTGGCTCAAGTTTCTTCGAGGCCGCTGAGCCGGTCAACACCGTGGACAAGGTCACAATGCCGATGAGCCCCGACACCGTCACAGGCACCAACATACTCAAGAAAATAGAGTCTCCACCCTGTTGTTCACGGCAGTACAACACTGCCTGCATGGGTGGACCAAGGATCATGGAGAACCAGAAGATGTAATTGCCAATCTGTGTGCCGCGAAGCCCTCGTCCAAACATGATGATCAGCACCTGAGCCATTTGCACAAAGAAGAAGTACAGCCGAATGGCTCGGAAAATAATCACGAACACCAGTTCATGGAACACGGAGGAGACCAGAAAAGTCAACGCCGTGGCGCTGCGACGACTCAGTCGATAGTTTTCCAGAGACTCCAGATAGACATGGCGCAGCAGAAACTCATGCACGGGCTTGTTCCATTTGCGCGCAAACTCGTCAAACGTAGTCGAGTTCCACCAGTCGTCATAAAAGTCGCGGTCGGCGTAGAAAGTGACTTCGGCCACACCATTGCAGATGCACTCGAAAATGATAAACCACACCATGAAATACGACCCCAAGAACGGCAACAACAAGTGCAGAATCAAAAACGTAGGATCCGCGACGGCGCTCTGGTCCAATGCAGGCTGCACGTAATCAGTCACGATGAAGTAGAACATGGCCATGCCAATGGTCACTTGGAGCACTTTTTCAAGCACATACAGCCAACGAATCTTCTCGGTTCGCGGATAACTGGGCTCATACACCAGAGTCGGGTACAACAAATACATGGTATAGTCTTTGACATTGGGGTTGGGCTTCTGGTTGTCACGGCGCGCCAATTCAATCTGCGTGCGGATGTACGAGTGCATTTTCATCATGAGCACCAGACACTCGACAAAGGCGGAAAACACGTGCACCACATTCCAATTGCGCACCCACACGCACGCAACCGTGGCGGCAAAGATACTGAATTGGAGAATATGGTGCAACGAATTGATGACAAGCCGCGGCGCGCCCCACGCGTAGAGATACACTGGAAGAAATGCTGAAAACGAGAACAGTACCTGGGCCGCAAAAGTCGACAGTACTTCGAGGAAATCCCACGACAAAAACACCGACACAAACAGTCGCGCGTCCAGCAAAATGCCATGACGATACAGATTGCTCCCTGCGGAACTGATGACATAGAGCGTGGAGCAAATGCCGGCCAGGTTGTACAGACCGCGGAATTCGCTCGAGTAGACTTTGGAGCGGCGATCCGCGAGGTCCATCGGGGAAATGCCGTGCTCAAAGCGCTTCATGCGCAAGCGATTGGGCGTGGTCTCCTGTTTAGGGAGTTGGCTCTTGGTGCTAATCGATCTGTCATTGGAAGGACACGATGAGGATGATCCTTTGACAGGTGTCTTGGGCGGCTCTTGCGGCTTGCAAGGACCAACGCAGGTCTCGGCCGTCATGTCTTCAACTGAACTCAGCCGGCTCTTGGCAAGCGGGCAATAACAAAACCAAAGGCTTCAACCAAGGAACAGACACTTGGCGACTGACTGGCCCCAACAACTTCAGCTTCACCACCCCCCTGCACTGTTGGGAACTGAACTGGGTTGAGGATCCAAGTGATTGAAACGCTCCACAGCAAGAAATCGACCGCCACACGCTAAAACAAACGCGATGAAATCAAAAGGAAACCAGCGAGCGCTTGCCGTTGGCCGCTTTGTGGTTGATCTGGGGAATGATCACTCCCTAGAGATCTGAGTCGCCGCCATCCCTAGTTTTTTTGCTGGGTGTGTCGCCACAACGCAGCGGGTCGTATGCCATGGGTCTAAGACCGTAAACAACCCAACCCGTCACCCATTATCACGATTCAACGTTAGGAATGGATCTACTGCAACCCACGGGTTGGGTTCAAGCAAACCCACCTAAACTCGCATTTTGAACCCACGAAAGAGGTTACCTTGGGGTATGAGTTTTGCTATGGCAGGCTCTTTCCACGAAGGCGCTTTGGCCGTTTGGAATGCAACTGGTACTGTGTGACATGAAAGACCTTCGCTGCGATGCTACATTGGCACAACGATGATGTCGTTAGGTTTTCTTGCTCCCTTTCGGACTGTCTAAATAAAGCTCACAGAGACACCGACCCAGCACCAGGATCAGAATCAGACCGACGTAGCCCGTCAAGCCATGGTGTGGCCCACACCAAGTGGCATCAGTCATCCTGCCCATAACACACACAGTGAGCTTATGGTTCTGGATTTCCACCTGATTCACTCTATTTATTTATATCTTGCGTCACTCCAAGGGGTTCGTTTTCTTTATTTTTCGAAAGGTACAGTACCAGCGGAAGAAAGGGGTTGCCATTGGTGGGTTTCTTAGCCAATCAAGTTTGGCAGGTCATGGCCATCTGCATTTGGTTTGTTCGATGGAACTGGTCCAAGTCTAAAGAGCGCCAAACGCGTTGACCACTTTGCAGCACTGTTCATCTGTGGAAGCCATTGCCAGCCAGTGTCGGCCTGCAAGCATCAACGTAGCATCAGATCGGATCAGTATTGGATCGGATCGCTCGCAGTCCTAAACACGAGAGCAAACGTGTCTTATCAGGCGGCGTTGTTGTCGTGATCTTCTTGCTCGACTCGCACCTGTCACTCGCCTTTTCGCGGCTCTTGGCCAGTACCGACCACCTCAAGAGAAACCCGACAATGCGCGACAAGCCAGAACGTATTTCGCTTCACGAACTGGATAAACACGTGGTGCTTTCTCAATCAGGCGAAAAGAATGCCAAAGGTACGACACATGCTGCTGTGATCGTTTGGGTGTGGCATTGATGGCTCGTTTGCTTGCTGTTGAATGTCTCCGAATGAAAACGGTCAGGTGTTTAACCTCTGGTGTATTTGCCTTTCAATTCACATGCAGATCTGACGCGCTGCTCGTCTCGCGCATCGACTGTCAGTGACTCGGAAAGCGCTTCGTCTTCGCCGGTGCCGTTTAAAAGCTGGAAGAGCCATGCGGAAGCCATCATGGAACAACCCGGTGAACTGCGCAAGCTTTGGCTGGAACCCGACCATAAACTCTTCAAAGTGCGTGGCGCGGACTATCTCAATGATCATGCCAAGGTGGTCTCCGACTCGCCATGTGAGTGCACTCGTTGTGTCAGGCAAAAAGGTCGCCACATGTCGGTACCTGACTAATGGTTTTGGCATGCCGCTTGTGGTGAATGCCTAGTGTTTGAGCTGGTGTGGTTTGATCTCTTTGAAGGAAACCATGACGATATGCTGCACATGGCGGAGAATCCAAAGGGTTTTTATCAAAGGGCCCGTGCGAAATACGGCGACAACATGCCGAAGATCCTGATCGTGACATGGATCGTTCCTGGATCGCCCATTATCGGTTGTGTGCATTATTTCGCACTCAAGCAGCGCTCCAGCTTTGGTTTTGGCTCTTCTTCATCGTCTACTGGAATCACTCGAAGTGAAAGTGTTGCGCTGGATCTTTGGCAGCGCTTTTGGAACGGCGACGATGCATTTCGCAAGAAACGTCTGAAATTCATTCCAAATCTGGTCGATGGGCCCTGGTTGTTGCGCAAAAGCGTAGGCTCCAAGCCATTGATCATCTCGAATGCGCTGCAAGTGAATTATCACAAAGGTGACCATTATTTGGAGGCGTCCATCGACATTTGCTCCGATCTGGTGGCAAGACATGTCACGTCAATGTGTCGCACCAACATTGCCTCGCTGGTGGTGGACATGGCGTTTGTCATCGAGGGCCAAGAAGAAGAAGAACTACCAGAGACTTTACTGTGTTGTGTGCGATATGATCACCTTGATCTCAAGTGGGCGTATCCCGTCAAGCACGCGAAATCGAGCTAGACTCGGCCGCCAGTGAAGCACGAAAAGATCCTTCACACCAGTATCCTACCGCAAACGACACAACTCCGACTTAGTAGTCTTCTCACTCCATTGGTCTTTGTATTATAGTAAAGTGTGCGATCTTAATGCCTTTGATCCACCGTCATTGACTCAATACAGCCTCACAGCATTGGAGAGAGTCATTCTCACTCTTTACACGACGTGTTGATGGATACTGTACATCTCAACCTCGGTTAAGTACGCGACGTGTAGCATTGATAGACAACCATGTGAGTCAGGCAATGCGTGAATGGGTCGATTAGAGCAGTGGTTGCTTCTTTCCAAAAACCCATGAGATTAGCTCGAAAGATCGTGTAGCACGTTCAGCTGATTCATGTGGTGTTGACTTAAATGCTAGGTCTGCGCGTCAAGCCAAGAGACTGCTGGCAAGCCAACAAGAACATGTCGAGGAGGAGGACTTGATCGATGAAGAAGAATCGAAGCCCGCCACTCGCAGTGCCGGGTTTGCCTTTCTGCTGGATGATTCATCTTCTGAGGAAGAAGAAGACGAGGACGAAGAAGAGGAGGAAGTTGAGGAAGAAGAACGAGCGGTTGAGCAACACAAAGAAACGAGGGTGAAAACGGAGCCCAAACATGAAGAGCAAGTCACCGAAGCAGTTGAACAGTTGCCATGTTTTGCGTCCAGCAACAAAGCGAAGAAACGCAATGCAAAGAAAAAGAACCAAAAGAAAAAGAAACAGCCGGGCGCCAAAGACGAATCGATCAACCAAGTGGCCGTCGCGAAAGACCAAGATGAAGACGCTTTACTGGATGCCCTAGTGGCCAACGCCAATGAACTGGCTGTCGAAGAAGGACTCGAAGAGTTTGCGCATGACCCAAAGCACGATTTGCTGGCGGTTCAGATGCAGTTTTTGAATGCTGACAAGGAAATGAAGCGGATCTTTGGAGTAAGCTAATGTTCAGCGTCTTCTGATCCTTTTCTGATGACACAACAAAACCAACAATCATTTTGACTCAATCAATAGGTTCGCGATCGTGACAGCACGGCAAGTGACATTCCTGGGCGTTCCAATCGTCGCAACAACGTTACTCGTCGCACGACCAAGCGAGTGGTGATGGTTACCCCGCTTGATGAGTGGCCGAGACCTCCAACATTTGTGGGTGGAGGCATTCGCTGGACCCGTGCGAATCGACCCGATCAACAAGGTTGGGATCGTAATTGCCAGTACTTTGAGATTGATTGGTCGATCGCATACAAAAAGGTGTGCGACGCTATCAGATTATCTGTGCCGTACAGACCTCTCATGTTGATGATGGTGTTCTCTTAGCTTCAAGACGAGTTTGAAGCGGTGCAACGCACCCACGACCCCAACGTCATTGGTCTGTTTCTTCAACGCTATCCTTTCCACGTCGATGCTCTGCTTCAAATGAGCGAAGTGTTTCAACATCATGGCCAGATGGACCATGCTTCGGACTGCATCAAGAGATGCATTTTCCTGTTCGAACTCGCCTGGGCTGAACAATTCGATGTGTCCAAAGGAAACTGCCGCATGAGTTATAACGCGGGACACAACGATGGATTCTTCCGTGCGCTGTTTCTCTACATGAAGCAAGTGGGAAGACGAGGTTGCCTGCGAAGTGCGTTTGAGATGGCCAAACTGATACTGAGTCTTGATCCCAATGGAGACCCCATGAATGTGCTGCTGTGTTTGGATTATTATGCGCTGTCCGCCCGCCAGTACGACTTTGTGGCAAAACTTGCCGACACGCATCTACTCGGTGTCGATCGCTTTGCCAAGGTCCAGGCGTCTTCGAAAGCACCACTCGGGAAGGAGAGCAAGGATAAGAAGAACTCAACCACCCTTGTACTACCAACGTGGCAGTTCTCGCTGGCTTTGGCTAAGTGAGTTATTGTTGTTGATGAATACGCCTGATTTCTTACGTATCAAGAGCTAACGATAAGTGTTGATGCTCTGTGTGCGTCAAGATTCCATCTCGGTCAGGTGGAGGAGGCTAAAGAGCTGTTGACAAGCGCTTTGCTGCGCTTCCCAAGTGTGTTGGGTCGACTTGTCGATAAATGCGGCCTCAAGACCAGTTGCGCACCATGGAACGCTGTGGTAGATCACATGGTCTTTGCCAATTGCGAACTGGCCTGTAGTTTGGACGACGACAACGACGTCAAGCACTTGCTGGGCATTTACGTGGCGCGCCACTTTTCGCTTTGGAAAGTCAATGAAGTGCAAACGCTGTTGTTGCAAGCTGCGCAGCAAGCGATGGATCGAAGAAGTGCCACCATGCTCGAAAGTGAACGAGAAGTGCTGGAGCTCCCGGCAGCTTTGAAGAAATACAGACGTGCTGCGCTGCATGGTAATGTAGCATTCAAAGTCGTACAAATCTGGGTGGATGGCATTGCCTACTGCGTTGAAAGGCTCTGATGTTTCTTTATTTTTGTCTCTTTAATAGACTACTCGGATGAGATCACCACGCTTCCACCGGACCACCCCATGATGCGTCCACCAGAGCTCCCACAGGAGCTTGACGCTGAACAAATGGCTGCGCTGGCGGATATGCAAGAGCAAATGCAACAGGGTAATCTACCGGCCGACGCCAACCCTTTGCTGCTGTTTCTGCAGACACTTTTGCCCTGGAACCGCGTGCAGCAGGGCGGTGGCGGTCAACATGAACCTGGCGCCGACGCTGCCCATCCAGCTCCACGGGATGCACAGCCATAACTGGAGATTGAGTTCTTGAAAAGGTGGGTTCAGATCAAAAGATCGGAGGCCTTGAAAGAATTAATACACTGGGACAACTGATCATCCTCAAACTGAACTTAACTATGGCCGAAAACCTGTTTAACTGCATCCAATTCGAAAAACAAGCCCTTTTCCTGATATCACACTGGCTCACCCCACGCTCCAACACACACACATCGAGTCTCACTGCCCACGACTGACACTGAGTGTGGCGAAGTCGAGACCGCGCCACAAGAGGATTCCGAGCAGCGTGCGAAGCCGAAGGTAAATGGGCAACAGCAACAGTCAGAACCTTGGTGCTGACGGAAGAAGAAGCGGAAGAAGAGGAGGTAATAGCTCTCGTTCCCGTCAAAAGCCACAACAGCAGCAGCCACAGCAGCCACAGCAGTCACCACCGCACCAACAACAGCAGCAGACTTCTCCCGCCGCGATGAACCCGAATTTTCCTCCTGTGAACATGGGCGGTCAGAACTCGCCCGTCGGTCCTCCGACGCCACCGACGGCGGTCGTGATTCCTCCACCTGCCCCCAAGCCAGCTGCGTACCAGCAAGCGCGCAATCCAGCCCAGGGCCGAGGACGAGAGTTGGTACGTTTGATTGACCACGGGGGGGGAAATACTGGACAGAATGAGGACTTCCCTTTGGCTGTCTTGTGCCGTGCGCTAACGTGGAAGGGGGGTTTGTCGTATCGACCTTTGGATGTTGGATAGATCACGGGCAGCCTTCGTGATGTGAATGAGTTCTATGACATTGAGAAGAAGGAACTTGGTCATGGTAATGGAGTAGTTCTTTGTCCGTATATCATGACATGTGGTGACCTGGTAACCTTTCGGTGGTTGGATACAGGTCACTATGGCACCGTGCGCACGGGTATCTGCAAGCAGACAGGACGCAAAGTGGCCATTAAGACCATTCCCAAAGTCAAAGTCAGTCGCCCCGAGACCATGCGTCGCGAGATTGAGATCCTCAAGACCTTGAACCACCCCAATATCATCAAACTCTACGACGTGTTTGAAGGCACGCGTCATCTGCATCTCGTCACGGAACTCTGCACGGGCGGAGAACTCTTTGATCGCATCATTGCGCGTGGGCATTACTCTGAAGCCGATGCTGCCAAATTGGTGCGCAAGATCACGGAAGCCGTCAAGCATTGCCATGACCGAGACATTTGCCATCGGTACGAGGGCATATTGCTGGTGTTGTATGGAGAAACGGGAATTGGACGCTGACTAATCACCAATTGTGCTGCTTATGTCTGCAGTGATCTCAAGCCCGAAAACTTCTTGTTTGAGACCCCCGCAGAAGACGCAGAGCTCAAAGTCATTGATTTTGGCCTCTCGCGAATGGATGACGACCACGCAGGCGTCATGACCACTCGTGTCGGCACTCCGTACTACATTGGTGCAGTGGATACAAAAAGCGCTTTGCATGATCCTAATGGCTGGGTCGGGGTCTGATGGGTTGATTATGTCTGCGTGAATGTTGAAACAGCACCGGAGGTGCTGGGTCGTCGCTACGACAAGTCGTGTGACTTGTGGAGCATTGGTGTGATCACGTACATTTTGTTGTGCGGGTATCCGCCGTTCTATGGAGACACGGACCCCGAGATTTTCGCGTCGGTACGATCCGGCAGATACGACTTTGACACCCCCGAATGGGCTGACGTGAGTCAAGAAGCCATGGATTTGATCAAGCACCTGCTGCTTTTGGATCCATCCAAGCGTTTGACGGCGGAACAGGTACGACTACACCATGGATCTGTCGTGGATAGCTGAATGCTCGGATGGTCTTGGTGAAATGAGGTCATCTTCTTGTGGTTAGACTCTGCGCCACCCATGGCTTTCTGGTATGGCGCCGACCAGACAAATCTCGATGGGTTCGTCCATCTTCAACAGCCTCAAGCGCTTCACGGGTCACAACAAACTCAAGAAGGCTGCTTTGGGTGTCATTGCCGATCAGATGACCGAAGGCGAGATTGCCGAACTCAAGGTGCGCCGTTGCTTGAGGCAAATGGCCCATAATACCACTCACGGATGGCCTTGGCTTGCGTTGTAGAACCAATTCATGGCCATCGATGCGGATGGCAATGGCGTGATCACCGTTGCGGAACTGGCCGATGCGCTTCGCGACATGGGCCACGGCATGATTGAAGAAGAAGTGACGGAGCTTTTGGCCGGCATTGACATTGACGGCGATGGGTTGATCGATTACCCAGAGTTTTTGGCGGCCACCATGAAGCGTAACCTGGCCAACAAGGAACATTACTTGCAGAACGCGTTCAACTACTTTGACACCAAGAAGCAGGGCGTCATCACCAAGGCTGATCTGGTGCAGTTTATGGGCAGCGAAGAGCAAGCAGAAGAAGTGATGCAGGAAGTGGACACCAATGGTGATGGCTGCATCAGTTTTGACGAATTTGTTGCCATGATGAACCACCGCGGGTTTGGCGAAGACACGATGGAAGATGTTGAGCAGCCCACGAGCTTTTTGCCGGTCGGCATGGAGCAACAGCAACAACCGTCAAGCGGCAGTGGCCACCGTCAAACCGAGCTTTAAGCAGAGGTTTGTTTTTTCATGCTGCAACCTGACCGGAGAGGCATGGAAGGAGAAGGAGGAAGAGAGTTCCGATCAATTGATTTGGGTATTGTGTTGCTTGTTTTGCCTATAAAAGAGACACGAAAAGAGAAAGACAAAGAGCCATGGAGTTGGTTGGTTTGGCGGACGGTATTAAGTATCATTCGTGTGGCCCACATAACCTCGTTTGAATTTTCAAAACACACATTCCAGCCCCGCGGCGGTTTGGTGCACCAGCTGGATTGAGCCTTGACTTGACGAAGCGTTCTCTCCAGAGGCCAAAGCGCCATGCCTGCACGACCCCAACGACAGGTGGATGTAGTAGTTCGTGTGCGTCCGCTTCTCCCCAGGGAGAAACTCAAACCGTTGGGCGTGGAGCTCACCAAATCCACCACCAAGAGCAAACCCCATCTGGTGAAATTGTTTCGGTCTCTCGTGTTTTCTTCGTCTCCTTCTTCCTCAACAGTGGAAGAAGAAAGAGTAGAATTCGAGTTTGAGAAATGCTACGATGAAAAAGCCACCCAGCGCACCATTTTCATGCGCGAACTGGTGCCGTCGATTCAAAGAGTGCTAGAGGGTCAACACGTGACTGTGTTTGCCTACGGCGCCACGGGCACCGGCAAGACGTTCACCATGGAAGGCAACAAACGCAATTTGGGCATGATTCCGCGCTGTCTGAAGACTCTGTTGGAGAATTGTGAGGCCCAGCGCGCGAGCAAAAATCACATCCAGGTGCAAGTGGCCTTTTTGGAGATTTACAACGACAAAGTGCTGGATCTGTTTGTGTCCAAAGCCAAGCAAAGCGATCTACCCATTCGTCAGCACACCGATGGAAGCATTGTGGTGCAGGGATTGAGTCACAAGACCATTACCACGCTGCAAGAATTTGAAGAATTGTATGCCAAAGGTACTTCCAATCGACGCACAGCCAGCACTTTGTTGAACGACGCTTCCAGTCGAAGTCATTGCATTCTTCTTGTGGAACTGCAATGCCAAGATGTGGTCACAGGCCAGTGGGTGAATGGCAAAATGCATCTGATCGATCTGGCCGGAAGCGAAGACAATCGTCGCGCAGGTAACACTGGCGAAAGACTGCAGGAAAGCGGCAAAATCAACATGTCGTTGTTTGTGTTGGGCAAAGTGATTGCCGCCTTGAATACGGACCCGAGCCAGCGCATCCCGTTTCGAGACAGCAAGTTGACACGGTTGCTGGAAGACAGTCTAGGCGGAAGCCATCGAGCCATCATGTTCTGCAACATTGCTCCTACCCAGTCGATGTTTCAAGAGAACCTACAAACGCTCAAGTACGCTTTGAAGGCCAAAGGGATCGTCAACATTCGAGAAGTTCCTCCTGCATCAACGCGTGGTTCCCAACCGACTGCTGGATCGTCCACAAGGGTTTCTACTACTGTTTCAAAGAGTGCACAGTCAAAAACCAATGACGCTAACAGGAACTCGACTACGCCTACGTTGACTCAAAAGACTGGAGCAAGGATGACAACTCCACCATCTGGTGGTAGTATTTCAAGGTCAACGGCCAAAGAAAAGAAGACTAACATGAGTACTCTGCCTCTGAAAAGTTCACTGGGCGGTCTACTGAAGGAGAGAACTCCACCATCCTCTTTGAAAGTTGTGAGCAAGATCAAGCAAGATTCGAAGACCACGACAGCTAAAGCGTTGACCACTTTAAGAACAATAGGCGCGACTAAGACGCCAGCAGCAAAAGAACCGGCAAGCATGAGACGAATGAGCATGGCAACGCCACGAGCACCAAGCATCGCGTCAGGTCGTCTGAGTGCCACCAAACCGATACGAGCGCTGCCAACAAACACAGCCACCGATGGCCCCATCAAGTCGAGGCCTGTGTCACTTAAAAGATCTCTCTCTACCTTGGGTGGTAGTCTTGTTGGGTCAAAACCGCTTCGAGTGCCAGCAGGCACTAAGAAAACGCCGTCTCCCTCTTTGAAGCGACCTCGCAACGAAGGCTCATCTTGTGCGTTTGAGAGTAATGGCATTACCAATAGAAGTAGCACGAGCCTGTCGACCATCATTGGCGGACTTGGATCCACTCGACTTTCTAGTACCAACAACCAGTTCAACACATTACGCGTGCCGTTGTCTACGATTTCAAGGAACGATCAAGAGTCCCTGACAGTGTCTCGAATCACTCATCTTTCAAAGTCAAACCAGCATCATCAACAACAGCAGCCGCAGAGCAAATGGCAGCACATCAGTCCCCAAGCCGACAAAGAGAACCAACGACGCATTGTAAATGTCAACGACAAGACTCATCACACTCTATCACCGGCCAAAAGCCAGCCAGATGCGGTGGAAGAAGCCAAACGACTCGTGTCTATTGCTCTGGGTTTTGAGAAACAGCAAAAGGCAATCTTTGCATTGGTCTTGTTCAAGAGAGCGTGTTGGTTGCTTCCCGAAACCAGCGAAAAACTCGCTGAACGGATCGCGTCACTCGAGCAAAAGTGTCGAGAAGACTTCAAAACAGCCGATTGTCCATTGCGGCTTCGCTGTCTGCTTAAAGACCCCACCATCTCAACCAATGAGTTTCTTCAGGTAAGCATTGAGTTTACTGGTGCACCACCATGTGGGACGCGACGCTCACTGTCTTGTGACACAGGAACTCTACGAGTGGTGCGTTTTGGAGACCTTCAACTCTGGATCCAAGGCGGAATTGATGGAGATCCCAACCATCGGCGCCAAGAAGGCTGAAAAAATCCTGGAGACAAGACAAACCGTGCGCTCATTTGAGCAAATGAGCGAGTTGGTGGTGTTGCCAGGCTTCACCAGCAAGATGATTGGCAAGATCCGTGACAGTAGTGAGAGCTACTTCAAGCACCTGTTAAATGTTTGAAACAATGTGTTAGAAAGTCAGGTATCATGTGTTGGATAGCATTCGGACCTACCTGAGTTTGAAGCACTCATCGCAACAGACCCACCATGACGTGGAAAGCACCAGCAGAAGTGCCTTTGCAGCGCCGAGTGGAGTCCATGGAGTGTGGAGGCAAGCACAGCAAATGGATTGACGTATACACCGACATGTGGTTCTTGGAAAAGAGTCGTCGTCGCAAGCCTGGTGCTGCTCGTTCGCTGGAGAAATACGTTCGCGATGACCTTTGCTGTGGCCTCCCCGGGTGCCTGCTGTGTTACGACACGGTCAAGCCTTCCGCTTCGGCAACAACACGATCAAGACGCCATGGATCTTTGTCTTCATCATCTTCGGGAAGTTCCTTGTCCACCAGTTCTGATGCTCCGCTTGTGCTCATTCCGGACGCCTTGGGACTGATCCAATGCGTGGAACTGCTGCAAGAGCCGCTGGTGCGTGACCAAGTCGACGTCGTGGTGGTTTTGCAGTCGGTGCTGCAAGAAGCCATTGGGTTCATGCCAACGCGAGAAAGCGGCCAACTGCGAGGCTTTTTGCAACAAGAAAGAGAGCGCTGGCAAGTGTTGCATGGTGACGGGCGTGACGAGACTTCCTACTCACCGCAGAGTTCTTCATCGTCGTCCAGTGGAGGCAGAGGCCGGGTGGTATTCTTTGCCGACCAGCATTTTCAACCGACACTCTGCACCGCAGCAAATGTTAAAGTGATGGAACCACAGAGCCAGCGCTTCAGAACCGCCCTGCGCGCAGGGGTAAACTGGTACCATCACCATCTCCAGCAGTTGATGAATATCACACAAGACCCCGCCCAAGCAAACCACAAAGAAAGCTCTGCGAAACCTACAGTGGTGTGCATGACCAACGATGAAGCGCTCTGGAGCGAATGGAACGATGGATCCAATGGTGCGTTGGTGTCTGTAGGGGCGATGAACTGTGCGCAGTTTGTGCATAACCACTTACCGCATTTGGATGACCTAACAAGAGACGATTTGGTGGACCTGGCCGTGTCGACGTGTGAGCTGGTTTTGCAATGGAAGGACCAACAAGAGACCCACAGTGGAGACTTTCAGCCCCATTGGACGATGGGTGAAATGGAGCACAAGCTCGCCACTGCAACGAACGACTCGGTGGTGCGGGGCAAATTCCAGGTCAATAGTCACAATCCGATGGAGGCCTTTGTGAAAATCGCAACAAAGGGGAATGTCAATCCCGGCGAGGAGACGAAAGTGTTTGTGTCTGGACGAAAGTGCATGAATCGAGCAATCCACGGCGATGAAGTGGTCGTGGAGTTGCTGCCCAAACACGAATGGCTTGCGCCGAAAAGCGAGCGCTTTCTGGTGCACTATGCAACTGATGAGAGCAATGATCCAAAGAGCATCAAGACTTCGCTGCAAAACGATCTGGAAATGGACGATATGGATCAAGACTTGAGGAACTCGGGATCGAGTTTGGCGGAGGCGACAGTGCCAACGGGACGAGTCGTCGGCATTCTCCGACGAAATCAACGCAAATACATTGCGACCATTCTTTCGTCGACAGTCTCACCGCAGGATGATTTTGCTTTGGCCATTCCGATGAACATTCGCATCCCAAAAGTCCGGGTTCGATCCCAACGCATGGAAGCTCTTGTCGATCAAAGGATTCATGTTGTCATTGACGACTGGCCCATTGATTCGATGTACCCACATGGTCATTACGTTGGCGTACTGGGCAAGAATGGTCAGTTGGGCACTGAAATGAGTGCCTTGCTAGCTGAACATGAGGTTGAGGAAGCGCGGTTTTGCGAAGCTGCGCTGGCGTGTCTTCCTGATTGCGACATTGAGGCCAATTGCATTGCCGAATGTTCCACCGCCAAACGACCGCAGTTTTGCAGACTCTTGAACTGGAAAGTCCCCGAAGAAGAAGAACACGAACAAGCCAATCGACGGGATTTACGTACAAGCCATCGTGTGTTTAGCGTCGATCCGCCCGGTTGCCAGGACATTGATGATGCCATGTCTGTTCGAGTTCTACCAAATGGGAATATCGAGCTTGGTGTTCATATCGCTGATGTGTCGTATTTCGTGGAGCATGAGAGTGCGCTAGACCACGAAGCGCGGCATCGAGGCACCACGGTGTATTTAGTCGGCCAACGGCTTGATATGTTGCCTTCCGTTCTCAGTGCGGATGTTTGCTCGTTGCACGAGAAACGTGATCGACTCGCGGTGAGTGTGCTGTGGGAGTTGAACAAGGATACGCTGCAAGTCATTGAGTCCAAGACGTGGTTTGGTCGAACGATCATTCGCTCTTGTGCTGCTATGACGTACGACCAAGCCCACGCTTTGTTGTTGGGCATGAGCCCAGATGGTATGGCTGGCAACTTTTCCAACAGATCTGTGAGCAAACCAACTCATGAGGGCGTCGCTGGAGGACCGATTGCTAGAGAATTACATGCTCCACTGCGGCAAGATTTGCTGTTGTTGCGACAAATCTCTCGCAAACTCGCCCAAGCTCGTGGCGAACAAGGTGGATTGGATCTATCACGAAAAGAAGAGCTGCGTTTTGCGTTGAGTGTTTCGGAATTGGGCCGTGGCGAAGTGGAAATCAACGTGAAAGAGAGCCTTGAGATTCATCATGTGATCGCCGAGTTGATGATTCTTGCCAACACGAGTGTAGCCAAACAAATCTACAAGGTGTTTCCGGAAAGCGCACTCTTGAGACGCCACGCACCACCTAGCGGGAGTCGTTTTGCGCAATTACAAAAGCTCGCGGAAGCCAAAGGAATCCACATTGATAGCCGTAGCAATCTGACTTTTCAACAATCCTTGGACCAAGCGTCAAGACAAGATGGTGTAGACGATGAGACCATGAGTTTGTTGCGGTCGTTGGCGGTGCGAGTGATGACGGAAGCAGAGTACATTTGTGCAAGTGATGCAATGGCTTTTGAGGACCAGGACATCATGTCATCGGCTGGTTTCTCTCGTTTCGCACATTATGGACTCGGGCTCGAGTTTTACACCCATTTCACATCGCCCATTCGTCGCTATGCCGATGTGATTGTGCATCGCCAGCTCTTGCGTTCCATTTCAACAACTCCAAACCAAGCATCACCAACGTCCGGTCCACCAGCAAACATCGCTTCCGTTGCTCAATTGCCGTCATCGTCGGTGATGTCGGTCTTGGACGAAATGGATGAAGATGCATTCCTGGACGATCTGGTTTCTGGTGTGGAGAGTAACTTGGTGCTGTCGGACACGAAGGAGAGCACAACCGCCGAAGAAGTGACCAGCGTCGCCGTCGACGTTCTTGCAGCGAACGAAGCGCAGCAGAAGCCTCTGTTTCCGCCAAAGCAGCTCGTTCCGTTGGCAAATTATCTCAATCGCAAGCATCGCAATGCTAAGAATGCCGCTCGCAGCTGCGACGAGTTGTTTCTGGCACTGTACTTTGCAAGCCACACCGTGGAGTGCACTGCGATCATCATGGCACTCAAGCAGAATGGCTTTCTGGTGTACATTCCTCAATACGATTTGCGTGCCCCGGTGTATCTTCGCGACAAAGATGGAAACGTGCAAATGGACCCGTTGCTCTGTGGATTGAGACTCGTGGATTCCAGACCTGCCACCGGACTGTTTGCCAAACATGATGCGATTCGTTTGCTGCCCGACATGGAAATCGTTCTGGATGAAGAAGGCGAATTGTTGCAGGTCCTGAGTGAGCGCGAAGAGGAAGAGAGCATTGGCTGTGAGTTTCGTATTCTGGAAGAGATTCGCGTTCAAATCTCGTGCGATTTGTCGCTGTCAAGTGCTCGATTGCCGCAATTACAAGTTCTGATGGTTGGCAAACTGCATGCCAACAGAAGTGCCACCCGAGCAGCAGGGTCAGGCGTGGACATTGGAACTGGGTGCAGACGCGACACTTTATTAGCCATGCGCAATCAGAGTTCGATCCGTGAAGTTCGTCGCGTTGTGTATGAAGCCGATCAGGTTGCCAAGGCTCAGGAAGCAACCAAGGTCGCTGCTTCCAGAAACCAGCTTCCCAAAGCGACCTTTCTCAAGACCTGTGGCGTGTATTACCAGCATGCTGCATGCAACACAAAGCAGGTGAATCTGTACGACTTGATTGCGCAACTAGAAACCAAGCTCTTGCTCGGAATGCCGCTTGATGAAGAGACAGTAGACAAATCAGCTGCTCCTGCTCCTGGTGCTGCTGCTGCTGCAACGGAAAAGCAGCAAGCCAAGAAGTGGCAACCCAAGAAGAAATCTGACAAACAGGCTGCGACTGCAGCAGCATCGTTAAAGCAGGTCTGGGGTCCTGGCAGGATCGTGTTTGGCAATTACGAGCGCGCCGTGCACCAAAAGTACAACACCACGCTGGCCAATTATCTGAGCTCTCGTTCCTCCGAATTGGAAGAAGCCATGTCGACGAAGGCCTCCAGAGCCGAGTCGACGGGTGACCATTTGTCTTCGGCTGCAGCGATGCAACGACTGCAACGTGAAGCGCTAGTGCGCACCCAAAAGCTTGCCAACGAGAAGCGCCATGACCGTATCAACCGCAGAAACAAGGCCAATTGACATTTCCATCCCGTGATGGTGGGGTATGGGACGAGACGTGGTAGTTGTGTTGTTAATTAACTGCAATCGGATTGGGTGACGTTGTTTGTAACGATGTCTACCGGACAAAATACCGGTTTGGGGACCAGTGCGATGGGCCTGTTTTTGCCCCTTCTCTCTTCAGCACAACACACCAAGTGGGAAGGCGACCACAACAAGCCCGCCCAATGGAGAATCGAACGGATGAATTTCTGCAGATTTGTCAGAGTTACAAGCGGAAACAGGGCGAAATACGATCTCAAAAGGTGATTCAACATCGATTTTGACCCATTGGATTTGTTTGTTGTTGTTGTTTGTTGTTCGGGCTTCAAACGACCCCTACAAACCGACAAACTGGGGGCGTGTTGGACCAATGTCACGAGGATATAATGGGGAACTTGCTGAAGCTGCTGACTGACCTCATTGTGTGGATGCTGCGCTCCAAATGGGTTTTCCAATTGTTCATAGAAACCGCGGAATTTAGCACAGGAAAATGCACAGTTCACCGCTGCGGCTTCGGATATTTCCAAAGAGATCTTTCAGACGTCCAAACGACTGCAGAAACTCACCCAATGTGCGTGGCATTTGCTGGACAGTACCAAGAGGAAAATGCGGTTGACCTCACGAATGTGAATGTTGTATGTATATATGGCGCTTTGAATGGACGACTGCAGTGGTGCGGCAGAACAACATGTTTAACGATCCGACCGAGTCCATCAACGAGTTGGCGGCACTGGTCAAGAAAGACATCACAGACATCAACATCCAGCTGGACAACCTCGGTGTACGGAACAGGATCAATGCGCCGTTACGCCATTTGCAGCAGATAGCTGACAACTGGATGATAGGAATACCTCCACAGCAAACGCACTTCCGCTAGTTCACGGCAGGCGGCGAGCCATTCGGATGCGATCGTCTCGCTCATGAAATCAAATCTCATGTCCACAACAAGAGGCTTCAAAGACATTTTAGAGGTGGATCCTTTGGTTGCTTCTTGCATGACCGGATAATGGAAGAAGAACTGACGACTTTTGGGTCATGCTCCCATCGACAGGTGCGACAAGAGAACATGAAGATCCAGCAGAACCGCAAGGCGCGGTATGGCAAGACTTCTTCCACAGCATTAGGCAAACCGTTAGCATTCCGACCGCCGCCACCGTCTGCTGGTGGCTTTGGTGATGGCCCTCCGAGCTCTTCGTCTTCTTCGTCCAACTTTGGTGGCAACCCGTTTGGCAGTGCAAGTGCTCCAGGCAGTGGCAATGGCAATGGCAATGGCATGTTTCTGCCTCGACCCGATGGTGTCCAGAGCGAGGATTCTGGTAGTAGTGAACTCAGACCTCTCATTGCAACCTACAACCAGGAGCAAATGGTCGCTGAACAGCAGAGTTATTCCGAGAGTCGAGCCGAAGCCGTGGCCGCCATTCAGAGCCACATCGTGGACATGGGTCAAATGTTTGGACGACTATCCACACTCATTCAAGAACAGGGCGATATGGTGCAGAGGTACAGTGGCGATTGCCAGTTGACCGAGGATACCTCACGTATTGACGCGGTTTGTTCTGTGCCGTTAACAGAATCGATGACAATGTGGATGACATGGTCATGAACGTGAGTGCCGGTCAAAACGAATTACTTCGATACTTTACCAGTCTCTCCAACAACCGCATGCTGGCGGCCAAAGTGATGGGCATTCTCTTTGTATTTTTGGTTTTCTTCATGTTCTTCATGGCGTAAATTCCACCACCACCACCCCCAAGTGTCGGTGAAGCCAAGCAGACACCCACCATCGTCAATTCCCCCAAGCAACAACGCAAAGGAACGTTGTTGTTGGTTTTTGATAGATACAGTAATTGAATGTGTTATTTGGATGGGCGAGGAGTGTTGAAAGGTCACGAATTGACAACATTGGGTGATGATGGCCAAGCTTTTTCTTCAGTCTACCAGGTGTCCACAAGTAGAGAACGATCTGTGCAAGAAACAAAGATACAGTTAACACAAAACCGTCTGTTTCAGATCGTTTGACACGCACTGCTAATTACTCGCTACGGCTGCTGCTTTGCTTGCTACTCGCTGGCACTTATGAGGTCTGTGGAGGGTGGTCGGATGTTGACGTCGTTGTGGGTTGGTGGTGCAGTTGTTCCCATTTCTCTCGTTTGTTGCGTTCCTGCATGGCCAAATAGCCGAGCACCAGCGCCAACACGGTGGCGCCCTGCGCAGCGATTCTTGCGCGCATCAGTCGCTGTTGCGACAGGCCGTCGGCGCGGCGCGCAAACATGTACAATCCGGTGCCCAGTGCGCCCGTGGTGGCGACCAATCCGGCCGGCACAAGAGGTTCCATTTTGCACTTGCGGATGAGCTTTTGGATGCCGCTTTCCTGTTGTGGCATGGACATTCGCGAGTGCTTTTCTAGTTCTGCCGGCAGCGGCATCGGCGGTGGCACGGGCACAGAGACATTGCTGCTGCTGCTGGTCGTGGGCATCTGGATGGAGTTGGCTGCTTGTCTTGGAGGAATTGACGAGAATGCAAACCGAGTAGGAACCGGTATGTGATGGCGGGAAGGTCGCACGAAGGTCGCTTGTCAGTTTCCACTCAAATGACCAGACAACCAGACCAAGATGGAGGAACAATCCGGCACAATGGCATCCACATCTTCTTCTTCTTCTTCTTCTGCTGCTGCTGCTGCTGCTGCTGCTCATTCTGATTCTGCTACAAAGCCATTGACCGAGAGTCATACACCAGTGGCAAGCGCAGAATCAGAAGTAGGAACGCAAGTGGAGCAAGTGGACCAATGGACACGAGTGCAATGCCCCCAATGCCATACCAGTGCCAAGTACTTTTGTCCCATGTGCTGCCTGGCGCTGGGGGTTCCACCCGGATTGCAAGTGCCAACGCCAAAGTTGCCATTGCAAGTGGACATCTGGTTCCAGGACAAAATCAAGAAAAGCACAGCACCCCACGCCAAAGTGCTGGCGCCCCAGCAAGTCAACATCATCCCGTTTGTGTCACCGGAAGCCGGCCGCTTCAAATCCCAACGCCGCGATGGAAGCCATCCACAACAACAATTCCAGCAGCAAGTGCTGCCTGAATACAACTCGGATCAAGTGCTGGTGGTGTATCCGACCAACGAGGCCTCCACGCTGTTGGAGTTATCGCCCGAGAAGCTCAAGCAAGTGACCACGTTGGTGTTCATCGACTCGCCGTGGCAGAAGGCGCCAGTGATTCTGCAGAGCTCTTCGCTTGCACAACTGAAATGCGTGAAACTCGCCAAGCCACCGGCCCAGAGCCAGTTTTGGAGATACCACCAGGCCGGCGCCGGCTGTGTATCGACCATTGAAGGTAGAGTACAATCGCGTGGTATTTGGTAGTAGCCTATTCATGTTGGCCATGGTACATCGCCGTCGAGTCTGACGTTTTTCTTGCCAATGGAAAATGCATTGCAGCCATTCATTTGATGCTCGGCGAATACGTTGACGCCATGCAGCAACACGCGCAACCCGACCAACGGCATGAATTGGAGCCCCAACGATGTGAAATTGACCAACTTTTGTTCTTTTTCAACCTGCTGCACACCAGAATCGTCCAGAGTCACCAGCTGCTACAGCAGCCATCATCCACCGACGCCGACGCCGACACCGACGCCGACGCCGACACCCAAGCCACCAAAGAGCCCAATGCACAAACACCAGATACAGCCACTTCTTCCGATCTTGTACAAGCAAGAGCAGACCTAACAACAACACCACCAACAACAGCAACAGCAGGTCCGTTGCCCATGAGCGAAGAAGCCAAAGAGCGTCGACGTAAGAAACGAGATCAAAAAGAAGCCGGTCGTAAACGCAAATTGGAGAATCGTCGCAAACACTGGGAATCGCTTCGTGCGGCCCAAAAGCAGGCCAATGCGCATGGAGAAGGTGCTCAAGCAGTTAGCCACAAGGTGAGCTTTAGGCAGTGGTTGGAGGGTCGAGTATGTGCTGTCGCTCACACGCTTGGGCTGTTGGTTGTTTCGTGTTGTTGAAGAAGCCACGCAACGGGCGCTGCTACAACTGCAAACAGTCGGACCACGAAGCCAAAAACTGTCCGAATCCGTGTCGATACTGCAAGCAAACGGGCCATTGGAGTGGCGCGTGTGAGTTCAAAAAGCTTCGGTACGAAGCGGAGCAAGAGAAACAGAGTCGACCGTTCACCAAGGCATGACAACAAGTGGATAGAGGACTTGTGGAGCTCACCTTGCCGCCAATGAACGACCCGAGCAGCTTCCACTTGAAGAACTTGGCTGTCTCGTGTGCCCACAATCACTTGTGCGTGCCCAGTCGATCAGCGTGCTTAAACGAGTTGCAACTGGACAGGTGACTCTGCAAGAAGTACATCGGCGTCATCATCGACTTGCTCGATCTCCACCTCCTCATGGTCCTCTTGTGCTGCGGTTTCTTCTTCTTCTTCTCCTTCTTCTTGTCCTTCTGCTTCTTCTGCTTCTCCTGCAGTCTCGTGCTGGAGCTTATCGTGAAATGCTTTCCAGCAACGTTTGGCGATGGCAATGGCGCCGAGATTGTTGAATACGCGACGTGTTTCAACGTGTTGTTCCCCGTAGCAATCAATCGCCAACTCGATTGCAAGCGTAAACACTTGTTCGGCTTGCTACAACTCTCCAAAAGCATGCGGTCAGTTCGGGTCCTCTGCACAGCCACTGCTCTTCCCATGATGCCGACACTAACCTCCACGTCCCCCAGCAACAAGTAGCATCTTCCAATCCGCTCGACAAACCCAAGACGTCGTAGCTGGTCTTGACGGCTTGTGGGCAGACACGATGCCGTGGACAACGAGGAAGAAGCCGACGAGAGACTACTGTTGGCTCGACGCTCTGTAGTTTCAAGACACCATTGATACAGCGAAAGGGCATCTTCGACTCGGCCCTGGCGATCCAATGTGATCGCAAGACGTTCTCGAAGTTTGACCAGTCGTTCGTGGTGTTCGCCATAGAGCTCTTGCTGCAACACGATCAATCTCCTAAGCAATTGTTCGCTTGCTTCCCATTTGCTTCCGCAAAAGCAAACAATGGCAAAGTTCTCCAGCGCGGCAATGGCGTCGGGGTCGCGCTCTCCCTTGGATCTGTCTCCAAGCCAAGTCATCGACCCGAATGAAGCTACCATGAGACACGATGGGAAAGGAGCAGCGCACCCAACGCACACAAAACTCACTCGACCAGGATTTGAACCGCTTGTTGCGCGAAATCGTTGCTTTCTTGAATGCGTGTCAAGTCCAAAAGGATTCTGGCCTGCCACGAGAGCACCCGTGCAGTCTCGAGATGGGTCTGGCCATGCAGCTCCTCGCAGAGACTCATGGCCTGTTGGATCTTGGCGAGTGCTTTGTCCAAGCGATTGGCATGGCTAGCGAGCAAAGGAACAAGACACGACTGACCATCAAACATGGGCACGCCCCCAGAACGTGACGGGAAGGAAAACACCATGGTCTGGCTTACTGGTAGACTTCGACCAGTTTGTACAACGTCGCGAGGATGCCTAGCGATCATGGTATCAACCAAGTCGCAGCATTTGCATGAGCTACCTGTCTGGTAAAGGAAAAATGCATCTGGTGCACCGAGACAAGTTGGTTTACCTGGATGCTGGGCCCCAAAAGTCGCTTGTTTGGCCGCGAGAACGCGCAATTCACTTCGAATCTTCTCGTCCGGTTCTTGCTCGGATTCACTTTCGGCCGCGCGACGACGAAACTTTTGCCTCTCGGCCTCAATTTCTGTGGCATCAGGATCCCATGTCAGTGTGGCACTTTGCTCTTCTCCATGGCGGTGGCGACCAACCCAACCCAAAGCAAGGAGATGTCAACTTGCCGTGAGAAGTCAATCCGAGTGGCTTCCACTCTTGAAGCAACGCGCAGATGTCGGGACGATGCAATTCTTTGGCCAAATCGCGGGGCATTTGATGGTCCTATCGGTCACAGCAGGTGCCAGTTACAGGGTTTCCGCGCACGCCACTTGAAGACGCAACACGCACGTCGACCAAGGTATCCAATCCATTCTGTTCCTGCTTACCATATTGGTGGCGAGGATATTGGCGTTGAACTCGAGCAATAGCACACAGCATTGTAGCGATCCCCAGCCAGCACTCAAATGTAGTGGTGTGTTGCCTTTCTGCCAAAGACATGGCATCCCCACAACAGCGTTGTCATGGACACCAGATGAGCCCCCAAACAAAAAACAGCAAAACGCAACAGCAATTGAGTTGGGTAGACAAACCGCGTCGCGTACCCAATCGACCAGATCGACTTTGGCGCCGGCTGCCAACAGCAAATGAACCACTGGTAGATGACCAAAGCGCGCCGCAAAATGCAACGCTGTCCATTTGGTGCGTGGTTCCTGGACGTCGATTTGGATTCGGCTGCTCGCGACGAGATGCTGCATGCGAGCCAATTGACCAAATCGGGCCGCGTACCAGATACTCCAAATATCGTGTTGATTGGCACGGTTGGTCAGAAAGCGATGCAATGGCGAAGACGCCGACTTGATGGACATCTCTTCGTGACCTCAACTGGCGGGGGAGGAGCCTCAAACCGGCAGGCGACGATGGCCAAGTCGTTGGTAATAAACCAACAAGCAAACGAGTTTGCTATTTATATGCGGCATCCATTTGGTTTGTTGCTCCCATGTTGTTCGTGTGGAAATGCCGTGTGTCGTGTGATGTGTGATGTAGCTGTTGGTGGTGCCATGGGACTGCATGCATGCATGCATGCATTGGGTGGCAAAAGATCAGCTGTTGGCCAATCACATCACCAGAAAGCGCACCTTGAAGAGTCGTGAAGAGCCACACTTCAGAACTTGATCAACCTCGCTTGGCGCTGTGAGGCAAAAGGTTGCGACGCTGTGCAACTGCCTGCCATCAATGCAACACCTTTTGTGGACTCACTGGGTCACGTGTACAAGGCATCATTGCCTTGCTCTTCTTCCATTGCGGTTCTCACATTGCGGTGGTAGGTGGTGGTGGTGGTGGTGGTGGGGATCTTTCCTTGCCTCGTCATGGCCATTTATAACTGCAGCTTGCTTGCCATTTCTTTGGGTCGTTTCATAAACGGCAGTTCGAGTCAGCTGCTGTCACCACGTTTTGAGTTTCACGACAGCGTTTGGCGTTTTGATTGAGTTTGCCGAGCCCGATTGCCGATCCAAGTGACCAATCTGCCCGCGCCGAGTTCAAAAGCAAATGCCATTCACCCTCTGAATCGTCTTTTGGTTCTTTCACTCCAACTGCTCCGGGCCGTGAGGTCGACAAACGTTTGTTTTGAATCGTATCTTCTTCCTCTTCAATTCCATCAAAGCGCCGATCGCCACTCTTGGTCTCCATGGCCACCGAATTTGCCGACCTCGGTTCCATCAACAACAATGTACGATTGAGAAGAGAGAAGAGAGAGAGCGCGCGCACACACACATTTGAGAGTCGTTGGGTCTTGGCTTCTTCTCGTGCAATGAGGGCCAATCTAGAAGAATGACGCGATTTGTGATCTGGGGTGTGTGGCTTGGCTGTTGTACGTGTGCTTTCGTAGACAGCACCAACACCGTCCAAGAACAATACCACCGACAAAAACGCTGCTTCCGCCAACAATTCTTCCGTATCCAAAAAGCCACGAAATGCCACCAACAACAGCAAATTGCGGTGCGTTGTTGTTGTTGTTGTTGCGGGGGGGGGGGGGGAGGGGATGGAGAGCGAGTCGTTTGCGTTTTCTTCTTGCTTTGGTTGGTTGTCTCTCACCCCTGACTGGTGTGTTGTTCCGCTCACCTCCACCAAGTCTTTCACCGCTGGATGCTTCGGCCGCGTATGAAATCCCAAACACAACGCTTTTGGGCACCCAAAAGCTCAAAAAGATCACGCAGAAAAAGGTGTCGTTGAGGATTTGTTTGCTCGCGCTTGCTTGGCTCATTCCGATCACTGATGCGCTGTCTTCTGCTTCTGCTTCTGCTGATGCTGGCATGAGCATAGGAACTGATCGAAGCTGTGCGCAAAGCCAACTCGCCGATTGTGTTGCTGACCCGCGAGACGCTTTTCTCAAACGGCGGTAACAATTCTTCCGCCGCAAGCACCCATGGCATCGGCGCAGGCGGGGGTGGAAGTGGCGACCCATCCAAGACTTCGCCTGATCGCCACGAAAACTCGGGTACCAAAGACATTGAATTCTTTGAAGAAGGCGTGCACACCAACGCGCGACGATACAACGAACAGCGCATGTTGGCCGACCGCAAGCAAAAAGAGATTGATTTGCTGCTGGACGAGTACCGATCGCTGCAATTGGAGACTCTGACACTGCAACAAATTCACAATCACGAGACCCCCAGCGCAAAACGCAACAGTGACATCCAACAAAGCATTGACAATTGTCTGGCGTCCATGGAGGACCAAATGAACCTTCGACGGCAGCTAGAACACATGATTCGTCGCCTGCAGACCTGCCAACTTCGCGTTGATGGCCAGATTGAAGCCATGTCCCGCACCGTGGACTCGAGTCTCAGCGAAGCCGAAGAAGTCAAGTTGTTGTGTCGCCAATTGGAAGCCGGAAAGAGCCGCGCCGTGCAGTTTTTACAGGACATGCAGGGGCAGATCCAGATGGAACGCAAAGCCCGCGCTCGCGAACTCAGCGACCATCAAATCCGTGCGCGCAATGCCCAGAAAATGGAGCAATGGCGGGTCAACCGCATTCGTGAACGAGCTGAAATGGCTGCTGAACTGAGAGGCGATCTGAGCGCGGAAGAAGAAGCCAAGTTGTTGCGGTCCATCGAGTCCCGAGAGCGCGCCAACGCGCAATTGCATCTCGCCAACCAGGCCAAAAGCCAAAAGGCCACCGACTTTGAAGACGTGTTGGACCAACTTAAACTCGCGACGGGCGCGAACACGTTGCAGACTGTGGTGGAGAAAATCGCGTCCCAGTCCACGACCTGTTCGTCATTGGAAAAAGAAAAAACGCAAGCGGAAGCGCGTTTGATCGCGGTGCGCAGCGAGAAAGAGAAAGCGCTCCAAGAGCTCAACGACCTCAAAGCCTCAGGAATTGGCGGTATTGAGTTGAACCGAGAAGTCTACAACACACTGGAAAATGAGATTCTGCAGGCCAAGACCGCGCTCAAAGTCAACAAGGCCGCGTATGAGCGGCTGGATGGAGTCATCTCGGCAGTGCACCAGGGATCTTCCGCGTTGGCCATGCGGCTGCAGACTTTCGACGATGTGCTGCAAAACACCACGACTACGTCTGACACCAGTCATCTTCATTCGAATACTTCTTCATCGCATGGCTCGGGAGCTGGTGGTGGCGGTGGCGCAGGTAACAATTCGGCCATGGCCAACGCTCTAGCCGGGGTGGTCGGAAAGTTGGACGCCAACGATCCGCTGGCCATCGCCGAAACCAAACTGATGAAAATCGTGGAGATCGTCGGCCAGCAAAACAGTGCAGTCAACACGTTCAACGCGTTTGGCAACGACACTGAGGAGCAATTTGATGAAACGAATCGGCTCGAGTTGGAATCCAAGAGTGCCACTTGGTCGCCGACCCAGAACAACGACCCAGTCATGCATGCCAACAACATTCGTGTTAAACCCAACAATTGGAATTCCATGGCTGGTGGAAGTGGTGGCTCTGGTAGTGGCAACAACAATGCCGGCACCAATGGTGGGTCAAATCCACTTGGTAATGCCACCTCTGCTGCTGGTGGAATGGACGAGCCAGCACTAGTCAACATGTTGACTTCGCGATCCGACACGTCGTCTCGAAGCGATTCCAACGAGAGCAACGGTGAGAACATCATTCCGTCACGCGAAATCCTGAAAATGAGCAGCTCGCGGCATTTTGCCGAAGTCATGCGCAAGAAAGAGGTAAAGAAGAAGAGAAAAAGAGTTGTGCACTTGGTGGGACGGGAAGTTCGCTTGGGACGAGTGGTACGTGGTCTGATATGGGACGGGTGGCGATGGATGTGTTTTGTGATCGATAGATGGTGGAGCGGCAACGGTTGGCGGCCGAGAAAGGCATTTCGGATGAAGAAATGGTCATCAAGTTGCGCAAACGCAACCAATTAGAAGCAGACAAACGCCTGGCGACTTCGCCGACCAAAAACACCGGCATCATCACCAAAAACCAAGCGCTGGGCAAAGACGAAGACACTGCCAAGACCGTCGCGTTTGTGACTCAACTCTCGTTCAACGATCTCTGAGTGCAGCCATGTTGTAGTAAATAGAGAAGTAAATGAATGGAAATGACAATGTCCATGGACTAAGACTCTCTCTCTCTCTATCTATCTCTAGATCCATCCATGCAACTCAACTCACCACCCAAACCAAAACGGTCAACTTGCGGTTTTCTTTTTTCTTTCATCGCAAAAATGACAAAACGAAAAGGCAAAAAAGAAGAAACAAAAGCAACAGAAGTTCCACAAGCCAATACGCGTCATCATTCCTACCTATCCACCACCCACTCACTAACTCACATTGCCTGCTCCAGCCACCGCATCGGGACAACGATACTCTTCCGGGAGCAACGAACGTTGCAACTTGTTGAATGCAAATTGACGTTTGCCAGTATTCTTGAGCGCATTCTCAATGCGAACACCATGGCTTCGCATCACCGACACAGTACCAGGGATTCGATGCTCAGGTAAATCGTGATGGCGATGCAAGATACGAACTTGCTCCAGAGTCACCGACATGGCCGTTCGATCTTTGGCACTTTTACACACGGTTACACGACCGCCACCGAGTTCACGGCATAGATCCGAAGACAATCGAAGGATTTCAGGACGTTTGGTCTTCACAAGACTCTGCGCCGCGTCAAGCACGCAGGTCTCCAGGATGTGAAACTCTTTGTAAATGTGGTCTTCAGTCATTCGCATAGGTCCCATCTGCTTGAACCCGCGCTGCACAAAACTTCCATGGTTTGGCATGGCCACCATCAACCTGCAATACCTATCGCAGAATGCCTTGAGTGGTCGAAGGTTGTTGACATTGATCGTGTCCTGCAATTCCGTTTTAGTGCGTTCCGTATTGTTGGCAATTGTCTGCATTTCGTTGATTCCTTGAG
Source organism: Paralagenidium karlingii (assembly GCA_027475765.1). Classification (NCBI taxonomy): domain Eukaryota; phylum Oomycota; class Peronosporomycetes; genus Paralagenidium; species Paralagenidium karlingii. The sequence continues at coordinate 47,774 of JAMFLO010000032.1, forward strand.
TGAACAAAACAGGTGTGACAAGGATTTCTCCACCTGCCGCTAATCGATCCGGGAGTTCGACATCGCCTGTCACCACCTGCACCGAGATAATATACTTCACTTGATTTTTCTTGGAATCACGTTGAGGCTTTTGAGACACAGATACTTTCATCACCTGGGCTTCATCACCGCCATCCAACTTGCGGGATTTGCGGAAAGAGAATCGTCCTGTCGGCCGATCCCGAATATCCTGAATCACAAACGCAAAGCATGATAGCTGCGAAATGGCACCAGCCATATCCTCAAGCATACCAATCTCTTTGCCATGGGTTGACAACAGCGATTCCACCTGGAACAGATAGCCAAGAGTTGAAAACTGGCGCAAAATGTCTTCTCCTTTTTGCGGATCTGGGTTCTGAAGGGCGACTTCCACACGACGCACAAAGCACGCAGTAAGCGCAGCTGCTGCTTGACACAAGCAGCAATCCATTCGTAACTGCAGGTCCCACTGAACATCATCGTACTCGCGCAACTCTTCGGGCCATTTCAACAGGTCAAAGTCTGCATCGCTGATCTTTTCACGCATTTTCTGCAATCGATTCTGATATGATAGAATGCCACCTTTGTTGAACTTGTAGCAATGCGATGCAAAGGCGCCAACTGTTGTGAACTCATAAGTGGTTACACTCTTGGACGTTCGCCGGCGTTCTTCATTCAGGAATGCGCTCATCGGTCCAATCAATAAATCCTGAACGTGCAGGTTGATGGGTACAAAGCGCAAATCATCATTTTTCTTCTCAACGCTTGCCTTGAAGTAGAGTTTGTGCTTATCACGATTCACCAAAAACTGGATATTCTTGCGAAGAAGCGCCACATACTCCTTTCGTTTCTTTAATCTCGCTTCAAGCCATTCCCGGGCAAGAGCAGTGTCACCTTCATCTTGGATCTGGCCAATTAGTGTTCCATAGAACCCACGGTCTTGCTTTCCCTTCTTTTGGTTCAGGAATGCATTCAACTCTTGTCGAGCTAGTTCCACTTGTTCGTGGCGTTCCGCAGCGATCAGTTCCAGCAACTGCCGTGGAATGGTGTTCGAATAAGTGCTTTCTTTTAGGTCCTCGACCACCAAACCACCACTTCCGTCTTCTGAATCATACTGGAAGAAGCGAAGAATGTCTCCAATGTTTCGGTGAGCTGACATGTCGTCTCCGGATGGGGCATCACCCGGCATCATGACAGTCTGAACGCTGAGTTCTGCATTGTGTAACTTGCCATCCAAGAGTGTTTCGATCTCGTGTTTCACATTAGATGATTCTTCCAACAGCGTGCACGTGTTTTCATCCATTGGGTGCACTTTCAACGGCTGCCCGTTAGCTGCGGCGTCCAGAACAGCCTGAGAAGAAGTCACAAACTCGCAAAGAGGCTGGAACATGGTCATTTGGTATGAACTGGTGCTGCTTCCGTTGCTGTTGGTCGGATCGTTCGACACAAAGCTGCTATTCCGCTCAAGAAAGACTTGGGAACCTGTGAGCGCACTCTCTCGTCTTCCAAAAGTGCTCACGTGCACCATGAAGCGCAACAGTGTGCCCGAAGCAGGTCCCATGACCGGGACTTCCAGCACAGCAACAAAAGCAAAAATCGAGTGAGTTCCTGAAGAGATCGGTTGTTCACATTCTCCACCAACTCGTTCTGTGGTGCCAACGCATTGCCAGTTTGCTGCTCGGTACAACGATCGTGAAGCATGAGTCGAGGTGATGGCTTCTTTTGAGGCAAAATAATCTAAAGAGACAAAACACGAGCGGTCGAAATTCGATGGAAGCTTAAGTCGAACAATCAATCGAAGCTTGCTTCCGGGCTCTTCGTTCAGGACAGATTCCGCGATACTAGCACGAGCAAGTTTGGCATAGTGCATATTGGGAGAGGAGTCGGAAGAGCGCGGTGTCAAGTTCAGAACATTGTCTTTTGAAGCATGGCGGCCTTCCTCCATCGATTCCTCAGGAGGTGGCAACCGTTCCGTACTTGGATTCCATTGAAGGAACAGCAACAATAGTGGAGGCACACTTTGAGGAAGCCAGACAATGAAAACATACCACACCAGATCTGAAAGCTGACCCCCGCTATTCACCGTGAACTGCGTGATGAAGATGACTTGGGCCGAAATGTACAGCACACAGGTGGTTGAGATGATCACGTAGAAGATTGTCAGTGACTTTCGAATTCGCTGATCGTTGGAATCTTCGTTGAGCATCAAAGTTCGACCTCTGCTCATCACCATGCATCCCAACACCATCAGAAGCAACGTGTAGATCATAAAACCGGTGCCAAGTGCTACATAGAAAGTGTTCATGCCACATGAACTGACTGCGTCGCGAATTGCTTGGCCGCTTGCTGGAACAGGTTTCTCACATTCCTCAATCGAATCGCAGGATCCAACTCGTTCATTGAACACACACGGAAGCTTCGAGTTGAAGGCAAAGGAGCAAGCAATAATGAACCCCAAAACTAGTCCATTCATAATGAAGTAAATGTACACCACTGGAGACTTGAAAGTCAGTTTCTTGAAGCTCTTGAAGGATAGAACCGCCAGCCAATGGAAGCACAACGATAGGATCATGACGGTATCAAAAAAATACTGTGCCGCGTACCAATAAACCCAGGATTGTGACGGAAAAAGAATCCACACCAAAGAACCACCACATCCTGTCGCAAACGAAAACAAAGCACTCACTGCCACCATATCCGTCCACAAAGTCGTCAAAGTCAAAGGCAAGCCATGCCAGCGAATAATCATCAGTGAGAGCAGAAAGCACAGTCCAAAGATCGATACTGAAGCGATGTCAAGAACCGACGGGGTCCATGTGCGCTTTGCAGGCTCGACATAAAAGAAATCGAATCGAGTAGTTTCAATCGCCGGATAAAACGCCACCCATGCTGAGAGGTAAGCAAAGTCGATTCGCGCGTCATTTGTGGCATTTACAAAGTTCTGAAAGTTGGTGAAGGTGATACTGACATGATCGCCGTTGCGAATCACTCCTGCAAAGTCGCCCACCGAAAAATTGAAAGTAAGATTATTCCACACCGTCACACCAATGTGGTACTCCTTGTTTCGCCACTTCAAAGTCGCCGTGTCATCAACGTTTGCAATTAGCTGCGAAAACCGTGGGGTGTCGCCAACAGACGTTTGCAGAATCAGCACTGAGGTTCTGTCCAAAATGCTGCCACTTTCGAAGGACATGGTCACGGAAGTCGTTGCATTCAGTCGTGGATCAGCTGCACTCATCTCAAGGTTGGAAAAATTGCCCACCAGGCTGATCGCTTCACCGCCAAGCGCAAGTTCGACTGCTTGAGTGCGCGTCTGGCTTCGATCCACAGAGGCCAGACAACCAGTGCCCGAAAACTGAAACCTGAATTGTGCTCCATCAGGAAGATACCCATGAGGAGCTTGTGGTGTCGACATCGGTGCGATGTTGAGCGAATACCACTCACTTTCACTCAACAATGTGTTCATCGTTTGTGCATCACTGACGCTCACAGTCACTTGGGTCTTATCATCAGACAATTGACAGGCCACCGGCACCGACTGCAGTGTGCATTTCATGGCGGCACCATTATCCACTCTCCACTCACTAGGCACGACTTGCTGGAATCGAGCAGTGAATTTGCACTGGGAATTGGCCAGCGACGCCCGCGTGAGATCCAGACTCTCAAACATGCCCGGAAAATTCCAATTCGTGTTGAGCGCCATGGAGCAATTGAAACACGTTCCATTTGGCCCTGAATTGATGGTCACATTGGTCGGACTGAATCGATTTGAGCATTGGTTCATACAGGACATGATATCATCAAACGCCCCAGTGGTGCCCTCGGCTGTGGCCATGCATTTGCGTCTTGGTTTGTCACAATTGAATCCATCCGCGTGGGCATTTGGCACCAACCCACTCAGCACCACCAGTCCCACCAGGGTGATTTGCATCCATGTCATGCGCTGGTTGCATGTTTTTCTTTCTCCTCCCTTCCCTTCACTCTCCTTTGCTTGTGTTGTTCTCCTCTCCACCACCACCGCCATCCTTCGCCTGCCTCTTCTGCTCCTGTCTGCTATTTCGCTTGTGGGTTGTGTGTTGTCATGGCGGTGTGGTCGCATCTTCTCATCCTCCGTACTCAACAAGTCGTGATCGAGTGCCGTCGTTTTCGGGCTTTTGCGTTTGCACCTGCAAGCAGCCAACCAAAAGCCACGATGGTCAGGCACCGTTTGCACCATGCCTTCATGCCTTCATGCATTCATGCGCCCACGCTTACCTCTTACGAGCTGATCGATCGACTCACCCCAAACGCCACCAAAGATCACCACGCGCTTCGCTTGGCTTTCTCTTCTCCCACTTTCTCGTCGCTTTCCAGCGCCGACAATAAAAAGTCAGGAAGGTTGCGCAACAAGGTTGCCGTTGGAGTGATGGTCCTTGTCTATAGCGGAGACAAGAGCAAAAAAGTCCACAACCGCCACAGTGGGGGGGGGGGGGGGGGTGACAAAAACAAACGTCCAATGTCTACTACTAGCTGATGCAAATCTATCGCAGCGCGGCTCTCTCCCCTTCGTGGCGCGCGCTGGTTTCCTCCGCTTTCTTCCCTGTCGGCTTTAGCTGCTCCTGCTACTACGTTGTGCGCCCTCCGCGCACAGACGAGATGACAGAGCAGAAATATACAAAGGCCCAATCAACCTTTCACACCCTCACACTTCCTTGGGCTATCGTTTCTTGCTTTGGGACATGGGGGCAAGGGAAAGTAAAGAAACTTTTTTGGAGAAGCATCAGGGGGGTAGGGTTCAAAGCACTTTTGTGCGAACAGTGCGCTTCCACACTGACCCTGTTTTTAGCAACTGAAAAGAACTGTACGGTACCCTTTTTTTGTTCCATTCACTGGACCTCAGTATGTCCCTAATTTTTTACAGGATCTTGCCACCACTTGTGTGGCACAACACCACCGTTGATCTGATCCCGTCCCAAGGAACACCACCTTTTGGAGGGGGGGGTGCCCACCCATTTGTGTCGTCTTTTGAGAATTCTAATCGGTTCCAGGTGGAAGCCATTTTTAGAAATAGAAAAACGTCTGTGATTGGCCAACGTTTTCAGAACGCCAGTTTCATGGTCCACTTCTGAGATACAGTACCCTTTCTGAACCACTCGTTCAGACAACTATACGTGTATACTGAATACTGTCCTGTACGTTTGTGGATCTTGTGACTCAACAGTACCGGTAGTGAAACGGTTAGCCAACAACTGTTTTTGTCGGCCTGATCTGGTGTGGGCCACCAAATTCTGGACAACCCTCAAGCACTTCAAAGAAGAAAGGAAAGGAATGGTACGAAGCAGCTCAAGATGATGACCATCTAACTGCATTTGCTGACGAAGTGATGTCTTCCGTGTAGGCTTCTGTGTTTCTCAATGATCTAGACGACTACATCCAGCCTTCCCAGGCCTGTGTGAACCCACTTTTCACTTCCTCACAACCCAAACCAACCAATGCTGAATCCAACGGTGCAAATGTACGCATTGTGCTTGAGACTGAGGAAGACTTTGGTGCTTTGCAGGCATCGATGCCACAACAACAATTGCGACCCGATCTGATCCGTGCAAGTGGTGGCCAAAGCCAGCAGCAGAAAGCCACGGTGTCGCTGGATGACTGCCTTGCCTGCAGCGGCTGTGTAACTTCGGCCGAGGCCGTGTTGATCTCCCAGCAGAGTTTCAAAGAAATGCTGCAGATCCTACAATCCAACCAGTTTCCTCGAGTGGTGGTCACGATTTCGCCTCAATCTCGAGCGTCTCTGGCTGCCCACTTTGGACTTTCGTGCATGGCCGTGCATCGTCGCTTGGTGACGTTGTTTCGAACGCTGGGAGCCCATTTGGTGATTGATTCGAGCTGTTTCAGTGACATGGCCTTGCTGGAGTCTCGTTCGGAATTTGTACATCGTTTCCGCAATCAGCAGCCCACGAAATGGGCCAAACCAACTTCTTCGATGGCTATTTCATCCACGCGAACCGAGTTTTTAGGCCAGCCTAGTGAGCAACTTCAGGACCCATTGCGAGCCATCCCCATGTTAGCGTCATCGTGCCCTGGATGGATTTGTTATGCCGAAAAGACACAACCGAAAGCAATCCCGTTCATTGATACAACTAAATCACCGCAGCAGATTGCTGGCGCAGTCATCAAGCAGTTTGTGAGCCGAGAAGCCAATTTGACTCCCCAGCAAGTGTATCACATCACTGTGATGCCCTGCTTTGACAAGAAGTTGGAAGCTTCTCGAAAGGATTTCTACGATGAAATCACGGGCACCAAAGATGTGGACTGTGTGCTTGCGACGACTGAAGTGCTCGAACTCATCCAGTCGCAACAAGTGGATTTCGGATCGCTCGAAGAGGCCCAACTGACTTCGGACGAGCTTTTGCTCAGTGGTATTTCGCAGGACAGTCAGCAACTTGTGGCCAGCCACGAATCAAATGCCCACTCTGGTGGTCAGTTGGAGCATATTTTCCGCTTCGCAGCTCGGGAATTGTTTGGTGTTGAAGTGGCCGGACCGTTGGAGTATGTCGCAGGGCGAAACAGTGATTTCAAGGAAGTGTCACTGGTGGTCAATGGCCAAGAAGTGCTCAAGTTTGCGGTGGCCTATGGCTTCCGCAACATTCAAACTATCATGACACGGCTTCGCCGCAACAAGTGCACATACCACTTCGTGGAGATTATGGCTTGTCCAAGCGGATGTTTGAATGGCGGTGGCCAATTGAAACCGACAAGTTCTCTGGATGCGTCCAAGCTGGTTGACCAAGTACGTGCAAAGTACTCGGAAAACCTGCAAGTTCGCGACCCCATGGACGATCCGCTGTGCAAGTATTTGTACGAAAAGTATTTCGAAGCACAGACGTTTTCAGCACCAGCGCGAGAATTACTGCACACTCGATACCATGCCGTGCCGAAGCTGGAGCAATCCAATCCGCTTGGCATCAAGTGGTAGATGATGAGCGGGCAATGTACATAGATGCAGGCATTTTTTGTGTTGATATAATTGAGAGAGAAGATGAGGAGGAGGATGGAGGTCTATTCCGACTGTCTGCGTCTTTATGTTTTGAAGTGATCACGGGGGGTCACGGTCTTACTTTTCATCAAAGCGCATGAATTGCGAGGAAGCTGGGTCCAGGTACTTGGTGTCTAAAGCAATACCAGGGCCCATGGTGGAGCTCAAGTGGGCTCCCTTGAAATACTTGCCTTTGGCTCCTTCGGGTTTGGCATCACTCAACGCAACCATCAACGCTCGGATGTTCTCCAGCAGCGCCTCGTCCGTGAAGCTCACTTTGCCGATGGCAGCATGGATGATGCCTTTCTTTTCCGCACGGAATTCCACTTGGCCGGCCGTCGCGGCGGCGATGGCGTCCGTCACGTTCATAGTAATGGTGCCAAGCTTAGGATTGGGCATCAAGCCACGAGGACCAAGAATCTGAGGAAGCAGCGAGTGAATCATCATCAAAATGAGATCGTGAGGGACTGAATGCACCCACCCTGCACATTAAGCAAAGCAAGAGAACTCACACGAGCGACACGGCCAACAAGCGGCATGACATCGGGCGTGGCAATACAACGGTCAAAATCGAGTTTGCCCTTTTGGATGCTGTCTACTAAATCTTCTGCGCCGACAATGGTGGCACCAGCCGCTTTGGCTTCCTCTGTATGTCAGTCACCCCATGGCAAAATCCAATGCAAGCAATGATCGTCAGCAACTAGAATTGGAAGAAAAAAAAAGACAAGCAAGTCCACCACATACCGGCCTTTGGACCACGCGCAAACACGGCAACACGCACTTGTTTGCCCGTGCCTCGTGGCAGACTCACGACGCCACGCACGTTTTGATTGGGTTTGCGTGGATCAACGCCTAATCGGATGGCAAGATCGATGGACTGTACTCAAACATCAAGGTCATCCAGTGAGCGACCGGATGGTTTCTTGGGTTGATGATCATATCATAGTATAGTGTCGTGTTCTGGTTGCTCAATTACCTCGTCAAACTTGCATTTGGCCTTGGCCTTGCACTCTGCAATGGCTTCTTTAACATTCAGAAAACGCTTCAACACAAATCCCAAAGACATCATCAGTCCTCTCATTCGGAAAATCGCTTGATGAACTGCATGGTCCGATGGTGAGTTTGCTGCGCGTTTTACCTTGGGACCCGTGGACGTGAGTGGCTTAAACTCCAGCGCAAGCGGATCCTCCAGACCTTGGGCATGGCACTTGCGTTGAGACGCAAAGGCACGTGCCCAGTAGTTCGTCGAACCACGCAACAACACTGTACGCGAGGAACCCACAAGCAATGCACGCATTTTTCCTTTCCAATCTATGGCGCTGGCCGTATAAATCTTTCGTTACCACAGCCGATTGAGTGGCAACCACACTTGCTCAAAAGAGCACGTCAAAACCGGGACTTGTCCAAATTGATATCGAGCGTTTGCATCGCATTTTGGAGGTGGTGAGCACAAGGGTACACTGTACCAATCGGGACGTGACACATGACATATCCAGTTTTGGTGTTCTGCCACACGACGTTTCTCACATGCACATACAAAAAAAAAGGAATTGATTCGCTTGAGAAGAGGAAGCATGAACAAGACGTTGGTAGTGCTTTTGTTGGGTTGTTGCAGTGTTTCCGAGGTCCATGCAAGAGTTTGCAGTAGTTTGAATGGTCCTTCGTGCAATTTCATGCTGGATGGGCTCTTGCCTCCCAGTTATGCGCGTCTGAATATCGACAAAACCATCGAGGTATGTGTGTTTGTTGGCTCTTGTTGAGCTCATTTGATCTCCTCATTGTGGATAAATTGCAGAAACGTGCGTTGACGGACGCTTTGAAGAGTCTGCATTTGGAGAAAGTGGTCAACTCCTACGAGGAGCCTATGCACCAAGAATTGCATGCAGAAGAATTGTTGGACTCTGAAACCCAGCAACGGCTACTAGAGGGCATGCTTGAAGCCGTGACGGAAGAGTATCAGGACTTGCTCAAGTCGGATCCTGGTGAAGACATTGCAGAGCTTCAAGGATCGTTTGGTTTGACCAATGTGGATGGACTTTTCGATTCGCTCGAGTCCATGACTGCTGACGAGATGAGGGTACGTGTGGGGCTCAAAACTCTCTTATCTCAATGAGATTCAATTCGAAAACGAACAAACTGCTACTTTCGACTTATTGCTTTGCAATGTGCAATAGGAGTTCTTTACGACGGCTTTAGAAGATATGACGGAGCATTTCGGCGTTTACTTTGAGGATGTCTCGCCTGGATTGACCCAATTCATCAAGCACACGATCCATCAATTGAAACACTTGGAAGATGTCGCATCGTTTCATTTTCAGCGGCTCAACGAGCAGCACCGAGCGAGTATCAAAGCGCGGTTCGAAAACCATGGACTGATCGAAGTGCAAGCTGCGTTTGAACGCATCATCATGGCACGAACACCACAAGAAAAACAACTAGCGTTTGAATCACTGGTGTATTTACTGCAACTAGCAGACGAACGAAACGCCCACGAAAGCACCAACAAATCCTCGCACAACATGTGATGGGCCGAAGATATGTCAGTTTTGTAAATAACCCAAACCGAAGAATCAGATGTTTGTTGTTGTTTCACCCCACCAGAGTATCTGAGTCGGAAACTATACCCGTCTGATTCCGATCTTGAGCCAACACCCATTCCAACACCAAGAAGCAGCCAGGAATGCAAGGCGGAGGACGTGGAGCAGGTCGAGGCGGTGGAGCAGCAGCTAGTGCTGGCGGATTCTCAGCAGGAGAAGGCGATTGGCCGTGTCCTAATCCTGGGTAGGCGCTCGAATTGTTCTGTGTCACTGGTTTCGACGATTGCGAGTGGGGATCTGATGACTGTCGTGAACTATTCACTCCAGTTGTGCCAACATCAACTTTGCAAGAAGAACGGAGTGCAATCGTTGCCATACCCCACGTCCAGAGGGATATGGTACATCGACTCCAAAGGGCAGTAGTGGTACAGGAAGTGCAAGCGGCGCAGGAGCCGGAGCAGGCACTGGTCGAGGAGGAGGACGAGGTACTGATGGCTCGGACTCAAGAGGACCGGCTGGGCTTTTTCAAGCTGGTGATTGGACTTGCATCATGTATGTTCGTGTGTTTGTGGATATACCAGTCGCAATAGCTTTGGGTATCCACTGACGAATCATTTCTGTTCCATGGATCACCAAAAGCTGCGGCAACGTGAACTGGGAACGACGCAACGAATGCAATATTTGCAAAAACCCAAAGCCTGGCATGCCAGGAGTGGTGCGGCCTTGTGCTCATTTATATGATAAGCATTGTGACTGATGCTGATGCTGATGATCAGGACGAGAAGCGGGATGGCGTTGGAGGCGGCTTTAACGAGCGACAAGAACGGTATAATTCCGCGTTGTCTTACGATGGTTGGTTTGCTATTGATGACGCTGACAACTTTCCTAATTGGATTTGGTCAAAGCAGTGCGGCTTCTGCCAAGACGGAGATTGGCGAAGACGGTTACGATGACTTTGGCATGAAGAAGAAAGTGAGCTCTATTCTCTCAATGTACCCGAATCGTGTGGGGCAGGAGATGGATATGATGAGTGTAATCGTTCGATTGGTAGAAAGTCAAAGCGTCCAAAGCAGAACGAGAAGCGGCTGCTCTCGCACGATTGCAACAATCGTATAGGTAGGATAAGAACCTACGTGGGAGATGCAACTCTGTCACAGTTGTCAGACTATTGCTGACTTGCGCTCATGTGTAGCGCGATATACCAGCCAGAAGACTCCACGCATGTAACGACAGCAACTTCTTCGCCAAAAACGTACAAACACACGGCGGAGTCACCAAAGAGCAATGCAAAAACTGCCACCGCCGCCACAGGCAGCAAAGCCAAGCGAAGTCGAAGTCGGAGCCCCCTTCGACCGCGTGATCGAGACAAACGACGCAGTCGAAGTCGAAGTTTGGATCGCAATCGAAACGCCAATCGTGACAGAGCGCGCGATAGAGACCGTGATCGACTGCGAGATGGCCGGTTTGATCGCGATCGACGAAGTGATCGCCCTCAGGATCGGGATCGCGATCGTGACCGCAGACGATGAGAAACAAACAACCAGGAAAGATGATCAAAGAGTTCTTTAATCCAACAGCAAAAGGAAACACATGCAAAGCGAAAAGAAGAGAAAACCTATCGTTTGTTCGTGTTGTGGCACTGTCAGATGATCGAATAACTGACTAATCTTCACGCACATGGCCACCACGAATCCTGGTCATGACATCCTACCTAAACTCATTCCTTCTTTGACATGAAGGGGAGAAGGCGCTTCCCCATACTTCACTTGTTGATACTATCACAGCAAAGTGGTTTTTTGTCCACTAAGCAATTGGTTGGTTGGCTATTATGCGTCCTTGCCGCCAGCTGCACTTTCGCGCGCGTAGGCACCCAGAACCGACTGCACCTTGTCCAAATGAGCCTTAACGTATACTGGAGAGATGTCGAAGAGATTACGAAGCACCACATCCGATATGTTGGCGGGCAACTCCCTTTCCGCGGCTTGCAAATCGACGACTTTGATGGACCAAAGCACCAAACAACCACGCGTCGAGCCTTCGACAAAGTTTCGACAGCACACACTGCAAACACGTAAACAGCACAGAACGCATCAACATCAGCATCATCTTGCTTCCTAATCACAACACAACAAGAATAACGTACACTCCAGTCTGGTTGCGTCGAATGTGGCTATTGGTCTTTGGGAACCGTGGATCGTCATGCACCGACTTGCTGATAATGTACACACTTCCGTCCTCCATTTGCTTTTTGTGCAACGCATATAGACTCTCTTCCTTCATTTTCAAGGCGTTGGCGTTTTGGTTGGGCTGATCATTTGGGATGGACAGGTTGATGACTCGTCGAATGTATCTCGTCGTTGGGTTGATCTCTTCCAAGAGCTGTGGGAGAAACAACGCACCGCGTTAGAAACACAACTAGCAATCAACTCCTAAGCTTCTCCACAGCTACTCACCTCTGACACGTCGACGAATTGGAATTGATTCTCAAACGTTGGATTGGTCGCATTGAGCCAGATCTGATCGGCTACATCGTGAGCATCCACATCGTACAGCTGGTGGCGGAAGAACACGCCCATTTCATCACGAGCAATCTCGTATTGAACCTCCAGCCCAAAATACGTCATAGATGGATTCTTGGGTTGATGAAAGCAACTCTCGCATTGCTCGGTTTGCTGTCGACTCGTTGCGACGGCTTGTTCAACGACGTGTAGAACATTATCACGAAGAGCAGTCGACGAAAGAGCGCCACCCGAAGCCGCGAGATTGATTCCACTGGACGAAGACACCGTGTTTGGTGCTGAAGTCCCGGCAGCTCCCATGAGGCCAGGCGCACCAGTGGGCAAGCTAAGCATGGGAAAGCTACCCATACTCGCTGGAGAAGAAGAAGTCGACGAATTGGACGTGGACGCTGTCAAAGCCATAGGATTCGATGAGTTCAGGATCATGTCGAGCGATGGCATGTTGAGCAGTGGCTGTTTCATGAAGTAATCCTGAAGCTTCTGGATAAATTTCATTTGTTCCATCAACGTGCGTCGCAGAAACTCGTTCTCTTGGTCCACTCGCGCACGAATCTCGGCATGTTGTTCGGCTTCTTGCTTCCAGCCCATTTCTGTGTTGTGTTCGGACGGCTCAGAGGATTGCAGCACTTCAATCTGTTCTTTGAGCTCTTTGACCTTGGCGCGAAGCGAAATCAATTCGTCTTTCTGACGTTGGCGATGCTTACGAGCTGCTTTGGCAATCTGTGCGCGGCGTTTGGCCTTGGGGTCCACGTATTCACCATCCTTAGACACTGACTGGGAAGCACTTTCATTGTCGGATCCATCGTCCACACTGGCCGACGGAGACTTGCGTTTCTTGGAATTGGAATTACCAGCGTTCGACGCATTTGCAGTAGAGGAGGAAGAGCCAGAAGCAGAGGCATTCTTGTTGGCGCCCGGGTTCAATGAGGCAAGCGAAGACCCTGCCGAGGTCAAGCCGTTGAGCCCACCGAGACGATGCAACGGGGCGAGTGTATTGGTGTTGTTGCCCGCATTGGGGAACGCCATAGTCATGGCACTGAAGGGCGTGGTGGTGCTGGAGGCACCGGAGGAGCCATCACCAATGCTGGTGGAGATGCTGGTGGGGTTCATACTGGCCAACATGCCGGCCGACGCCAAGAGCTGATTGGTCGAGCTGGGAGAAGAAGAAGAAGTGATGTTGTTGGCGGACGACGAAGCGCTGGAACTGGAGGCGGGCCGCAAGTTCTGCGCTCGAGAGAGTAAAGTCTGATATGGATCCATAGCTTACTCGCTTGCTTGCTCTCGCACTTGGTCTCACGCGGCTGGGAAAGTGTACGGGAGCTTTCACTTGTAGTTGGAAGGATGCGGCGGCGCGGGGATTTCCTTGACTCAAAGTCGCAGTGATTACGGGCGAACCAATCTGTTACTGATAAAGTGTTTACGTATGCTCTCTTGCACGATGGGTTGTTCTCTTCTCCCCCCCCCTTCCTTCACTGCAAGGTCGCCTCCTCCGCAACCACCACCACCGTTCCTCCTTCTCTCTCGGCTTTCTTTGGGTTCCTCAACAGAATTATTGTAAACAAAGTGTGTCACAGAATGAATAGACCGAACCCTAATGCGGAGGAAAAATTCGGCATAGATGAAATTGTATATGGCCCAGCCAGTTGCTGACGTAACCTGAATAAAACAGGTCCGTGAAGTAATCACTTCGTGATCAATACGTCATAAGCTGAACACGTAATAGGGACCACATTTTTGGTACACATCCCGCCAATCAACCAATTGTGATGGGTTGAACGCTGGTGATGAAGCAAACACTTCACCAAGCGAAGGACGCGAAGGGATGCGCGTTCGCGCTGTGACGGATGATGGTGCTGGATCTGCTTTCTGGAGTTGACTTGACTTCAGCTCAGCCGTCTGTTCATCTTGGTGACTTATTCTGTAAACAGTGGAATGCAACCTCATCGTCTCCTTGGGAGTCGTTCCTCTCCACCACCGCAAAAAAGCATTATCAATGAGCCGCATCCCAAGCAGAGCGATCAAGTCACCAATAGAATGAAGATGACATCCTCGAAAGCCATCATGGGCGGGGGCAGAGCAGGAGAACGTGGCCTGCTGCTTCATCGCATGCATACATTCTGTGAGTTCATTTGCTTCATGCCTTTACTGTAGCTCTTTTGTAAAGATTGGATTGTGTCGAAACGACCAGATCTCGTCACGAACTGGTCAACCGCTTCAAGTTGTACAATGATTCCACCCAATTACTGTACAGCATAACGTTATGATAATAGATTCAAACATTTAACCAATACAATGTCAGAGAGTGTGGCCTTTGATCGCAATGTTTCGTGAAAGTCGCTTGAAGACAGTTCATCTAGAGGGTGGTTATTCTGGGGAAAAACCGGATAAAAAGTGCGCTTGTTGTGGTTCATGCGCTACACATGTTTGGCGGAGAAGCAATTTGATTAGAACCACCTCAACCAGACCAAACGCAGCAGCTTTTGCAACCAAGAAGAAGAAGACGAAAAGAGAAAAGCGCTACAGCAGCGGGATGACCACCTCTCTGAGCGCGTGTATTGAAGAAGACGCCGACAGCATCAAAGAGAACTCGACGCTGGTCGTGGGGAAGAAGAGAGCAGTCGATCTGATCGACCAGCTCCAGATCAAACAACAATTGTCTGAACAAATGGACGACGAGTGTGATGCGATGGTGAGTCTGCTAGTGTCTTGTGGAATGCGTAATACTCATTGGCAGGTATGATGGTGGATGGGCTGAGTGTGTCAGTGCGAATTGAACGGTAGAACCACTCTTTGACAAGTCGATCGTGGCCGGAGCAGCAGCGAGAGCGAGTCCAGGAAGAAAATGAACGACAAAAAGACAAAGACGAGCTGGATAACCAACAGAACCAGGAAGAATTCGACGGTAATAGTGACGACGACGACGACAGCACCATCGAACAAGCGTCGCTCGAAGCACTTGAGCATGCTCCTTCCATAGAGAGTGAGAAACAATCACTTTCACCAGAAGAGCAACACCAGCAACTTGAAGAGTCCGACGCTGTGCCCGTCTCAAGTAATCCATGGATTGACGCAAAGCAAGAAGACAACAAAGTGCATCAGTTGAGACAGACCATCCGCTCCATGCAGCGACAACTCCGTTTTCTGCAGAGTCTGGTACGACAGGCTGCACCATCACAATGTTCTCGCCAGCAGAAATCGCCATGTCAGAGTCAAAGCTTCAACGCTGCAGACAGTGACCTGATGATCCAAGAAAGCAGTATCAGTCAAAACTCGCAACTTGCCGCCGCAGCTCTCTCACCTGTTCGTAAAGCCAGTGCCGATCTTCACAGCATGCTGCATGAAATGGATGACTCTGCATTGTTCCAGTTGTCGCCGACCCAACGTGGCCAGAGTAAGTCAAAGCCGGAGTTTGACTCTGGATCCCAACACAGTCAGCGATCTCCATCACCAACGCAAGACAATTCCGGAAATGGCAACGCTGACAGTTTGATAGCTGTTCGCCTTGCGCACCTTGAACAAGAGAATCTGCACCTCAAAGCGCGGGAAGAAGAGTTAGTTCGCACAGAGTTGGCCTCCAAGAAAGTGATTTCTGAGTTTGTGCATCAAACAGAAGAACTCAAGTCACGTCTGAGTGTGTTGGAGAAGGACAATGAGGAATTACGAAAGACAGTGGAGGAGAATAGAGCGCTTCATCAGGCCAATGGTGTACTTCCCAAGGCCACAGAAGCAAAAGATATGTTCAAGCAACAATCTCCCATCAATGAATCAATGGGTGTCAATAGTGGTAGGTGTACCGCCAGTGCGCAAGAGATTCGCTTGGATGATTCGATGGAGAGCACGATGACCAACAATTATGATCATCCGCATGAACGATGTCAAGAAAAAATCCACGAGCTTTGGCAGACGGTGCGCACGCTGAAGACTTTTGCAGAAACTTATCGAGCCGAAAAAGAAGAACTCGCGCGCCAACGCGATGATGCGGTTCATTCTGCTGAACGCGCGTGGGAGGAGAATGCCAAACTTGCTGGTCACAGCAATTCACACCAGAAAATCCGGTACGTGGAGATCATCAAGAATGAGAATGCCATTCTTCAGCAAAAAGTACGTGAACTTCAAGCACGTGCCGCTATGAAGCGTATGAACAGTCAGAATCAGCATCATCGTCGCCGAGACGTTATTGCAGAAGAAGTGATCTCCAACACTAGTAGCCCCCGGATCGTCATGAGCTCGCCGGAGCGAAGTCGTCAAATGGATCGTCTAGCTGAGAGTCCACCGTGGTCTCTGAGTGGCACTCAGAATGCCAACAACAGCACCATGTTGCTCGAGAATGACCGCAATCAGTTGTTCCGCAAAATGTGGAATCGCAACAAACGGCTTCAGCGCGAGATTGAACGTTTGAAAGATGAACAGCTCAAGCTCATGAGTGGTGATTCGATCAGCAATCGATCACGGTCACGAGGAGGCTCCATCGCGTCGTCGTCGGCCGTTGATTGATGCTGGGGGCTGCGTTTTTTTGCGCGCATGCCATCAGATACCGTCAATCGGTCCCGTTGTGTACATATCCGGCATTTTGGTGCGCTTCAATGCTTTGGATTGCGCACTTGTTGCACAACTGCCAAGTGGTCAGTTGACGAGTGAAGCGAAAAGGCCAAGAAGCCACTGTGTTGAGTAAACTACTTCAGTAAATAATGGATTCAACCGCAGTTTCCTTGCGATTGTCTGGGATTTGACATTTGCCTGATGACGTGTCCCAGACTACCCGTTACTATCTGATAAGTGTTGGTTTCTACAGTTCCCAGCTCTTTCTGCATTTTGGAGAGCAGAAGATGCTGCGCATGACGACTCGAAGTGACAAGCAAAGTGGAGCAGTAGAAGGAGAAGAAGAAGAAGAAGAAGAAGAAAAAGAAGAAGAAGCCAACACCCAGGGATCAAAACCCTTGGATCAAACGATGGCAAGCGCAGATGGCCAAGATGAGAATCTGGAGATTCTTCCAGAAGGATGGCAACGCGTGCGCCACGAATCTGGCTTGCACTGCTTTTTCCATGCCCCGAGCTCAGTGGTGAGTTGGGTGCAACCGTATGCGATCACCAGCGTGGCCGCCTTTGTGGATGACAGCCATCGAGATGCAGTTGATGATCAAGAGGACGAGGATGGCGCTTTGACGTTTGTCAAGAAGCATGTGCCGCCGAGGGGCATTTTTGCACTGCCCCGCGGCCAAAAGGGTAGCAATGGCTCTGATGGTGATAGTAGGGCCACGAACAAGGAAAAAAACGACCAAGCCAAAAAGTCACGAAAGAGACGACGAGTCGGAGAAGAAACTGAGCTGCAATTGGCCCAATATACGAGACGACGGCAGCTGCCCACACCGACGGAAGCACAAGCTATCGTCTTTGAGGAAAACGAACCGGCACAGGAGTCACCAGGACTGGATGACCAGACGACCGCGCAGCAGCCCAGGCTTGTGACTGTGAATGGACTCAAACTACAAGATCCAACAGAAAAATCACCCAATGCCTTTCTCACGGTGTGCAGTGCTTTGACGGATTGGTGCATGTCGGACCTAGGTTTCATATGGACATGGTCACGATAGGAATATGTGATGAAGAGTATGCGATGTGTCCCGCAGTATTTCATCTCCAAGGCCAGAGACGGTAAGAAGAGATGAGACATGGGTGGGTCGCTTCTTTGACAAGCCATCTCTGTGGTGGAACCAGAGGATCGCAAGAATCCGATTTGCTGTGTGGTCAAGATTCGAGACAGAGAATATGCAAATGTGCGATGTGCCTCTAAAACGGTCGCGAAACAAGTCGCTGCCGAGGCTGTGCTGGATCACTTGTGCGTTGTTTATGCGTTTCCATTGTACTTGTGGCCGTTGGGTGGTGGTGCAACGTCAAACAAAGAGTAACATTGGTCTCTGCGCAGACTCCCAGGCTTTTGGCAGAAAGTAAAACAGTCGCGTGGGGGCAAGGACGCGATCAATCCAAACAGTCCCGTCAAGCAGCAAGACCATAACAAAGACAGGAACGGGGACGAGGAGGAATCAGGAAGCTTTTCAGTGGTGGGCGTCTGGTTGATTCGATTCAATCAGAGCGTACTTGTCTGAATCAGTGTTGTTTGCTCGTTGACAGAGTTTTGACAAATTCAAGTCATTTAGCATCGACGATTCAAGGGTGTTACAGGTGAACGTTTATCTCTTTGAACGGAGATTGACAAAGTGCAGCTGAGCAAAACTTGATCACCGTCCAGGCATGCATGGAGCACTGCTTCAAGACCCCAGCGCAAGTCTTGCAAGAATACCAAAACCGAAATCGAGGCATTTCTGTGAATTACAACACCGTTCCGATCGAACGCAATGGCAAAAATGTGTTCAAGACAATCGCAAGTGCGGGGAGTGCGGTCGGTGAAGGCATCGCTACCACCAAAAAATGCGCCAAGCAGTTCGCTGCTCAATCACTGTTGGCGATTCTACACCAACACACCACCACAACATATCACCAGCTCGCCAACATGTACAGCCACGGCGCGAAATCAAACACTACTCCCGTCGAGTCGTACTCGCGATCGGCTGGCGTTTCCTCTCGCGAAAAGGTTAGTGATCTTCAGAGCCCTGAGAATTGCTGCTTCTGATGTGATTGTGCCTCGTTATGTGAAGCCGTACAATCAGTCGAGTGGTTTGCTTGGCGCTGTTCCGCCAACAGCATCTGGTCCGCCGAGTCAATCACCCAGCCATTGGTATCCTCAGTCTTCTGTGTTTGATCAGCAGCCAAGGTATGGCGCATTTGGTGCAGGCTACAGCATGTCGGCGCCGCAGCAGGCGTGGTCTTCGCCTTATCCCAACCAGTACAATTATCCAGGCCGCGAAAATTCTTACAGCGGTGGAGGATACTCGCCATGGTATCCTGATGCAGCTCGTGTGCAATATCAAGAAGATGCTTCCCATCCATCATGAATTTCTTTTCCAATACATTTCATCATTACACCCGGTGCCGTCCATTGGTGACAACCATACTCTCGAATGTTGGATAGCGCGCAGTTATTACACTCACTCGCTGGAGACTCGCACACATCTTTGGTCCAATCCTGGGGCCGGCCATGCGCAACCAACCAAGCGATCTACCATTTTTCTCACGAATCCGCATTGCGCCATCGGCTTGAGACAATTGCAATGACCGCAATGGGATCTTCAGGGCCATCTTGACCAGCCATGAACAGATACATTTAACAACTGTATGAGTTCAGAACGGTATCCGGATCCCCCTGTCCCAGAACACGTGCTGTTTGTCGTGGTTTTGTTGAGGAAGAGCAGTGTTGTTGGAGCTGAAAAGCAAGTGGCATCAAGCCACACAGAGTCTCAACAGCATGCTGTTGGTCCAAACGAATGAGTGAGTAATGAACACTCTCTTGATGGTCTTATCTGCCGCAGTGACTGGAATCCTGTGGGGAACCTCTGGCAACTGATCGGTGCTTTCTTCACGTGTTGGCAGTGGAAGTGGTGAGTAATCCTCTTGACAGTCACTCTCGTCACTCTCTGCTCTGTGATAATAAATTGGAGACTCTGTGCTCTATAGCACAATTCTCTCTTTCATATTGTGGCAGAGATCCATTAACTAATGCTCTTGGCATTGGGCTGGCCATTTTGGATAAACAGCATTTGCCTCACATATGATCTCTGAACCGCCGTCATACCGATAACCAGCCAGTATAAACCTAGAAGAATGATGGTCCCATACGGGAGGACCATTGGCATACTAGTAGTACGTATCTTGGTGTGCAGCACCCTAAAGAAAGCCTTGCCAAATGCGACATGTGACGTGGAGACTTCAAGCAGCCCAACACGAAGCAAACAAGCGAATTCCATCGCGCCGGCCGCGCAGTTGCCTGCAACATGTGCAGCCGAGGAAGCATGCGGCGGCAACTCCAGAAACAGCTTGGATCAAATGGATCTTTGGAAGAACCCAATGCTGCTTTCACCATTGGTGCTTTTCCTTTTCTTTTTTCGAACAGTCCTCCATGAACCACACACTTCTTTGAAGCTGGCCTATAATGCGGTACACTGTACCTATCCAAGCAGTTTGCGTTGGACTCTTGGCAAAAAGATGCCTTTCATATCATATTTATTTGTAAATATGATCTGGAATACTTCTAAAACTGATACGCTATCAATGCCGGATCCTGTCAGAACCGCTATGAATTAATACCCGCTATTTTCACATGCCACCTCTCAATTTGATACAAGTTAGTCAGGTGCGTTAGACTTCCTGTTGCGAGTTGATTGTTGGGTTGGGTGTGTGTAATGCAACGTGGAAAAGGGGTTTGCCAACTTGGCAGACTGCCCAAGAGCAACTCGCCCCAAAAGGAAACCAATGCATAAAAGAGCCAGCCCCCACGAATTGCTCCACGTAAATGCTGAGCTGGCCTTCTTGCAGTCATTCACCAGTTTGACTGGTACCGACCAGAACTCCTATCACGAACACCACTATTTCCTTCTTTTCTCTCACTCGCTTATCACTCAGCCAAAAGCGCCGACTGCTCCTTCGCTCGCCGTACCTTGTCTTAGTGCTAGTGTTTATCGACTACGAGTCATCTCTTATTCCCAGACAAAAGCTTATTTGTGACAGCTTTACATCCAAATCAACCCATCAACAACGATCGTTTCAACCAAAATGGAAGGCTACCTGCTGGTGTTTCAACCCCAACGACATCATCGCTTTCGACGTCATCACACGCCTTTGTTGCATGCCCAAGTGCTGTTTTGTCAGCTTGAGGATGGGCAAATCAACTGCTTTGAAGAACCACCAGCCATGAATACCAATACTGCGAGTTGTTGGGATCCACTCGCGAATCAACAAATGTGCGATGGTGAAAGGCAGCCATTGCGCTCCATTTACTTGACCAAGCATGCAGTGCAAGTGGAACTCTTGGACTCTTTTGAGAGCTTGGTGCCCAATAGTTTTGAATTGCGCACCCAACAAGTGGATTTCAACCGAGACGACAACCGTTTTGCGGCCACCAGTCGCGTGCAAGTGTTTACTTTTGCGGCATCCACCAAGAAGCTCATGGAAAAATGGATCCGTGCGCTACGAACATGGCATCGCAACTCGTTTGCCAGTCCTGAAGTGCATCCTTTGGCGTTGGTGAACTCGACTCCAACGCCGACTCCAGTCACACCAACGCCAACTCCTACACCCACCACTACTTTGACAATGGATTCGGACATGGAAATGGACGACCTGGAATTGGAGAAAGCTCAGCAGAGACACGAAGAAAACGAAAAGAAACTTCTGGCCACGCAACGCAAAAATCTGTTGTTCATTGCAGAATGTTATGATGTCATTGTGGACCCCGCAGGCCACTGCCAAGCGAAGGCGTATTCCGGTGGTTCGTCCTCCACCATTCCAACCTTCACCACCACCACCAGCAGTACCACAGCTGCCGTGGCCACCTCCACGGCCAACAACACTATGAAGAACAGCAACATGATCAAAGTCAGCACCAAGAATGCCAATAGCGAGCTTTTGTTGAAAAAGTCCAAGGGCGTTGCAAGTCTCTTTCGTGTTGGTGAATTGCGTCGTTTTCTGGACAAAATGCTGTCCAAACAGTGAATGCTGACGCGTGCTTCCCTGCCTCTAAACCACCCTAGTTAGTTCTCTCCTAATAGGTCGATCGACTCTGCGTCGATACATTTGATTTATGGCACCCAACAAAGTGCCCAACAAAACAATATAATGCTGTCTGCAACTGCTACATTCTGGTGTTGACCTAAAGCTTTAGGTCGTATTTCAAAGATCAGACGAGTGGCTCGGACTGTGAACCCGCTGGGGATGACAAGCAAATGCAATTGTGGATCCTCAACGACTCTGTGGGTTTTTGAATCCAAATGCGGGTGAGGGTCTTGACACATGCGTTTTGTCTCTGGAAATATCACCTCTGGTTTGAACCTCGACGGACGCCAATCACTTACACGCAACGACCAACAACAAGCTGCAAGCTGCACCATCCGATGCCGTGCCAACTGATCATGACAAGCGCACATGATGTATTCCATGAGTCAATCGCCCTGCGATGCAAGTGTGTGCCGGTTGCGATCCAAACACTTCAACAACAATGTCTTGCGCAAACGACATGTCTTCCTTTGCAATCGGATTCTGCGACCGTTTGGTTTGCGTTTGTCCTGTCCGTACGAACCCACAAAGATCCGCGCGATCCTTCGATTGATGCAGAACAACTTCTTCGATATCAATTCTCCCAGTCATTCCGCAGTCGCTCAAACCCCCGAGTTACGTCTTGAATCGGCCATGAGTGATCAAGCACATGGGTTTGAACATTAGGAGAGTTGATCTGACCATTCTCCAGCTCGCTATCCGTGCAAAACATGCGGTGACTGTTGCTCATGCTGACGTTTGCTCTTGTCCTGTGGTACGACAAAGTTGCCAGCTCCTCTAGCGGCTGATAGGCAAGCAGGAGTCTTAGCAGTGTCTATCTCCAATCTGTTACGAATGGAGTGAAGTGTTTGGATGGGAGAGAAAGCCAGGAGAGAGGGAAAAGGACTGCATCGCTTGCCCAAACTGCCGCTCCGTTGTGAAGTCTCCGGTCTCTATCGTACACACTTTGATTAGAACCGATCACCTCGTTGACCCATGGGTTTAAGGTACACAGCGTAGCACTCAACAATGGTCGAATGAAACCACACATCATTGAAACGAAGTTTATTTGAGCTCTTGTCTCGTCGGTTGGCTTTCTCTTTCGCTCTTTACTCGCTTGTCTAGAGGTAGAGTCCTTCAGGGATGTTGGCCTTCTTCTTGTACAAAGCTTTCTCTTTGGCTTTTCGGAAGTCTGCTTGGGTGACGCGCATGCGACGTTCACGAAGCGCCAGCAATCCGGCTTCCGTGCAAATAGCTTTGATGTCAGCACCCGACAGCTCGTCTTTGGACATGACGAACTCCTCGAGATCGACATCTTCCGAAAGACTCATGCGTCCCGTGTGGATCTGGAAAATTCGACGCTTGGTCTTGATATCCGGAAGTGGGAATTCAATCTATGACATCAGTAGCAGCACATGCACCATCAGTCTCGCTTCAAGGAATCCAGTCTTCAAAGACCACACGCACCTTGCGATCAATTCGACCAGGTCGAATCAAGGCAGGATCCAAGCTCTCGATCGCATTGGTAGCCATGATCACCTAATCCAGACAAGAGAAAGTGAGCACGTCGAAGTCTCTTACGCAAATCACAGCTATGTACCTTGACATCACCGCGCTCATCGAAACCATCCAACTGATTCAAAAGCTCAAGCATCGTTCGCTGGATTTCACGAGTGCCACCACTGCTCGAGTCATAACGCTTGCTACCCACCGCATCGATTTCATCGATAAACACGATGGAGGGCGCCAAATCGTCCGCCACTCGGAACATTTCGCGCACCAGCTTGGGGCCATCTCCCAGATACTTTTGGATCAATTCCGATCCCACCACACGCAAGAAAGTGGCTGAAGTCTGGTTGGCCACAGCTTTAGCCAACAGTGTCTTGCCGGTGCCAGGTTCGCCATACAGAATCACACCCTTTGGTGGTCGAATACCAATCCCTTCGTACAATTCCGGATGGGTCAGTGGCAATTCGACGGCTTCTTTGATTTCTTGGATCTGGGACTCGAGGCCACCTATATCAGCGTACGACTCAAGTGGGGCCTTGTCGACTTTCATCACGCTGACCATAGGGTCCGTGTCGTCCGACAGAATGCCGACCACCGACATGACCTTGTTGTGCAACAGCACGGACGACCCCGGTTCCAACATGTCCTGGTTCACAAACGACATGACGCCCACATAATACTCGGGACCCACCGACGACGACACAATGGCGTGGTTGTCGTCAATCATTTCTTCCAGAGTGCCGACGCCCATGGGGGTGCCTCGCAGATCGTCGACTTTGGATCGTTCTTCTTCTTCTTTTTCCTGTTTGGGTTTGAGCACTTCCTGGTTCTGAATGAATTCTTGTTCCATCAGCAAAAAATCCTTGATCCGTTCCAGTTTGAGCAGACGCAACTTGCATTTGGCGATCGGATACACTTGCGGGATGCGCACCGCAGTGGCGGGTCCTTTTTTTTTGCGGCGTTTGCGGGTCATCGCGCCGGCGCGCGGCTCAAATTTCTTCTTTTGTTGCTTTTTGGCCTCGTCTTTTTTCTTTTGCGCTTCGTCGCGCGACTGGCGGGTCGGAAGTCCGCTTTGGCCCTGACCCATGCCGCCTCTCGAATCACTTGCCACTTAATCTATCCGTCCAATGAGCCAATGCGCGCGGGGTAAATGCCTCAACAGCCCCACAGAAGAACAAAGGAAAAGCTCTTGGAAGGCGCGCGCCGCTACCTGTTTTCCTTCTTGCTGGTCCCCTACGGCTTCTTTCCTTCTGTGTTGGGGGAGCAAAAGAAAGATTGGCCGAAAGTAGCGTGACCCACGTCAAAGATTGGATCCCCAAATAGTGTGGAGAACGCTGGTGCGGGCGATCCACTTTGGTGTGGCCCACCTTAAAGCACTGTGTTATAAGGTGGTGAATGCTGATTGGTGGATTTTGGATCTTGAAACAGTGTACGAACTGGTGGGTCTTGTGCCTTTTCGTGGTGAACCAACACCAAGTTGACGAGTGTTTGGACGCTTGGACAATTGATGCGTGTGTTGTCGGTGCGGCCGCAAGTGTGGTGGACAAGTGAACAAGTGAGTCGAGTCTAGGGCTCTTGCAGCTTTGTGTGGCCGGCCATTTGCATGTGGTATGGATGGCACTTGTGAGAGACACCTGTATGGTCAATGATCCAATAACCCAACATCACTGGAAGCTATCTCACGTTCCAACCCGTCCTTAAGCTCACGCGTTGTTTGGCTTCCTCAAAGAAGAGCCTTCAGGTGTTGTTTGTGCACTGCACCAGTGGTTAAGGTATTTGCGGTCGTTGGACGGGTGTTCAAGCCACTGTTTGTGTTGGGTTGTGGGGTCTTGTGCGCTGCTGCTCCAAACAGGTTCAAAAGCGCAGCATATTGTATGGTGCTCTCGGTGGAGAGTTATTTTTAAAAGAGAGGAGGTCGCCGCCAAAAGCTGGAACCTTTTTTGGCACTCTTTGAATCACCCAGAGAGTCCGCTGGCTCAAGAGAGTTCCTGCGTCTTTTGGTTTCTTCTGTCTATTATCGTGTGCCCACCCCGTCTTGGAGTGATTGCTTTGGGTTCCAAAGCCCATTGTGTGCGCGCTAGTGTGTGCTGGCTTGTGTGGTGTGACTGGGGAGTCTGAGTCCGAGGGCAACTTGCAGTTCCAAAACGCTAAGGTCGTTTCTTTCTTTTCCTTTTCTGTTTGTTTGTTCTCCTCGCAGCAGTTGTGAACCGAACAAGACCCGATAAAACAACACACCAGTGCTTGCTTGGGCCGTTCCGCAAGTGCTTCAAGGCTTTCCAAACCAACCACAGGCTTGTTGAACTTGCCGGAGTCAACGAGATCGCTGCGTGGCACATTCAGGTTTTGAGTCGTGGTGTCGACCTTGTTCGTCCTTGGGGGTGACTTTAGAGGTCGTTCTTTGGTGATCGTTGTTGGATCGCATTATTCGCCTTGTTGTCTATCGCTCTCTCCGGCGGGTGGTGATCAAGTTGGGAAGCAAGAATCGGCGATCATTTGAGCTTTTGAGTCTCCAGCGCCTGGTGGAGCTCTTCGTTTTTAGTGCTCGTGAACTTATCATCTCTCGTCTGTTTCCTTATCGTTCTTCTTGGCTCTGCTGTTCATTTTTCCACAATGGCGTCAATGGGATCTGCTGCACCGATTGCTCCAATGGACAACACTGTACAAACCAATTCCACTACGCAAGCCGATGCAAAGTCCTCGACGTTGTCAACGTCAACTGCTGTGGGCGCCAAAGACGAAAGCTATTCACCACGCAAGAACCGCCCAGGCACTCACTCATTTGTGGTCTCGGGCACGACTTTCCAGATCGACAACAAGTACAAATTCGTCAAACCCATCGGCCATGGCGCCTACGGTGTTGTCATGTAAGTGTTTGTCCGGGTGGTGGGTAGTCCCATGGCGATGTGCTGCTTGGCTTAGTTCACTGATTTGTCGATTGGCTATGCATACAGCTCAGCGATCAACACCGAGTCGGATGACAAAGTGGCCATCAAGAAAATCTCCAAAGCGTTTGACGACATTGTCGATGCCAAACGCATTCTGCGTGAAATCAAATTGCTGCAGCACTTTGACCATGAAAACATCATCACCATCGTCGACTTGTTGCCACCGGTGTCGCTGGTGCAACTCGAAGACGTGTACATCATCTCGGACCTTATGGAGACCGATCTGCATCGCATCATTTACTCACGCCAGCCACTCACCGACGACCACATTCAGTATTTTCTCTACCAGATTCTGCGAGCGCTCAAGTACATCCATTCGGCCAACGTACTGCATCGCGATCTCAAACCATCCAATCTACTGCTCAATTCAAATTGCGATCTCAAGATCTGTGACTTTGGACTTGCCAGGTTCGTTTGGTGTTGCTTTGGATGATCTCGCTAGCAATGATGGGTCCTCATAGTTTGTGAGCGCCACAGAGGCGTGGAACCCGACGATGAAAACATGGAACTCACCGAGTACGTGGTCACTCGATGGTACCGAGCACCGGAGATCATGTTGTCGACCAAGGTAGGTTGGGTCATCCTTCGCTATCAGTGATGGTGGCAAGCCAGCCAAAAGACCTCAACGCCCTGATGTGATGTTGTTCTTGCACAGGAGTACACCAAAGCAATCGACATTTGGTCCACGGGTTGCATTTTTGCCGAGCTGTTAGGACGCAAACCGTTGTTCCCGGGCGACGATTACATTCATCAACTGCAAATCATTTGTGACAAGTTGGGCACGCCCACGGAAGAAGCGCTGCACTTTGTGACCAGTGAAAAAGCGCGACGCTTTATGCGCAATCAGCCACAAAAGAACGGCGTGCCCTTTGCCAAACTCTTTCCAAACGCCAAACCGGCCGCCATTGATTTATTGACCAAAATGCTTGTGTTTGACCCGTCCAAACGCATCTCTGTTGAAGAGGTATGTCATCATTGAGGAATATATGTCAGCCCGTCCCAGGCTCATTGAAGTCTTCATTTGGCTTTTGCCACCAGGCTCTGGATCATCCATATCTCGAATCTCTTCATCATGTCGACGATGAGCCCACGGTGAGTTCTTGAGGGTGACAGCGTTTCAGGTCATTGTGGAACACTACTGAGGTTCCTTGTGCTCCCAGGCCGAGCGAGTGTTTAGTTTTGATTTTGAAAAAGAGGATTTGACCAAGACGCGATTGCAAGAACTCATCTTTGAGTAAGCAAAGCTCCCTTTGTCACCTAATCGGACCTGAAATGGCCAACGGTTAGATGTTGACGGATGATGCCGGCGGGCTTGTGAATTTTAGTGAGATCTGCGAGTTCCATCCGGACGTTCGAAGCTCAAAGATCATCTCACCGACTTCGTTGGCTTCGTCTCGAGACCCCAAACAAACACAACTCCAGAGTCCCAGTATGCCCCAGCCAGCCACCACTACTGGGTCTACGCCAGGCACCTGTCCTGTGGAAGAAAGCGAATCCATTTCCACATGAAGTTAACGCCACCTTTTGACCATTCGACCCGTTGACGTAGCGACCCGAGCAAAAGAAAACCAAAGAAATTATTTTGTGACACCAAACAGCTAACTGGCGCCATAAAGAACCAGCGTGTTGTCTCTTTGCCAAACACAATGAGACCATCCAATTCCCTCAGTCTGGTTCATTGGTGTTGTTAATGCCTCACCACTAATTGATCAAGTCATGGTCGACGACCCCTGAGCCACCTGGTGGTAGTTGGTCCATGGACCGCTTCCTTTGGCATAGAAATCCATCGGATACGCTTCTCGCCATGGCGTGGCTTCTAGAAGCACCTGGGCCTCATATGCCGTCAGCAAAGGCTTGGGAAACGCGTATCCCCAGTCAATCGAGAGACGCGGGCAAGCAATCTGGATCCAGCAGTCCACTTGAGGAAACAGCGCCAACTGACAATGATTCCACGCCACGGATTAGCACTCTTCAGAACCCAACAACACCACGGAACCCACCTTGTCGGGAAAGATCTCGGACAGCAACAACACAAACGATTTCTTGCCGTTGTCGGTGACCAATCGCTGGATACGATCCAGAATCATCGGATTGCCCTGTCTGCCGAGCGTACCCAAGATGATTCCAAAAGTCTCCGCATCTCGAGCCTTGTCAATCGCTTCCCTGTTGACATCATCACGAAATGCTTCAGGGCCGGCCAATACAACCTCAACGCTCTTCCTATCTGATACAAGACCCACTTGCGCACGCTCTTCATTTGGGGAAGATCATACTGCTCTTTCGTCAGCACTTTGGGATACGGATCGTAGCGGTACGCCGCGACTTGTGGGTTTGAGATCATGGCCGACTCCAAATGGAAGTGGCCATCGGCAATGAACACAAATGCGTCCACGTCTTCCAGCACAGGCGACGTGCAGCCCAACACCTCGCCAGGTGACAAAGGTTTGATCTGCGGGATCTGCAGACGAGCAAAATGATCGGCGAGTTTGGTCGACACTTGGTGCATGGCGTTGCCAAATTGAATGGTTCCCATCAACGCCAACTTGAATACCATCCACGCAAAACAAGTCAATTGGTTTGCAAATGTTCACTGGTAGATCTGTTTGATGAAATGGCACAAAACTCACCTTGGTCTCACGAGGAAATGTCAGCTTCATGCAGTCAATCAACTGCCCGTCAACGAAAAGACACCGTCAATAGATGCTACATACGAAAGATGAACAAGAAAAGCAAAACAATAGACCGCGTACATGGTCCACGTCAATGGTGATGTCGACGAACACGTAGAGCATCTTGATGGTGGTCACATCAATCGGCACCAGACAGCTGTGGCCATAGTGCACCATAAAGTCGGCACCAAGTGCGATGGCCGTGAGATCATCGACGCAACACGCGCCATACGTGACCTGTCATTGTATATGGCCATCACAATCATCGTTCAGGTCACGACTCTGCATGTTTGAGCTCGAAACCGCCAGGTTCGTGGATAAAGAACGGAACTCACATCGCCAAGAATGATGGTGCTGGCACCTGTGAAGCGTTCAATGATGTCGGAGATCACACACGAGTACAGAAGCAATCCTTCCGGAAATTGCAGAGCCACGCACTTGGCATCGGCCTTTCGGTTGGTTCATTGTTGTCCGTCACAGTCAGCCATTGTCCAGTGGTCCGATCAACGACAAACCATCCGCCAACGCACCTGTTGAATGCGCCAAATGGTTTTGCGGATCTCAAAGTTGTAATTCCACGGCAATTGCTCTATGGCTTTCGAGAGTTCGGCATTGTTCAGAATGCTGTCCGGGATCTGATTGAGCACGCGGCGGCGTCGTGTGGCAGCTCGGGCGCCTCCTTTTGGTTTGCCCTTGGACACCACTGGTGCTGGCACCAATGAAGACTCAGAGGAACCACCAACAGCAGAAGAAGAAGAAGACGAACAGCAAGCGTTGGTAGTGGCACCAACTTCTCCACTGGTGCAACAGCCAGAGGCAGACGAACCGCCGCAGCTTGCCGCGCTTGGACCCGGTTGGTGGATTGGTTCCATGATGATTCAGCGATGATGTACCATTGGTGTGGAGCGAACGAAACCCAGCTAATGATGTATACAATTGCGAGAATTAGAACATATTGTAAGCCCGTCTAGCTCAGTCGGTAGAGCGCTGGCCTTTTAAGCCAGTGGTCGTGGGTTCGAGCCCCACGGGGGGCGTTTCTGTTTTGGTTCCTGTCCATTTGTATGTCTATCTGCGTAATAATCATCAGCGATCTTGAAAGGTCACACCGTCACACCACGGCAACCACCGATGCAGTTTGCCGCAACTTCGGTGGTGGCCGGCAAAGATCCGCTTTTACGAGCATTTCGAGATGCGAGAAGAACTGGAACGTTGGCGCTGGCCGCCAGACACTTGGATTGCGTTCCTGTCCAAGTGTTTCATCTCGAAGACCATCTGGAAAAAGACGAAAAGAAATGGGAATGCGTGGATTTGGTGAAATGCGATCTCAGTCTCAACGCCATCACGGAGCTCTCGCAAGAGATTGCGTTGATTAAAACGCTTACAAGTCTTCGCCTGACCCAGAACCAACTCAAGTCTCTTCCTAATGAGTTGTTTGAGCTACAGGGTCTGGTGCTGCTGGATGTTGCAAGGTGAGCAATGATTCTCATCAAGATGACACCAAGATGGCCTCCTTTGCTCACCGTGTGCCCGACAGCAATCGTCTCTGTGGTGAGATGAACCCGCGAATTGGCCAATTGGTGCGCTTACGCGAACTTGTGCTTGCCGGTAACCAGCTCAACAACCTGCCGGACTCGTTGTGCGATTGCACGCAACTGGAAACACTGCGAATCGAAGAGAATGCGCTGACCCAGTTGCCGAGTGGCATCGGCGCGTTGCACAAATTGACTTCGTTGATTGCACACACCAACGCGTTCACTTGTCTTCCGGAATCTATCGGAAAACTCACTCTGCTCACCGTTTTGGATCTCAAGAAGAACAAACTGACCAGTTTGCGAGGCATCTCTTTGAAGGCGCTCTTGCAGCTCAAGTTTTTGGATCTCCGGCAGAACAAACTCACCGATCTGCCCGTGTTTCCGGCTTCAACGGCAATAGACACGACACTAGCGGCGAACAAGTCGAGTTGTGTGCTGGATCAGCTCAGTCTCGGCTTCAACTGCCTGGAAACGATCGATGACAAATCCTCTCTTTGGGGGTTGTTCCAAACACTCACTGTGTTGGACCTGCGAGACAACAAACTCACCCGACTTCCAGAAGTCATCGGGCTGTTCAAACAGCTCAAAACACTCGATGTCTCCAACAACGACCTCTCGGAATTGCCAGTGTCTCTTGGGTACCTTCGTCAATTGAATCATCTCGTGCTGGATGGAAATCCTCTTCGGTGAGCGCGAGCACAACGTGACCATTGGCCTTGACGAAAGAGATCACATCACCCTGACTCTCTATATGCGCAGTTCAATTCGTCGGGCCGTGATCAACGAGGGATGTGAAGCGCTAAAGAAGTACCTTCGCACCCGAGGCCCTCCCTTCAACGAGCAAGAGCACGCAGCTGCCTCGGCTCAAGAGGAGGACGACAGCAACGCCAACACTTCAGCAACCTCGCATCGCTTGGAGCACCTGTATCGTGATGCCATCTCGTCTTCGGCGACGCTCGATTTGAGTGGGCAAAAGTGAGTGTTGTTGCACCGGAGTGCAAGCACAACGACGAGCTATATTGACACTTTGTCGTTGGTGTACCTCAGACTGAGCGTTTTGCCATCATTTCCACTCAAATTCAATTGTCAGACGATGTTGTTGCATCTACATCTTAATCGTAACAAACTCTCCAGTCTTCCAAAAGAAATCGCCGATTGCGTGGCACTGCAGTCGCTTCAAGCCGAGGAGAATGCACTGGTGCAGATCGATCCGGCGATTTCCAGGCTTCCCAACCTGCGTATTCTGCGTCTACGAAAGAACCAGTTGACGTCGCAGGTAGTGGAAACACTCTTTGCGGTTTCGTCGTCACGTGACACGAGCGCGTCGCCTGCTTGGCGGTCCCTTTCGGTGAGTTTTTCGCCTCACGGGCTGCCGGTCATGTGCACCTCCTCATGGAAAAAGATCAAATGCAATGTCCACCAGGAACTGGACTTGCGCAACAACCAGTTGACGACTCTTCCAGTGTCGTTGTGTCACTGTCGAGCGCTCGAGACCTTGAACGTTTCCTTCAATCAGATCGAAACAGTCGCCGGGTTCCCATTTCGGGATCTCCAAGCCATGCGAACGCTCAGTCTCACCGACAACAAGGTACAGGACTTGTATCTCCTTGAACTCGTCAGGAAAACAAGGCCATTCGCTGACTCCTGTTTGTGGTTGGCACATGGATGCATT
Organism: Paralagenidium karlingii; assembly: GCA_027475765.1. Classification (NCBI taxonomy): domain Eukaryota; phylum Oomycota; class Peronosporomycetes; genus Paralagenidium; species Paralagenidium karlingii. The sequence continues at coordinate 79,835 of JAMFLO010000032.1, forward strand.
CAGCTCACAGCACTGGGTATGGTCTACGAGATGCCGCTGCTCAAGAGTTTAAGTGTCGAAAACAACAGTTTGACATCCATCCCGTACGAATTGGCACTTTGCCGACATCTCCAACTGGTGTACCTGAATGGAAATCCACAAAAGACTGTTCGCCCGGCCGTTTTGGCCAAAGGAAGTTCCGAAGTGTTGCTCTACTTGAAAAACAAGCTCCCGAGTCATCTTCACCAACTAGCAGACCAAGCACCAGCTCAAGCCATTTTAAAGCGAGACCACTTGACTCACTCTTCGCCTTCACCACCACCATGCTCATTAGGAAGACAATCGCTGGCCGATGAAGCCGCAAGTAGAAACACGGGTCGAGTCTGTGGGGTTCAACCAGCTTCCATCTCCACACAGCTCACAAAGAAACCAGCCAACCGCATCGGCTTTGCAGCAGATGGTGATGCCAGCTTGGATGAGCCAATGGCATCCCGGCCTTCCACTGGGTCCTCTCGTGAACAAACTGCCAAATCCAGATCCACGGAAGTTCCTTCGAGCCCATCCACTCCTCCAGGAAGTATCCGAAGGGAAGAATGCGTAGAAACGAAAGAAACAAAGGACTCATCGAGTCACGAGCTGACCGGCAAGATCGCGTCGCTTGAAGTGGCGTTGGAAAACCCATCGCTGTCGGCTGCAAAACAGTATGCGCTGAAAAAAGAGCTAGCAATGGCCCGATCCCAGCGCATGCGACTGCTACGCAACGCCACTTGATTCCAGATGACTCACTGGCTTCAACATAGTTAAATAGTGTGTTCATGGCTGCTACACATACAGACATCTACTAGGAATAATCGATTGATACAGAGTCCGCTGATCCTACATCTCGAGAATCTCTCGTGAACAAGATCGTACTCGAATGCGCTGTTCCTGGGCGTTTGCTGGATAGGCTGCCTCTTCACTGGCCATGTAGTCGCACGAGCAATCCTCTTCATGGACGGGATTGGGGCTCTCATCATCTTCCGCATGCAGCTGGCCATGCGACAGACTCTGGCTGTGGCTACTCGTGACGGGTTGTCTGGATGATCGCCGTGGGAACCTTCCAGCAAGCACTGAGCACTTGGGCGTGACTTGATACAACACCAGGACAACACCAAGCTCGTCGCGCTCGAAAATGGTGAGCTCGTGGCACGAGAAATTGTCAAATGGAGCCGTGGGCTTTGTCACCACCAGACCACCCGTTGAGGAGTATCGTAAAGACTGAAACTTGGACGAGATGTGATCCAGCAGCGAGCCACGTTGGTTACCTGGTGAACAAGTCGACACGGTCGAAGCGCATGAAGTACGCAAACACTTGTCGTCGCACTTTGACTTGGAATGATGCAGTTGGGGCGGCTCGACTGTAACATGAGCGGAATGGCTCTCCTCCAAAGGAGAAGACAAAGGCGTCACCATCGCGTCAATCTTCTCCACTGTCAACTGGGTCAACGCATGTTCGCTGATCACAATTTGGCCACCTTGCACTTCGTCAATCATTTCTCGCGCGATCAGTTCACTGATGCCCATGTACGTCATTTTGCCTGTCGTCCAGTGCTTGGAGCAAACCAGTGCGTCGTCACCTTTGTGGATGGCCATGCGCACGCGAAGTCCATTGAACACTGCGTGGCCCCAAGTGTTGGTGACCTTGCAGGCCTTTTCGTGTTTGAGCAACGCGGCGGGCCATTTCGCTTTCACTAGCTTTTGCTGCACGTCCAGACACCACTGGACGGCATCGCTCACATGATGAAAAGCCAGTTGAAACGCATCACCGACAGTGGTGATCTCGTATCCCGAATGCCTGGGCAATTCGCCACGCAACAAGTCGTCGTGCAATGACAAGGCTTCGGCCATTTCTTGCGGAAACTTCTCCCACAGCGCAGTGGATCCTTCGATGTCGGTGTACACGAAAATAGGGTTCACCATCGGCGGCTCCACCGGTGCAATCTCGAGCGCAAGCATCTCTTTCTCGACCAAGTGATCGTGCACAGAAGAAGGCATCATTGGACGAAGCACGCGAAAACAACAACTGGCCGACAAGCCCACAACAGCAGTCTCAAAGCCACCAGACACATAATAGAGTGCTTGTCCGATACCAATCGCCAGAACCGGAGTTCTCTCCGGGTCGATGGTCGCCATCAACTCGAAAACACAACTTGGAAATACCAGAAACGCATAGCAGAGCACGAGATGCTTGATGCGATTGTACAACAGCAAAGACGCTGGGCTGAGTGGATGACGATTCCGCAGGCACTGGATGGTGACTCGTACGGCACAATAGGCCGGCAAAGTGAACGAGAGCCACACGCAGCCCATTTCGATGGCGAGCAACAGGCTGACTACAATGTCCTGGCTGGTCTTGTTGGGGATGAAGGAGCTCGAGAACATGGCTGCCGCGTAGGTCCCACTGAAGCCATACACCACCATACTATCCAGCACGAGCACACGTCGCTCTCGGTGCTGGCCGCGGTCCATGGTCTTGGTGATCAGTCGTTTGAGTTCATACGCCAATAGAATCGCCCAGCCAGCGCTGGAGAGCAAAGCAAAATCACCGATCACGGCGATGATCAGCACAAAGTATCGATTGACACCATGTGCGCGTGCGTAAATGGAGCGAATGCCCAGAATGCGGCCATTTTCGGCACTGGCCATGATGTCCCCGACGCCCAAGAAGTTCACCAACTCGGCCATGTAAAACAACCATCGACAAAAGCTGTACACAAAGTCGACCATACACAGCGAATAGATGATGTGTTGCACCGCCGAGACGGCGCTCTGGCGCTGTTTAAAGGCAAACGCGATGGTCAGCAGACACGAAACACTGGAGAAGCTGAGCAAGCCCAGATAGAGAATGGTCCAATTGATGCCAAAGTTGTCGTCCATTCATTCAGACCACCACACGAAGGTGAGGTCGATGCGTGTTGAGCTACTTGAGCTGTTTAAACGGAACCAGCCCCGCGCACCCAATCAAAAGCCAAACGGGCCCACTGTGTTCAGTGGTCCGGTTGGAATGGGAAGAAAAAACAAACGAGAAGCAACACGATATGGTTACTCGTTCTCAGCTGAGCAAGACACCCAGCTGGAGAGAAACCTAGTGCTGTCTGCCCTTGTGAACATCCTCAGCAGCGTCATAACCATTCTCTTTCTCTTTCTCTCTCTCTCTCTCTCACCCTCCTTGACACCACAAGGCAGCTGCTGACGCACACCAAACAAATGCACATGCGATCAGAACGGTGCCTCCAAAGAAAGTTGGGCCTGAACCCCCCGCCCCCCCCCCCGCCCCGCACAGTTCCCATTTGTTCCTGCTTGGGAGAGAGAGAGAGCGAGATCAGAAGTTGAGGAGCAGTGGGGTGTGGTCCACAAGACCAACGGGATGACACGGTCTAACTTGAAATGTTTTCTCGTGACACACATCCGCGCGAGTAGCTCAGTGGTAGAGCGTTCGATTGCAGCTCGAAGGGTCACTGGTTCAAATCCGGTCTCGCGCTGAATATTTTTTTGTTGGGCGGGTGCGAGGTTGAGATGGTTGGTGGTGGGCTGAATTTTGACCAATCACAGCCTTGCAAGGGGTCCACTCCAATCACTAGCAAGTATTGACCTTGGCCCAAGAAACCTCCCCGACGACTTGGACGAAGCAACAAGCACGAAAGAAATGGACTGCGTGACGCCCAATTGTGGCAAAAAGGGCGCGTTGGTGTGTCCGACCTGCAAGAAACTTGGCATCCCGTCGGCCATGAGTACTTTTTGCAGCCAAGAGTGCTTCAAGGGCAATTGGGCCAGCCACAAAGTGCTGCACAAAATGTTTGCGCAAGCCCAAGCCGAAGAAGCTGCCGCGGCGCGGACCAATTCGTCGCTGGCCATGTTTGAAAATTACCAGTTCACCGGCAGATTGCGTCCGTACGAAGTCACGCCCATGCGCACGGTGCCTGACCACATTGGTCGCCCGGATTACTGGCAGACCGGCATCCCGGTCTCGGAACAAAAGGCTGATAACCGCATTCCGGTGTACACGCCCGAACAGATCAAGGGCATCCGCGAAGCCTGTCACGCCGGAAGAGAAGTACTCGACATTGCCGGCAAAGCGCTTGCTGTGGGTGTCACGGCCGATGAGATTGACCGCATCGTACACGAGGCCTGCATTGAACGCGACTGTTACCCGTCGCCTCTCAACTATTACCATTTCCCAAAGTCGGTTTGCATTTCGGTCAACGAAGTGATCTGCCACGGCATTCCGGACAAGAGACCCTTTGAAGACGGCGACATTGTCAACATCGACATTTCTGTGTACAAGAATGGCTACCATGGCGATCTCAATGAGACCTTTTTGGTCGGTAAAGTCGACGAAGACGGCCAGCGATTGGTTCGTACGGCGTTTGAATGCCTTCAATCCGCGATCAGCCTTGTGCGACCAGGCACCATGTATCGAGAAATCGGCAAGCATATTGCCTCCGTGGCCAATGCCCAGGGCTTTTCCGTCGTCAAGACCTATTGCGGCCATGGCATTGGCGAGCTGTTCCATACGACGCCAACGGTCCCCCACTACGCCAAGAATAAGGCTGTCGGCATCATGAAACCAGGCCACATCTTCACCATTGAACCCATGATCAACATGGGCTCCTGGAGAGATTGTACGTGGCCCGATAACTGGACAGCTGTGACTGTGGATGGCGCTCGCTCGGCTCAGTTTGAACACACAATTCTTGTGACCGAGACTGGCTACGAACTGCTCACCGCAAGGGACAATGAGCCTGTGATGGAATGGGATGTGGCCAAGCTGCAACGTCCACTTTGAGGTGAAATTGACAGGGTAGAGAAACGATAAACTTTGATCAATATCTCTCGAGTTCTTGTTTGTTTACAAGCCCGAAACGATCCCTTCGCTTTTCTTAATTCTTCATCCAGTACTCTTGACTGTAGTACTTGGGATCCCGCAACCGCTCAACGGCTTTGATTGTGGTGTAATAGTAAGCCACTGCAACTAGCCATGCCGGGAAGAACGACACCATGCGTGAGCTGTAAGGGTTTATTCATGGCTCGGGTCCTCTATGTGTCGAAGACATACCAATCTGGTGCAAGACATCCACAAAGTAACACAAGTCGTATGCGAAAAACTTGTGGGTCGCGTCTAGATTGCTCGAGGCCGTCGCGTACTTATTCTTTTCAAAGTAGAACAAGTGAGTTCAAAGAGTATTAAACCGCGGAGCGGGTCAAATTGATTCGTACCATTCGCAAGCCCATCAACAGCATCGACAGCAGGATGTAGAGCGGGTGAATGCACAAAACTCGACGAAAATGGCGCGCCAATAAAGAAAAAAGTCCATTTTGAAAGAGAAACGTGGCGCCCAAGAAGAAAAACACGTTGATCCAACTGAGCAGTTGGCACACAATCTGGATGCTGGGAGCCCACCATGACATGGTCATGCACCACCACACATGGACGAGCGAGTTAGTGTCGCAAGTCTTAGCTTCGTGTGTTCCATTCCTCTCGTTTTTCATATTACATGGAGACAATGCCCGTATCCGAGCGGGTGGCGATCTGATGGTATTCAAACACGCCGTTGAACACAATGTCCACAACGCAAAAGGCCCAAAACACCAAATGCCGCACTTCGAAATGCAACCAAAAGTCGTGTTGAGGACCCTCACAAGAAGACGAAGAAGACGAAGAAGACGAAGAAGACGAAGAAGAAGACGATGAACAAGCTCCTGGTAGAATACAAGCAGATGATGAACAAGCAGAACTTTCTCCGCCGCCACTTCCACTTCCAGTGGACGTCGTAGCAGTGATGGGGAGCAGTTCCATGCTCCCGTTTGGTTGGGTGTCGTTTCGGATTCCTTTCCGCCCCCACCTTCAACCCAGTCCAAATAGCAGTTATAACTGACACAACCGTTACCCGCCAAAAAGGCGGTTCTTTCGCGCCATTTCTGGATTCGAGTCTTTGAATGATCCGACGAGCTCATGGGCATCTCGGGACTGCTACCAGCGCTCAAAACCATCACGAGACAGGCTCGTATTGAGGATTTTCGAGGCAAAACCGTTGCCATTGATGGCTATTGCTGGTAGGAATCACTTGTGTGGCTGTGACGTGGGTTGGGACGGGCTACACCAACTCTTGGTGGTGTCTTTGGAGATACGACTCATCGCAAATGTCCTTGGTGTCGTGGCTTTGAAGGCTGCATCGTGGCGTGTATGGCTGCAGCCAGGAAGTTTGCTTGGGCCAAAAGACAGACAAGTAAGCATGGTTTTTTCTTTTCCACTGCGCGGGGAACCATACCAAGCCACACAAGCACGAGAATTCTTTCCATCAACCACCTCGTTTTCTTTGTGGTGGTGCAAACTGCCAGATACGTGAACTACTTTATGGAGCGCATTGATTTTCTTATCCGCAATCAAGTGACTCCGTACGTTGTCTTTGATGGCGGGCCCTTGCCGATGAAACGAGGCACTGAGCTTCAACGACGAAGGTAAGACACATGGGCCAACGAACGAGGTGTGGGCTGTGGCAAACTGCTAAAGAAGACTGTATCGTTCCCAGTTCGCGCGAAAAGAATCGCCAGTTGGGACGCGAGTGCCTCGCCAAACGCCGACTCTCGGAAGCGCGCAAATACTTTATCCGTGCAGTCGATGTGTCGCCGTTGATGGCGTTTTATGTGATCCAGCAACTCAAGAAACGTAACGTCGCGTATGTGGTGGCACCCTACGAAGCGGATGCCCAATTGGCGTTTTTGATGCACCATCGGCTAGTAGACGCCGTGATCTCGGAGGATTCGGATTGTCTGGTGTACGGTTGCCACAAAGTGCTGTACAAAATGGACCAGGCCGGGTTCTGCGAAGAGGTTGATTTGACCAAGCTCAAGCAGAACAAAGCCATGAACTTCCAGCAATTCACACATGAAATGGTGTGTTTCTTGGTGGATTTGTGGGCATGGTTTATGCAAGTAAACTCACCAAGAAAGTGTCGTGTGAATGCATGTATAGTTTGTTGACATGTGCATCCTTTCAGGATGTGATTACTTGCCGTCTCTACCAGGTGTGGGGCTCAAACGCGCGCATGGGTTTCTCAAACAGTACGGCAATCATCGTCGAATCCTACAGGCGCTTCGTCTGGATGGCAAAACCCGAGTGCCAGTCGACTATGAGAGCGATTTTGAAAAGGCTCGACTCACGTTTCGCCATCAAAAAGTGTACGATCCCAGACAAAAGGTTGGTTTTGACTTGTCTCGATCGCTTCCAAACTGATACAAACTGATGGCGGTGTGCACGGGCTGTGTGGAATGCGCGTAGCGAGTTGTTCCGTTGACGCCTTTCACGAGTGAAATGGACGCGAATGCATCCGAATTTCTTGGAGAGGACTTGCCCGATGAGATCGCCCAAGCCATCGCTGAAGGCCGCATCGATCCGATCGACCAGACACCGTTTCCCGATGTTGAAGACACTGCCACCCGGCATGGCAATACTACCAGAGCGTCTAGGACATCTTCAAAGCCTATGACATCGCCAGCGTCTTCAGCACAAGGCACCTCTACACCTGGGTCATCGTCCAAAGCAGCAACCATCAATGCCAAGTCTATTGCAAGCCATTTCTTCACACCGCGTCAGCAAATTGTTCCTTCCCAAGAGCTCAGCCAAGAAGCAACTCAACCCGAAGACGATTCTTGTCTGATTGCTCGAACGATTTCGTTTTCCCCAGTGGATGACTTGGCCAAACACAAGGCAGCGGACACCAAGCAACCGACATGTGCAGCCATTGGAAGCCAGAGCATCAACAGCAGTATCAACAGCCACTGGTTTGCGCCAAACAAGAAAGAAAACGCCTTCACGAGAATGATGCGGGCCGGGTCAACACTTCCCAAGCGCAAGCAACCGGACAAAAAGCGTGGATCTATCGTCTTTGCATCCTCGTCGACTCTGAAAAAGGCCAAAGTGCGCACAGGACTTCAGCGATTCTTTGCAACGAGGTTGACCCCGAGATCAACCCCCCCAGAGGGTTCTTTGGCCGAGGTTCCATCACAACCAGATTCGGCCACATCGACAGAACCAGGTTCCTGTCGCCCTGGAAACGACGAGGACGAGCAAACGCGATCTCAAGAAGACAACTTGAAGATCTGCGAACCCGAGCCTGAGCCCGCTGATGAACCGGAACTCGAACCACCTGCCGTTGGGTCGCATGGAGCTAACACCTTTGATCGCTTTCGTTTCAACCGACTATGAGACGCCCCTTCCCGAGCTGTTGGTAGTACATCAAACGGTTCAGCTGGCAAGAATGATTGGTAGGCCCCGGAATGAAATTGGCTTCGGTCGCTTGTTCACTTGTAAGTTAACTTCGTTGGTACGAGGACCCAATAGACGTTCAAAAAGAACTAGAGGAGATAAAAACAGAGTCTTGGATCAAAGGATTCGAGGTGTTCTCGCTGTTGGTGCGCGCTCGGAGATCGACCGCATTTCTACACTTCTTGGATCTCTTGCTTGCACAGCGGACAGCTGTTGTTGTCTCGGATCCAGCCCTGCACACAATCTTTGCCACCAATCAGACCCATTTCATGCGTGAGCAAGACTTTCATAAACGATCGATGACTCTCGTACCGGAATGAAAGGCATGTGCACAGGGAAGCGTCAACAAACGATCTTGAGCAGCGTATTCCGACTGGCAAATGACACACCTACACAATCACAAAAGGTCAAAGGGCAATAGCGCCGAGAGGAAGCCACATCCGAAGCTATCACAACACTCACATGGAATCCTGACTGTTCCTGGTGTTGGTCCACACATGGGTCGGAAGACTCGAGATCACTTGTGCCGAGACTCGACGCCACCGATCTCTTCGCACGTCACCCATTTGTTCACCAAGGCGAACCAGTTGGTCGTAATTCATCATCTCTGGATCGACCAGCATTGATGAAGACGACGATGCCGACATCGCCGCCAAATCAGAGAGAGAGAATCTCGACGCCATCGCCATGTCCAGTGCTCGAGCCTGTCGCGATACTTGACGATGAAACTGCTCTAATCGCTCAACTGCAGCCATGTTCTGTGAACACACAGCACTCGCACATTAGATCAAGCCAAGAGCAGGCAATGGCAATGTTATCGTACTTCTTCTTCTTGCAAACGCATTGCCAGGGCTTCGTCGGCCGTGAGATCGACTGTAGGTTCTGAAAGTTCTTCTGTGCGAGGTGGAGATTGCTGCAGCAAGATCATGTTTCTGGTAGACGAACCGATACCTCTTCGGGGTGGAACCTCGTCGGCTGACAACGTGGAGTGCTGGTGAGGAAGTGACGATGAATGGTTCGAGCGTGTGCGACGTGACGGCATCGCGGGAGGTTCGTCAAATCTTCGCGACAACGACGGAGACGAGCCCGAGTTTTGATTCTGCGTCTGGCGAAAACCGTGTTGCTGGCGAGTTGAACGACGAGGCCGTTCGGGAGTCTCGCTGACAAAAGAGTCTGAGCTCATTGTCGTCTCATGGTGCTACGCAAATCCCAGCATTGCATTTCAGGACAAGAATCGCCACAACCATAGCACAAGTGCAGGAGAGCTTACCGGTGGACTTCCAATAGAAGTCAACGGTGTGAAAGCAGGAGAAAGCGAGCGGCGTTGATCACTTGATGGAGATAACGAACGGCGTTCGTCACCTGTGGCCGACTGTGGACTTGTGAGATCCACGACCACCACGTCATTGTTCTATCACCACAACAAACGATACACCATGAAATGAACAACCCATGGAATCAATCATGCGATCCAGGAACCAGCCAAAGCAATACTTGATGAGTTTGCTGGAGACGAGGATGTGAAGCATTGTGCAAGTGGGTTCGTGGCGAAGAAGAAGCCGACGACGCCGGGTTCAAAAAGAAACGGATGGACGAGTCCTGTTGGTGATCTTGTTCCCGGGACGAATCCACGTCCATCCACGCGCTGGGGCGCTATGGCGTCAAGCACCACACGGTCACAAACGACTCAAGCCAAAGCTTCGAATATGAAGCGCGGTCGCGTACCTGTCGCCGATTAGCAAACGATGAAAACACTCGTGGCGGCGACGGCAATGGAGAAGAAGAAGACGTGGAAGAAGCTTCGACTGAGGTTGAACCAGGTGAAGAAGTCAGCGTGGTGGTCGCATCCGTCGTGGACGCAGTTGCATTGTTGAGTCGCGTGGAAGGGGAAGCCGCGGCAGTGGCTTGCAACTGATTCATGCAACCCCTGGGTTAGACGTCACACCAGCAGCACAGCACCGTCACAAGGCGAAACTCACATTCAACTGGACCAACGAGCGGTTCTGTCGTCTCGTCTCGTTGTACATGCGGTCCAATGCTTCGTATCTTCGCTTGAGTTTGAGGTATTTACGTTCCACTTTCATGCGTCGCATTTTCTCCTGTTCAAAGGCACTTCGGTAGTCGTGAATCACTTCGTTGGATTCACCAGACACTGCTCTATTCGAAGGACTGCTCGAGTGGTCATTTGCGTCTCTGGAACGCGCAGAAATCGCATGGTTGATGGCACTAAATGCCGTGGTCATGGCTGCTCTTCCTTTGTCTCACAACAAAGCAGCAGTGAATGATGGGCTTGGCGCCAGAAATACCGTTTACCATAACTGGTATCCTCACGCCAAACGATCCCGAACAAAACCAGCGCCACATGGTCTCATGGCAATTTGTTCGGGAACAATTTATGGGATTGTCTCACCACCGAACAAGTGATCTCTGTAATGCGAGTGTTCGGGACAGATAAGTGCATTGCAGCAGTGCAGAAGAGAGTGCAACGGTGGGGATGCTCTCATGAGCTTCTGGACGGGGATGATGACGGGCAGACATAGTGAATCCATGGAACAAGAACAACAGCAGGTTCGTTTGCGATCTTTCGCTTTGGGCGTGGCACAGTGGATCGTGTTTTGGACTCTGTGTGTGGTGCTGGCGGACCGCGGCGCCAGCGGCAAAAACCACGTGATTCTGCTCAATTTCCTGCATGGCGTGATCTGTACTTGCGCCGCGACCGTCACACTCTTGTTTGCGACCGATGCAACCCAGACCATCGCCATTTCGGTCGGGTACTTTATCGTGGATGGCGTCGCCATGTGTATTGGTGATCGGGACTTTGCGCGGTGGCGTGAGCTGTCGATGGCGAGATACCTGGAATATGTGCACCACTTGATGGGCATTGGCTTTGGCGTGTATTTATTTGCGAAAGCTTCGGATCTATGCGACGTGCGTATGGGTGGTAATCCGTATGTGTGGATCCAGACCAATGAGCTAAGCACACCGTTTTACGCATGGGTGCGCTGGACCAACACGCCGCTGGCGGGCTTTGCGTTTGCCTGGACGTTTTTTCTGAGTCGTATCTTGTTCAATTCGGCTGTGGTGTTGCCCAAAGCATTCCAGGCATGCCATTGGAGTACCATTGCACTGACCTCTCCGTTTTTTGTGCTGCAGTACATGTGGTTTGGTGTCATTTTACTCAAGATCAAGCGGGTCTTATCCCCTGAGACCCGGGAGATGGAGCTCAGCAAGCGACTGGATTGAGTAGGAGAGACACTGGCAAAAGAATGAGAGAGAGAGAGCGACGACGGCAAAGGAGAAGAAGAAGAATTAGCGTGGAGGACGACAATAACAACATTGAAATGGCAGTCTGGTTGGTGATCTGATCGATTTGCCATCCGGCACCTTCTCGCTCTTCACACACTATCGCATAGAAAAAACCGCCCACCACGTGATGAGTGAGCCGAGCTGAGCCGTTGGCGACGGTATGAACCGGTTCCGCCGCCTGCGCCCAGATGGCACACTGTACCCTCTCTGTTCCCCCTTGTAAACGTTCCTGAACCGGTAAGTACGGTACACCTCTCGAAGTGAACATGATGAAACGTTTTGAGCTGTTGCTGACCAAAGTGACCAGAAATAAAAGCAGAAAAGTCGTCGAAAGCAGATGCAAATGCCACTGCGCGAGTGAGTTGTGATGTTCTGTTGAGTAGCTCAACTGATTTGACATCCTCCTGTTTGTGGCATATCGCTCACGCGCTCTCTCTGACATGCCGGTCGCTCTATGCTGCAACGTGGTTGTTGTAGCCCGCCAAGTGCCTCGCAGACTCGAATGCAATTACTCCACTCGGCAGCTGTTCGCTCCATTGATGGCCTTGTTCTGGAGCAAACCAGTAAAGAAGCCATGTGGACAAAGAAAGAACCGCAACCAGCAGCTGCTTCTTCTTCTTGTTCTTCATCCACGACCATTTCCACTTCCACAACCGTTTTGATTGCGCCTTTGGCAAAAACTTCGGCGGCTGCGGCTGCGGCTGCGGCTGCGACTGCGAGTGCGACTGCGACTGCGACTACGACTGGTGCTACTTTCGGTGGTGTTGGGCAGCACCCCTCGAACTGTCTTTCCACCATCAAGAACACGGAAAACGACAAAGACACCGCAGACGCAAGTCACAAGAAGAAGAACTGCAGAGAGGAGGAGGAACAAGACATGCTGCGGGCCAAAACACGAAACGACCTTCCGATTCGTCAAAGTGAGAGACCGAAGCCACCATCAACGGCGATGGAAGCACTCTGTGCGCTGGCATTTCATGCCGAACAGTATGAAAGGATCCACACCATGATGCCGAACACCATCATCAACGCCAAGCCAGAGCAGCAATCGTTCTCACAAACATCGATGATAACGGCCCGTCCACCGCAACGATATGCTCAAGCGCAGATGCAGCCTCCCCCACAGCACACGCCTGTGTCCATGTCAATGCCCATACCATCATCAAAGACTGCGCAACACAGGGATGAAGGGTTCTCACTTCCTCCACGCCAAGTTTTCCATGTCAAGAAGCTTCAGCCCATTGGTCATCAGCCCTCCAATGTGATTCGTCAAGCAGTGGAAACAACAAATGAAAGAGCGCATTCCAGTGCTGCGTCAAACCTAGTTCAAACGCAGGGTTTCCATCCGCGAACGCCTTTGGATTCTGCTCCGATTCTACCGATGCCACGGTCACGCACACTCAGTGGTGAGTTAACATCCGAAAGCGCACCTGATGCAACCAGCAAGAATGTCAGTTTTGACTTTGGATTTTGTGGTATGTCATACAGGAGTGTGTCGAAAGCGCCAGGAACGTCCTCGAGAACTCCAAGAAGATCACACCAACAGACCTACTAAGCGTGTGAACACTCAGGGTCAAAAGCCAGTGCAAAGCTCCTTGACCACGACCACCAACGAGTCACGAGATCGTGCAGTCAGAGCGAGTCCTTCACAACCAATGTACGTTGATTTGATCTCTTTGAACAAGTTGCTTTTGGCTGATATGATTTGAACGCTCAACAGCCAAGATCGCAATGCGAGTGGATCATGGCGCAATGAACTGCCCTCCCACGATCGTGTCAACATGCGCAAGCGACTCGCCAATGCTCTGCATCGGCAGATCTCGGCCCAAGCTTCCTCCAAAGAAGAAGCTTATGATCGTCTCCTGGCGATTGCGAGTGCCTTTGAGGAACAAGTGCTCCACGTGCGAAGTCGCACGCGCCAATTATACTTCGAGCAGGCGACCGAAATGGCATCGCACATTTCTCATGGCTCTCTGTGATGAAGGACCATGCCTGCCTACCTACGCTGCTTCGGGCCGTCCCTTAAGTCGTTTGTGCAGTAAACTAGACCAAATACTACTTTAAAGATCACACCAACACCTCAATCAAGAATCGCGCCTTTCAAATGTGTTGTTGTTGCCTTTTCTGTATAGCCTACAGTATCATTGCCCATTGTGACCTTTCAAGATCCTAGATCCTTTCGTTTGGCATCGTCATGCTGCAACTCGAAGACATTCGTAGCATGGGCGAGAACTTTACCAAAGCGCGGCTTTTGTGCCAAGAGTCTCGGTACGAGCAGGGCATTCCGCTGTTTGAAGAGACACTCGATCGACTGCGCGGATTTCTGATGCGCATGACCAAACTCAGCGAGCGCCAGCCATGGCTTCAAGTGCGTGAATGAGCATCGTTCGGGTTCTTCTCGGAGTCGTATTCATACCTCTGTCTCTACTCTCCCAAGTAGATGCAAAATGAGCTAGAACGAGAGCTGAGTCTCATCGTAGAGTACACCGAGACTCTTCAAGAGTTCAGATTCACCAAGGATCGATTACAACTGGAGCAGCAACAACAGCGACCACCACCAGTAGCACGTGGAGTCCCCTCGAACCAGGACACGACGAGTCCCAAATGGCAGGTTTTCATTGCAGAAAAGAAACCAACCTCCAGCATGGCCAATGCCAACGACAACCAAGCGTCAGTGACTCCTCAAGATCCAGACGTTTGGGCACCGCCGTCTCCGCAAAAACCCTTCAATGGCGGGTCCCGCGCTGCACCTTCTTGGGCCGACACGTCAGAGTCGAACAACAAGGGGTATTAAACGCACTGCATAGAAGGCTCAACAACTGCTGATTCTTCATGTGTGCATTGGACAGCCGTGTGATCAAGCATAACTCCAAGAACCGCAAATCTCCACAACAAGAGCATCCTCAACGACGATCGCAAGGAGCAACCAATGCCGCCACCAACAAGAATTCAAAGGCCAAAGAGAGTACCAGGGACATCAAGGATACTTCGGGGCTCAAAGCGGCTCGTGAAAAGACTAAATCGAATTCTTCTTCTGCTGGTGCAAGCAACAATGCGGAATCTAAAGCCAAATACTCCGATCTAGCTCGCGAAGAAGGCTGGTGCGATCTTGAATTAATCGAAACCATTGAACGCGACATCGTAGACAATGCAGCCAAAATCTCTTTTGAACAAATCGCAGGACTCGAACACACCAAGCAATTGCTGCAAGAAGCCGTCATGTTGCCACAGATCGCGCCGCATTTGTTTAAAGATGGCCGGCTCAAGCCCTGCAACGGCGTGCTGATGTTTGGTCCACCTGGAACCGGCAAGACGCTTCTGGCCAAAGCAGTCGCCAATGTCTGCAACACGACGTTTTTCAATGTATCGGCGTCGACGCTGGCATCCAAATACCGCGGCGAGAGCGAGAAAATGGTGCGCATTTTGTTTGACATGGCTCGCTTTTACGCGCCATCCATCATTTTCATGGACGAGATCGACGCCATTGCTGGTGCTCGAGGAAGCGCTCAAGAACACGAGTCCAGTCGACGGTGAGGCTTGCAAGAATGGCTATCAACATCAGCAACAGCTCTCGCGATGACGTTTGGTTTACTCTGGATAGCGTCAAGACCGAACTGCTGGTGCAAATCAATGGTGTTTCTTCCGGCGACCCAGCAGATCCCAAAAACCGGGTCATGGTACTCGCAGCCACGAACTTGCCCTGGGAGCTCGATGAAGCAATGCGTCGTCGACTCACCAAACGCGTTTGTAAGCCCTTCATGTTGTATGGAGTTGCCATCAGCCTGGATGCTGATGTGATGGAACCAAGATCGTTGATCCAACTGTGTTGGGTGCACTTGCCATCGCAGATATTCCACTTCCTGACGAAGCCAGTCGTCACCAGCTTTTCAAAATCAATCTCGAGAAGACCGAGGTCGCACCGGAAGTCGACTATGACAATCTGGTGCAACACACAGAAGGATACAGCTGCGACGATATCTGTGGGCTCTGTGAGGCCGCCAAGATGATGCCAGTCAAGCGACTGTATACACCTCAGCGGCTCATCGAGCTCCATCGCAAAAAGCAAGAAGGAGCCAACACCCAGGCTCTCATTGCTAACGATCCCAACGCCATGGTCGTCACTTGGGTCGGTGTCTCTGTCTCGGCTTGTTTGTCTCGGGCTGTTGCCCATCAGTGGCACCTTACTGTGGGTTTCTCTTGCTATTCGCTATCTGGCAGGATGATTTCCAGACGGCGCTCGCAAACGTGTCCAAGTCAGTGAGCCAGGAGCAATTGGAACGATTTGTCAAGTGGGAAGAAGAGTTTGGATCCAAATAGCAGCAAAAATGGGTCACATGCACATTCAGAGAACCCCAACGAAGAGACGACGCCATCGCAAAACGCTGTTGTGTTCCTCCATCGTCGCCTTTCTAAAAGAGCTTTCGTTTGAGCAAACCCTTGAAAAAGTCAAAGGAATTGCCGTCCGGATACAGTTCGTATCGGATGTGTGGATTGGCCTGGTCAATGGCAAGAAGACATCCTGTATCGGTCAATCCCTTGATGACAGCGTGCATGGGGTATCCGTCGGTGCCATCGTCACTGCTGACTTGCACCACTTGATTGGAATGCAACCACCGTTCGAGGTATTCGTCCATGAACGGTTCAAAGCCCTTTTCTTTGAACAGTGCCTGCATCGGCTCGTACACGTTGCAAAAGGTCGCCAAAAACTCTTCTCTGCGTTCATCAAACAAACAAGGAATCCGCATGAGCAGCGTGCCAAGAGAGCAAGCGAGAAAATGCAGAAGAAGACATCCGACTTACTTAGTGATCTCACACGGGTTGTTTTCTTCCGAAAGGACTTGTTGCACACAAGTCGTGGGTTCACGGTTTGTGATGTTGATGCCAATGCCTGGTCATTGACGCAACTCCGAGTGTCATGGAGCCGTTACTTGCAAACGTAAAAAAAACGCAAGATCTAAAGCAAAGCCCCACCTGTTGTGACATTGAACTGCTGGTTTTTGTACTCGGACTGGCACAGAATGCCGCCGATCTTCATGTTTTGGGCATAAATGTCGTTGGGCCACTTGATTTTGACTTCGCTGAGCGTCTTTTTACCTCCCATGGTCTGACTCTGAATGGTTTCCACCGCTTTCACGATGGCAAGCGACACCAGGTACTGCACAAATGGAAGATTCGAGCCATTCTCAAACACGGACTTGAACGAAAACGTCAGGCAGCCCATGGGTGCGGTCCAGACATTGCTGCCACGGCCATGGCCCTGCACTTGTTGGTTGGTCAGGCACAAAACGTGCTCGGGCACGGCCGGGTCCACGAGTTGCTGGTGCAAAAGCGTCTGGGTTGAGCCCATCGCGGGGCTGAACAACACGATGTGGCCCAGTTCTTTGGTCTCCAATCGCTTCTCCAGTGCTTGCACCAGTGGCGCAGCTTGGGTCACGATGGAGCTCCTAGTGGTAGCGGAGTTGTTGGGCTCCGTGGAGTTGTCATTGCCGTGGGCCTCCAACCATAAATGCAGCGGGATACTGACGGAGCTACTCCATGCACTCAACAGTGGTTGCATGCGCTTGAAATGTTTGTCTGCGCGCACCAAACACACCAATTCTTCAACTGCCGACGCCGCCATCTCCCTTGGATTGCACGCGTGTCTCTGTTGGTCTGATTACGGGTGTTCTCAGATCGATCCAACAGCCGGAATCAGACTCAGATAGATCCTAGTGAGAGCAAAAATGGTCCCCGCCGCTGAGGATGGACAGGGAGGACGAGACTCGTTGGCTCTTTTTCCTTGCTTTGGCACGAGCAGCTCCTTGAAAGAGATGTTTCTACAAGTTAGAAGATGCAGTTGATCCAAAGGAGGAACCCCAGGGTGTTCGTATTAATGTCCGTGTTGGTCGAACAAGTCAACTAGCGCTGTGACTTGGCCTGACGGAACGCTACCCCATTTTCTTTCTCTCTGGGACAGATGGAATTCACCTACGCGTTGGATTTGTGCAATTCAAACCAACATGGTCGCGAGAAGAAATGCGGTGCAATTGTCGACTTGCCGTCTCGTGCATCACTCGCCTTTGGTGCTTCCTTGCAACCTGGTCCACATGCGACTCTTCCCAACTCGCGCTGCCAAGACAGGGCCTTCCTAGCCACCATGGCTTCATTCGATATTACAATGCCTTTCACGTGGATGTTGGAGAATGATGACACTTGTTTCGATGTGGCATTACTTCAGAATGACCCGAGTCTGCTGCATCCTACTGACGAGGCGCTGGATCTCGTCAGTGAACATGATATGGAAGATGAGCCCGTGGAGCGAGCCGTTGTCGAGGCGATAGTGAATGCGTTCGACCTTGGGGACTTGGCGCGTTTGGGTGAGGAAGAAGGCATTGTTCCATTGCGACTCAGTCAACAACAAACTCAAGTTGCGTTGACTATAAATCGATGTTCGGCGATGAACAGCTTGTGTCGCTGTGGACGATCACAGAACCCCACGCTTGGTCAAGCATCTCACTGCGCGCAGCAAGCAGAATCTTCGGGCACTTGTACTCAGCAGAAACGTCGCTGCGAGTACGTTGGATGCGACAAACTACGTCAAAGCGGAGGTTTTTGCATTCGCCATGGTGGTGGCCGTCGCTGTGAAGTCGCTGGCTGTCGCCGCGGTGCACAAACCAATCGAAAATGCAAGTCCCACGGCGGTGGTCCACGCTGCCAAGTTGTGGGCTGCAAGAACAGTAGCCAGGGCAGAGGCTTTTGCCGATCCCATGGTGGTGGCCCGCTTTGCCGAGTCGCAGGTTGCAACAAAGGAGTGCAACGTCTTGGCTTTTGTGCTGGTCACGGGCCAAAACGTCACACGAAATGACCGTGAGAGGTGGCAGGAGCTTGTACTCTGTCGATGCAGAACAAGAGGAAGACGAGATTTGTAAGTTTAGGAGCGTTGAATGATGAAAAAAACTCTTGAGTTCTGGATGGCGAGTTTGCTGCACTTTGTCACGACCCCTTTTGACTCACAAAATCGCAGGTGAACATACTCGAGGAAGACCCAAACAACCTCAGTTTGTCAAATACATACTGGCACTCGGTATCTCAAGAAGACTTCTCGCCGCTGGACTCTGCGGGATTCACAGAGATGCCCAGCTTACTCCATCGCGTTTGATCCGCTGCGATCTGGTTCTTGAACCGTCCTTCCCGTCGAATCTTGCTGACGATGCTACCCAACCGCATATCCCACATGGCCTTGGGCCAAGACTCTCCTTTGGGCACTCGAAATCGCGTCGGAACGTTGCAGTGGCCATGCAATCGTTGGAAATTCTCGAGGGCTGGCAGCACCACGCCTTTCCAGTGGGTCGTCAGCGGATCATAGTCAAACCCCAGCTCTTCCAGTCGCTCTTGCGCACTGGGTACGAGCCAAAAATCCAGGCGATGGCGAATGTTCATGGCGATTGTGCCGAGCGGCATTCCACGCAAGTGTTCGGGCCATGCAGCATCGTCTTGATCAATCACAAAGCGCGCAGGCACATCCACGTGACCAAAGAGTTTCTTAAAGTGCTCCAGTGCCGGCAGCACTCGATGGCGCCACTTCCATTCGTTCACATCCCAGGCAAAACCAAGTTCATCCAGTTCCAGCACTTCCTGTGCCGTCAATTTGTCTTTGGTCTGGCGCAATTCGCTGACTTTTCTTCCTAGTGCATAAGTCCACGTGGTTTTGGGCCATTGATTGTCGCCTGTGGGCACCACAAAGGTTTGTTTCACCAGCAAATCCCCATGCAATTGCTTGTAGCTCTTGAGTGCCGCCAGGGTCACATTCTGCCAGAGATACTGGCGCCAATTTGCGGTTGGAAACTCCATAAACTCGAGACACTCGAGCACTTCTTCGTCCTGGATGGCGCCTTTCTGCACCAACGCACCAAACGACTCCATTTGCTTGTGCAGTTTGAGTGAATGGGTCTCTTCTGGCCAATGGGTTGGTATCTCAAACTGGGTTGGCACTACAAAGTGGCCATGGTCTTCTTTGAAGTGCAACAACGCGACCACCAGACTCTGCCATTCGCTACGCTTTTGCTGTGGAGTCTTGCGTCGTTTCTTCTTCTTGGAACCCATGGACTTGGTCTGGGTCGGATCGGTCCGATGCTCAGAGCTGTCGGCACTGAATTCGTCCCCTTCGATGTCTTCTGGCGCTTGTTCCTGCTCTGCTGCTTTCGCTTGAAGCCGCGCACTTCGTCGCGTCTTGACCATTGGCAATCACTTGGTGTACATATGGAATCAGGGGTCCACTATTCGAGAGGAAGCACCCATGAGCAGCTCAGCCCCAAGGCCAAGCGGGGACCAGGAAGAGATCCGCTATCGAAAGACGCCACGCCACGAGCCACAACAACAGCATTCCCGCGACAGCACCAACCAATTCCATTCCCAGTGCCATCAACAGGATGCCCGCAGAGTCAACCGTGGTCCCATCCATCACCACCATCTCCACTGGTTTGCCAAAGACTACGACCCGTTGCGTGCC
The DNA here is from genome assembly GCA_027475765.1 of Paralagenidium karlingii. Lineage (NCBI taxonomy): Eukaryota > Oomycota > Peronosporomycetes > Paralagenidium > Paralagenidium karlingii. Next base: position 99,913 of record JAMFLO010000032.1, read on the forward strand.
GGAAGCATCGATGGCACCATCGCCGCGGAACACGACAAACCCCACGACAAGGCTCTGGTTCGCGCACAAAAGGCCCAATTCGATACATCCAGAGACCCCAACATCACTGGCAACGCCAAATGCACTCTGTTTGTTGGTCGCCTGAATTTTGCCACGACCGAAGCCCGATTGCGCCAAGTGTTTGAACCATTTGGCGCCATTGTCAAGCTTCGACTGGTGCGAGACGTGGTCACCAATCAATCCAAAGGATACGCATTCATCGAGTTTGCCAGCGCGGACAGCTTTTCGCGCGCGTTTGAACAAGCCCATGGAATGGAACTGGATGGCCGCAAGATTCTCGTGGATTATGAGCGGTGTCGCGTCATGAAAGGCTGGAAACCGCGGCGACTCGGCGGTGGACTCGGTGGCAAAAAAGAATCGGGTCAACTGCGCTTTGGAGGAAGAGATTTGCCGTTTCGCGTGCCTGTGGCGCTGCGAGAGGAGCTGCGTCGAGGTCAACGATGAGCAAACAACCTCAGCACAATAGTCTACGGCACAATGAGTGATAAATATTAGCACAACCTCTCGCGCCCCCACCCGCCAGGGGGGTCTGACTGTTCTATTGATACGGATGGTGGACAAAAACCACACGTTCTTCATGTTTCAGATGACGAATGGAAAGTGATGGGTCATCTCATCGTGGGTAACGGGTTTCCCGACAATATACAACAAATCGGATTCCCGCAGCACCAAATCTTCGGGCGGATTCGTGAGCACACACGCATGGGCGTGACCATCCTGGGTGAACCGATAGATGCCGACCAGAACGCCACTGATTTTGTCCAATATCCGTCGAAAGACCTCCCGGTATTGCATTGATATCAGCACGCGAGGCACGAGTACTTGGAAAATCCGGTGGGCACTAGAACAGCATCAGGCGTTTCGCAATGATGTCAGTATCATCCCAACCATGGGGATTTGATTCCAAGACTACTCACTGCGAGTCACTTGGGTTGCCACTGGCGAGCAAACTAAGAAATGGAGTGATGTAGGGCTTACGATAGCACTCACTGAGCAACGGCTCAATCATTGAGTTGACAAACACGCTTCCTGATGCAGCATCCATTAAACAGATCAAGAGGTTATGCCAATTGCTTGAGAAGCTGTCAGCGATATGAATAATCGCTGACCTGATACGACAAACTCTTCCATTTCGGGAATCACGGCCTGCTTTTGCATGGTGTAGTCCTCCAGCGAGAGCTGTCCACCGCGTTTGGTGTGGAACATAGTCGACGTCGTGCGCGAGCGCAGAGCGATCGAAGGGTTCCAGGACCGCGTCAAGAACACCTTTACGCGATCGTTTGTCAAAGAACCCAGCAACGTGATGTTGGTCGCTTTGTCCAGCTCCACAATCAGATTCAATTGCTGGGCATGGTGGGTGATCTCGACAATGTATCGAAGCGTCGTGATGGCGTCGGCGTCGACCATGTTCTCATCGGCGTACGCGGTTTTTGGTGCAAGTCTCTGCACCGACCCATCAAGCGATGCAAGACCACAATTGTTCAGTGACGTAGTAGCTCCATGGCTCCAAGACTGGTCAAATGTAACGCACAAGAACCATCTTACCATAATCAACACGGTCTTGGCTGCTTGAATGCGAGTTCGTCGAAGATCTTCGAAATTCACGGCGGAGCCAAAGACAAAATACACTTCGGGGTACCGTCGAATTAACTCATACTCGCCATCGGTGAGATTGGTTGATGAAAGGAAGACGACGGGTGTCATAGACTCGGATCCGTGGTTGATGCTGTCTCTGTGACGCTTTCTTTCTTGCGGTGATTCATCGCCGCATGCTTGCGGTGAAGCCTCATCGTCATCGGCCATATCGGCCCGATGTTGCTGCTTGGAGTTGTTGATCGAGTTTCTGGGAGAACCCCGTTCTGGAACTGGCGGTGCTGTTGTGCTCCTCAGAGCCTGCAAGAAACTATCGACATCGTTGGGGAACCCGCACACCACGATATGACGAGACAGGCTTGCTGGTACGGTGTTGACCACGACGTCGTCGTAATCGGGATCGAGCTCGGAGTTCGCAGCGGCGTTCTTGATGATGAGTCGTCCATCTGGATCCTGGGTCGTGTTGGTGTAGTTTGCGACCAACGCTTCGTGGACCAACGCGAGTTCGTTGCCAAGTGCCGGCACCACGCGCTTGCGGTCGTCTCGGAGATCCATCGATGACCCTGTTGCTGCTTTCTTTCGAGCGAATTTTCGAAAATCGATAATGTGTTCAGGCGGAAACGTCATGACTCTCTCCACGGACGCAAGATCGCGTGCGATTGCAAACACTTTGCAGCACAACTGTGGGTCTGCCGTGGCTCCCAGTTTGAATTCATGGTCGACAAACGCAGGCCCATCTTGCTGCAAAAAGACCAACGCGCGTTCAGGTCAAACAGCTTTTACACAGAATACATCACAGCAGCAGCACAAGAAAGAATACTCAACTGTCAGCATGGCCAAAGGAATCACATGGGCCTTTTTTTCGTAGAGAAAGCGAATGAGTTCGCCAAACGTCAGCCCAGAGAAGGACCGAGGAATGTCCACCAGGTAGATCCCATGCGCAAATCCTAGACAGCAGTTAACTTCGGTGAGTTCAGGTTTGCCGATTGATTCATTCTCACTAGCTCACCGTGGATGTAGGCGCTCTGCCACGATGTGAACGAGACGTCGTCGCTTTTGACTTCGTGCGACGAGTTCGTGAGCAAATTGAGAAAAAAAGTCGGCAACCCTTTAACTTCGCAGCTTCTTCCCATCAACGCGCACTTGAGACTCGAAATGGAAATCACGTCGGTGGCGCCCATTTTCAGTAGATTGGCGGCATTTTCATTGTTGAGCACTTCGACGTAGATCGGACAGGTCGGATTACCTCTTCTTAGCGCGATGGTCAACAGCGCGGTGCACTTGTCGGCATAGTGGGTGTCACTTGCATTGCGGTTCACCAGCACATAGCAAGCCTTGGCTTTTTCGAGGTCGGCACGGTCCAAGTCTTCGTCCAGCATCGGCGAACCCACGATATACAGCACTTTGCTTTCATAGTCGTTGAGGATCTTCTTCATGAGATTGGTGGGCGGCCGTGAGTTCAAGATCACGACTTTTTCGTTCCAATTGACGTTGTTGAAGTGGAAAAACTCGCTAAAGAAGATCGTCAATTCACTGACGTCAATGTACCCCGTGAGCACAATGTGAGGATGTTGCTTGGCTTCATGAAATGCCGTGGAGTACTCGGTGTGGGACGAAACGACACTCACAATGTTGTTGATTTGCATGGGCACCAAGATAAAAGTCAACAAGATAATGGATGAGATCAACAACTTGCCCAGGTATGACTTTGGCGTGATATCACCGTAGCCAAGCGTGGCAATCGACACCACCACGAAATAGATAAAGTCGAGATACCCCAGGTCCTGGCACTCGACGCAATCACCGAGGATGTCTCGTATACAATTGTCTTCACATGACTCGAGAAACTGTAAGATCCCGGCCGTGGAAATAATGATAGACAACACGGTCAGCAGAGTCGCGAGCACCTGCCGTTGCACCGTCGAAGACGTAAACTCGAGAAAGCGGTATGCTCGAAGAATGCGCAGTGCACGCAGCACGCGCGCGCCTCGCAGATACTTGTTGATGGGGTCTGTCTTCTTAAGCGACCAGTAGGCGATTGTGTCTGACCACGACGGCACAATCACAATGAAATCCATGACACGAAAGAAACTCAGGATGTGATCCAGTCGATCGCGTGCAGCGTACACGCGCAGAATGTAATCAATGGTAAAGACAATGTTGGTGTAGAAATCCACATCTGCACGAATCATAACAACTCAGTTAATGCCATCGAACAGCGCGAGCAATTAACGCAAATGACAAACCTCGCGTCCATCCGGTGATAATGATGCGCTTGTCGACGGTGACCCAGTTGGTGTACACATACACGGCCACTACTGCTGCGCCAAGCACGGCGGTGATGACGTCCAAAATGTATCCAGCTGGGGATTCGACGAGATTTCGTTCGACCCATTCGCGCACGCTTTCGCCGCTTTCTCGTAGACTGATGAAATCGCGTCGTTTGTGTTGTTGTTTGCGACTGAGGGAGTTGTTGGTGTGAAGCGCGATGGCACTGGAGGCAAAATGAGATGAAGTGAACCGCGAGGCCACATCATAAAACGACTTTCGAGCCATTTTGCATCGGAAAAGAGAGAGTTGATGCCTATCGAAAAGAATCACCACGAGACTCGAGTCAAAGCGCACAACTGGACCACCTCGTTCAATGCTTGTTGCTGTTGATGGAGGCACGGCTGCCGTTCACCCATTCAACGACCACGACGACACCAGGCCAACACAGCGCTCCCACGTCAATCCAATCCAATCCAATCCAATCCAATCCAATCCAATCCAATCCAATCCAATCCAATTCAATCCAGTCCAATCCAGTCCAATCACCTAGAGAGCAAAGAGGCTGCGTGATAGGGATTGACCCGATGTAATAAAGCGTTTGCAACGCTCTCAGTTGAGCCAGCGAGCACAACCAAAAAGAGACGACAGAGCACACCAACTACTCTCAGCCCAGCGCCAAATAAAGACCAGAAACAACTGCTGCCTGAGATTGCGGAGTGTTTGCAAGTCCACTAAGCGGTGCTGTGGCTGTCGGGGCCGAGCGCCAAGCGTTACTTGCTTCACAAAAGGGCACCTGAACAGGTCAACCGCCAACCGTTTCATTTCCTTGTTGTTGCACCTCTTGCACAACCAACTCTTCAAGATCCATCCTGGGCACTACACGTCATTCTGAGTCAGGGAGTTGACGACCAGGATGGGTTGGGTGGCGTCGGTACAATACCGGTGCCGGATTTGAACCCCAGGTTTTTTCGGAAGAGGAACTTTGCAGAATGTTGGTCAGTCAAAAGTCAATCAGAAAGTATGGTGGCTTCGGGGCGGAAGAAAATGGCATCGAATGGCAATGGGAGTTGGAAACTGCGTCGTGGAGGTGGAGGTGCAGGTGCAGATGCAGGTGCAGCAGTGGGAGGAGGAGGAGGAAGTAGAGGAGCTGGTGGCTTTGGTGGCGCGTTCGGTGCACCGGAGACGGTCGCCAACAACCGGACCGACACTTCGCGAGCCCTGCGCCGAGCGCGTCAAACGGGCCATCTCAACCTCACCACTCGCGAGCTGAAAGAGTATCCGACGCAAGTGTTTCACTTGTATGAACTGGTCGAAGAGGTCGGTTGGATGTCTTTTGCTGTTCGCTGTCAAGTGCTCACAATGCAGAGGTACTGATGGATCAATCCATGCATCCATCGTCCGATGACTCTGTTTGGTGGATGCCACGACCACACTGACCAACAGGATGAAAAGAGCTGGGAATGCGAGCCATTGCAGAAACTGGATCTCAGGTGGGTTGTCCTAGCGATGGTTCGATTGGTTGAGAGAGTGGCAGAACCGCTGACCGAGGCCTTGGACGACAAGTTACAATGAGATTCAAGCCATCCCACCTGAAATCCAGCAGTTGACGACGCTGCACACTCTGCACATGCGCCATAATCAACTGAAAATGCTGCCAGATGAACTTGTGCACCTGCAGAAGTTGGTGTCGTTGGATTTGAGCAAGTGGGTGCAATGCATGAAACGTTATCTATGCTGGAGAAATGATCAAGTGGCCTATGGGACGGGGGCTCAATCTCTGCTCATGTGTGAATGAGTTAGCAATGTCCTTGAGGGCCATCTTGCGACGTCTGTTGGCGCACTCACGAACCTGCGCAGCCTAAATCTTGCCAACAATCGCCTTACGATGCTACCACCTTCTTTCTGCCAACTCGAACGACTCGAGACCTTAAGTCTGGAAGGCAATCTACTGATGTCCTTGCCACCAGACTTTGGTATGTTTTCCTGATAAACCTCTCAGATGAAGAGTCTAAAGCCAACTTTTCTGTGTTCTGGTGGCATTTTGTTTGCTGGACTAGGTAATCTGCTACATCTGCAATCACTGAATGCCTCAAACAATGCTCTTGCGTGCCTTCCGGACTCCTTTGGCGTGCTGGTGCATCTCACGAGTCTCGATCTCCAGCGAAATAAGCTTGTGGAACTTGGCGACGCGCTCGTTCACCTTCGAAATCTCAAGTTTTGTGATTTGCGACAAAACACCTTGACATCCTTCCCGACTTTACCTCGCAATGGATGTCTCGACCAGCTGCTGATGGGATACAACAAGATGACTCAAATCCATGAGCACTCGCTCAGTGGTGCCTGCCAGTCACTTACGGTCCTGGATCTTCGAGATAACAAGCTACAGGCTATTCCAACCAGTATGACCGAAATGCAAAGCCTCAAGACGTTGGACCTCACCAACAATGAGCTACATGATTTGCCATCGGGACTTGGATTCTTGAAAGAACTTAATCATCTTCTCATTGAAGGCAACCCGCTTCGGTAAGTGCGTTCACTATACCAAGCACGGACAGGGTTGGATTCAAATCACTCATTAACTCGGTCACTGATCACCTCTCGGCTTCAGGTCCATTCGTCGATCTGCTGTTACTTCTGGTTGTGTAAACTTGAAGAAATACTTGCGCACACGTGCTAGTCCTGAGGTCAACGCCATTGGAAGTCCAGTCACCAGAAGAACGTCTCTAGGCGTTTCCCATCCTGCTTTGGAAGATGATCCGTTAGCAAATGACCCGAACAATCACCTGTTTCTGGAAGCTGCTTCTAGCGGCTCTTTAGACATGAGCAACCAACAGTATGAGTATTGTGGCTATAGTGGAAGATTTGCTTGTCTGAATCCTTGCCCGTGTGTTGTCCTAGGTTGGTGTCACTTCCAAATGCCTTTATGGTTGCTTCGAGATCGTACAACTTGGTGGTCTCACTCACCAAGCTCACGTTGTCCAAGAATGCCTTCCGCTCGGTTCCTCAAGAACTCGGCGAAATGAAAGGACTGCAGGTGTTGTCGTTGCTGCTGTTCTTGTGGAAATGAGTTGGTGGCGACTTATCCCATGCGTTGTTATAGTCGCTGACGATCGAAGAATGCCAGTTAGAAGCAGTGGAGGCATCAATTGCGCTACTGCCACAACTGCAAGTGCTTCATTTGCGCAAAAACAGACTCACCACAGAGGCAATCGCGTCGTTTTTGAGCTTCCATGGAGAAAACGCTGCGATCTGCCATGGATTGCGGGTAAGAGAGACCAATTTGTGGGATGAACGACAGCCTCGTAACTGATATTGGTCGTCGGATCACATGCTTTCTGAACACAACAGGAACTGGACCTCAGCAACAACTCGATCACAGCGCTCCCTCACGAGCTGATCCTTTTGCGTCGACTCGATACCTTGTTGATGGCCTTCAATCGGATCGATAGTGCGGCAAATTTTCCATGGCATCAGTGTAACCAATTGTCAGCAATCAACCTCGCGAATAACCAGGTACACCAAACTTCAAAGACGGCGGTAGTCTTGGCGTTTTCTGATCGATTGTTACTCAGTTGCGATCTTTGGGCTGCATTCACAAAGTGCCCAAGCTGACGTCGCTCTTTATCGAGAACAACAACTTGATGCAGGTCACCCACTCTATGGGCAAGCGTAGGAACCAATGCCTTGCTCAATTGATCTTGGTGTTTGCTGTCATTGTAGATCCCGTGGGAATTGGGCCACTGTGTGCACCTGAATGTGCTCCATATCCTCGGAAATCCTCAACGATCCATTCGTATTTCAATTGTCAACGAAGGAACAGAAGCAATTCTGAAGTACATGCGTAACAAAATGCCAGTGCAGCCTCCAGCCCCCACCGTTGATCCATTCGTGAGCACCAATCACGGCTTTCAACGGGAAAACCAGGAAAACATCGCTCCTTCACCGGTGGCAGATGGTTATCAACAAGTTGGCATTTCGAAACCCACCGCAAGCGATGCATTTGCGACCCCAATTCGAGCATTTGGAGCTCAGCGCACCACCACCAGCAACTTCAGGTGCAGCAACAACAACAACAACAATAACAACAACAACAGCGTTCCAGAGGTTGCGGGCCCAGTCACAACAGCACCAGTGCCAGCATACGCCACGAAAACCCAGCCACCAATCGCCGGCTCCACCATCGTACAAGACGAAAAGTTGGATCAACTGAACAAACAAATCGCGCAATTGGAAACTCAACTAGACAACGACTTTTCGATTTCGTCGGCCAAAAAATATGCCCTGAAAAAGCAGTTGGCCATGATCCGCTCGCAAAAGATCCGCGTGGAGAGACAAATCGGTTTGCGCAAGTAAGAAGTGCAGTGTGCAGTAATGTGTAAATGCGAAAAGGTGTGCTTGGTCCTCCCTCTCCCATGTTCTCAGTGGCTCTCATTCAACAAGGCATCAACGGTGGTCTCAACATGGACCTCCAAAAGAAGACGTTACGAGACGACTCTGTGTGGATCAAAAAGCCGATGAACTCGGAAAGTGAGAAATATCTTGCACAGAAGGATGACTCGCATGCTCGTGGGCTTGCTCATATCCGGTGAGTGGCCCTGCGGAAGCCATTCGACCTATGTGCTCTGTTCTTCCTCTGATGGGTTTCTGTGGTCAGACGATCCTGTAACGTGCATTCTGAACACGGCGACGTCGATGAGTCTTGTTCGTCTTCTTCTGGGGGCGATCGAAGCGTCACGAAAGCGCAGGACTTGAAGCAACAACCGGCTGGCTTCCATGTCGCGCCTTCCGAAGCAACCAACTTGGTGGGCGTCGGAACACGCAAGCGCACCCGCAAATACCTGGTGGCGCATTCCAAGCTCCGCGCAACCGATGGCTCCAACGAATGTGACGACACATCACGAGTTGTCTTGTACCAAGAGACGACGGTGGTCGAAGAGCAGCAAGAGCAGCAAACAGCACACACTGGGTGTGATTCTGACGAGGACTCGATGAAGGTGGAGGCATACAGCGATGGTCGCATCAAGAAGAGAGCCAAGACGTGCAGTGCAATCACTGTCAGTGCACCACCGCTAGATGCACCAACGACAACGACATGGTCGTCTTCGCCACTGCCGAGGACGCCTTCTCCGCAGAACTCGCCGCCCAGTCCGTTTTGTGCACGTTGTCATCGTCTGCAGAGACGGTTGAAGACAGCGCTGGATAAGCAACAAGCGTACTGGGACGAAGCCCAACTGCATCTCCAGCACTTGGACAGGTTGAAGCACGCGATCCACCACCACCAACAGCAACAGGACGATGACGAAGCTGCCGATCAACGAGAAGCCTTCTTGATCAAAGCTGTTGGGCTTGGTTTGGCAGGGTTGTATTGTCTTTGGCATTCCCTGTGAAAGTGGATATCGAATTGGGTGGGGACTGCAGCCCCCCCCCCCCCAAGTATTCAGCTTTGAGAGCAAGAGAACAATCCCTACATTTGGCAGAACCTGTCAACTCTAATGACCGTTAAGAGTTAAAAAGGGGGCATCTGATTGGTTTGCTGGGTGGTGCTGAATAGCCAGAAGAAACGATCAAACCCGAGAGCAATCACCCATGTGGCCCATTTGTCGGCGCTTGCGAAACGTGTTGCAGCGCGAAAGAGCGTTTTCGGTGAGTTGGCCATGGAGATTTACGATCAAATGGTGACACGTCTGCAGAGAGAGAGAGAGAGCTTTGATTGGACTAGAGATTCCCCCTCCCCCGCCCCCGCAATTGGGTGCTAGAACAGTCGTTTGACACCATCGAGAGAAAACTGGCGACCTGACCTGCAACTGCTTTGCCAGCAATTTGCGTATCAACCTGAAGACCAACTCGATCAGCTGCTGGGTCACGTCACCGTAAGTTGCTTGCTACACTATTGCTGGTTGTGGTCCGGTCCACTCAGTGAGTCGGTGCAAACTGCCTGCTAACTCGGTTGGTTTGCCTGGTTGTGGGGGATGGTGTCGCCTTATGGGGTCTCGGTCGGGTCCGTCCGTCCACCATCAGAACAAGAGGCCAACCAAAGCCATCACTTCGCAAGACACTTGTTTGGCTTCGTCTCGAAACCGCGCAATTCCTGTGCGAAATGCACGAAGAGACAAACCCAGTGGCCACCTCGTAGCAGAGATTCATCCAACGGCAATTGTGCACCCAAACGCCCAACTGGCCGCCAATGTTCGCGTTGGACCGTTTGCAGTGATTGGTGCAGGTGCGCAAACCGGTTGATCGCGTTGGGCCATGCTTGGAGTCGTGGCAGTGGTTTTGTTCATCTCACTTTGCGTGGGTCGTTGGCGGCTGTGACCAGACGTTCGTCTAGACCAAGGAGTTGACATCAAGTCCCACGTCGTCGTTGAAGGCCGCACGCGTATTGGTCAAGACACGGTGGTGCATCCGTTTGCTTGCATTGGTGGTGAGCCACAGGTACGTGCCAGGTCGACGGCGACGCAATGGCATTGGCTGTTGTGTGGAGTGAACTAACAAATATTGAATTGTTGGGTTGACGTGTTAGGACAAGAAACACGACCATCGCGAGTTGCCAAGCCTTGAGATCGGCAAAAAATGCGTCATTCGGTGTGACAAATCCTGTCGGATCGATGGTGGCATGGTCTGATCGCATGCTCTAACGGCCGGATGTGTTCTTCTGTCTTCCCAGAGAGCACGTGACGATCCATGGATGCACCTCATACTCGTCGTTGCCAACACGAATCGGAGACGAATGCTGGGTAAGAGAAGGACACGATTTGAACGCGTGGCCCGTATGGTTTTCTTGTCCTAACTTGCTGCCGTGGTTTCGATGGTTCTGAAGATTCTTTGTGGCGCTCACGTCGCACATGATTGCCAGCTGGGCAAACGCGTTGTGCTCTCGAACAATGTAAAGATCTTCTTCTGCAAACGGAAAAGACGCCAAACGTCTTTGAATGGATCAAGGGTCTGATATTTGGGTTGAGTGCGCAGGTGTGTGTAGCCGGCCATGTCCAGATTGGAGATTTTGCGATTGTCGGTGGTCAAGTTGGCCTCAAGCAGCATGTTCGCGTTGGAACGTAAGTCGGAGAGCTTCGTGTTTGTCCACTGGGGGTTCATTAGGGCTGACTGTGGAGAATAGTCTTGCGATGATTGGCGGTAAGAGCGCCATTGATGCCGATGTGCTGCCATACAGGTATTGCGCTGTGCTGTTGCGTCGCTTTACGGCTGTATTTGCGTGACCATTTGAACGACTTCTCACTACAGTCTGGCGATGGGCAATCGAGCGTCGCTGCTGGGCTTGAACCTCGTCGGACTTCGACGCTCACAAGTGTGTCGCGACGAAATCAAGCTCATGCTACGAGTGTATCGCTACTTGTTTGCCGAGAAAAGCAAAAACAAAAAGGCATTTGCACCAGCCTTGGAGTGAGTTCCCTCGCTGCAATTGATGCGTTGATTGGCTCCGTAACGCTTTCATTTGTGTTGTTATTGGATGTCGGCAGCTTGCCGCACAAGGACACAATCCATGAGCGAGCGCAAGAAGTGTTGCGATTCTTTGGCCAACAGCACGCTACCACTACCAATGTCAATGTTCCAGATTCGACAGTAGATCTGACACGAGTTCAAGAAATGGTGAGACCCAATGCAGAATAACGCAGTGTTGCTATGGGATGGCATGGTCTAATCATGGTGGATTGTAGCTCGGATTTGTGCTCAAGTCTCAAGAACGACCTTTGCTGCGATCTTGTTCGTTTGCTTCTTGAGCACATGGATATGCGGGGACCAAGCGAGCTTTGAAAGTATCTCCAATAGAGTAATAGACTGAAAGATAGTAAAAAAAAAAGCGCTCTGAGCGCTCATGGGAGCAATTTCCTCTGCTGTGGTGCGTACTCCGACGCTTTGAGCAACTCTCCGTGACGTCCAGATGGACTTCTCAACTGATTTGGGCTCAAGTGTGACCTTTCAAGATCTCTTCAACAGTTACAACAGCTCAACGTAGAGGGGTCGTTGATGCACTGTACAATCCACCACTCATGAACTTTCGGCGGGATCGCGCGGCGTTTCAATCGTCGTATTCGCGAAGCCGTGTGCAATTGCCATCGTTCCCTCGGGATTGGCATTTGCCAGAGCTTCCGAGGGTTCGCTTGCCTGATTTACCACGCTTTCGTGTACCCGACTTGCCAAGGGTTCGCCTGCCAGACCTGCCACGATGTCGCATGCCCGACTTACCTCGTGTTCGCTTTCCACAATTCCACGCGCCACGTCTGCGTCTTCCCGACTTCCCGAGGTGTCGACTGCAGCTTCCACAGTTTCCGCAGATCCATGCGCCGACGTTTCGACTTCCGAGTCTGCCCAGTCTGGAACTTCCGTCTTTGCCGAGCTGTCCAAGCCTTGGATTACCGCCATGCCCTCGAATCGAATGGCCCGCATTTGAGCTTCCCGATTGGCAGCTGCCGACGTGGCATTTTGAGTTTGATACTTCGAGTAGCTGTGGCAAATGGTTCATTGCGCAGTTTGGTCCTCTGGCTCCGCTCATGCACGCGAGTCTGCTTGAACCTAGTGCATCGTCTTCGTCAAGTACCCAGCAGCAGCAAAAGAACGCGACAGCAAATGTTCTCGTCACGGTGGACTCGTTTCGAGTAGAAGATCTGCCCGAAGAGATTCAACCGGCGCATCCAGTGATTCGAATGTACGTCGTTGATCTGCGCACAGGTCAATCGATCGGAGGAACTCGCGCAGACGGTGCTGCGTCGACGGCGACCGCAGCATCGTCACGGTCGGTCGTAGAAGACATTCTCTCGACGCCTCGAAGTTGCTCGCTTGCCGACGGATTGACCACCAAAGTGGCTTGTTGCACCAACTCGACAAGTAAGCAATCCACGATCTCTCAAAAAGCCGAGAGAGGCTAACTGTCTACATGAATCCATAGACTCGCTGCAATGGCCCGACCAAAAGCTCGTGTTCGAGACTAGGCACACCGACTTGATAGCCCCCAGTACTGTCATTCTGTTGGAAGTCCTTGAAAGAGTTAGTGTAACCAACTTGACTCGTCGGCGACTGTCCTCTTCTCCAAGGAACAAGCAGCCGACCCAAAGAATTCGCCTCGTGCCTGTCGCCTGGGGGTTTCTTCGTCCGCAAGCACTCCAGACGACGGCAATTTCGTCGCCCAACACAACATCCACGTCGTGGCTTCGTGTTCAGCTCTTTGAGAGCCAACAAATCACATTTCTGGATGAATGGCAAGCTCAAAGCCAATGGAACCATCCTGGTGTTCGTGGGAAATGGATCGGTCCACGGGTCGTCTTCCAGCATCAAAAACGCCAGCGACTGGTACTTCACAAGTGTTTTCTTCGACTTCGCATCGTTGCAGAGCAACTCAACACTCCAATGGCACCTGCTCCACATATTGAGTCGACGGAAAGCCTGATCAGCAGTGCCAATCGCACCGATCCAGCCTTGACTGAGAATGCAAAACCCACAGTGACGAGTGAGGTTCCCGATGAACTCCACGATCCATCAGTGCAAGTAGACGACACGCAACAGGAACCGCCCCATAAGCTATCGGTACAGGTGCCACCACCAGTGCTCCCGACCATCGTGTGTCGTCGCAACGAAACCGAGAGTTGTCTGGCTCCGCAAAGACTGCTGTACCAACTGCCCTCGTCACGTCATGGATGCCATGCCGTTGAGTTTAGTCATTCGGGGCTTTTGCTTGCAGCTGCGTGTTGTGATGTCGAAGAAAACTCATTTCCTATTCGAATCTTTGACCTCAACACTTCGGTGCAAGTGCAGGTCTGCGTTGCGCACCAGGCCGTGGTGTATGCCCTGCAGTGGCACCAACAAGACCATGAATTGATTTCAGCGTCGTCGGATGGAAGTATTTGCGTTTGGATCATCGATTTTGGGCATCATCTACACCCACAACAGCCCCAACAAGCGGCGACTCAGGCTCCAGTCAAAGACAAAGGTCTTTTACATCGACTGGTGCATTTCCCACCGCCATGTTTTGTGTATTGCGCCGTGTACCATCCAAATGTGCCGTCACGGGTCTTTTCCGGCGCATTTGATGGCCATATCCGCATCTGGGACACAAGGTATTCCTACTATCGTATGAATAAGCTTGAACGACTGCCTCACCATGATATCGTTCTATAGTTTGGGCAAGCTGACCAGCTACATCAATGGCAAACCGTTAGGGGGAGCTGGAACAGTCAGTGCCGCACATGCAGCCGGTGTTCATGCGATCCAAATTGATGCCAAGTCTAACCGCGTGTACAGCGGCGATGCAAACGGTGTCCTTCACGTTTGGCATGCCAAGTGAGTCTCGTCACGTGGCGAAACCTTTTGTCCCAATCATCCTCTGATTCAATGGGGGACTCGTTTCTTTCGGTTTGCTCGTGGTAGAGATGAAGCCAAAGACGAGTACATTCTTCTTAAAACCATCCGCCATGCCGACTTGGTCAACAAGAGCATCACGAGTCTGCGTCTTCACCCGCGCAAGAGCCATTTGCTCGTGCAGACCCAGAACAACAAGCTGTTGCAGATGGAATGCCGTTCGTTTCTTGTCTTGAACAAGGATTACTCGGGGCTCCAATGCGAAAAGTTTCTCGCCAAGAGTGTGTTCAGTCCAGACGGTCGCTTTGTGCTCGCTGGATCCGAAGACGGCACCAAGTAAGTGGGGACACCAATCTGGTCATGCAGGTATCATACCAGACTAACAGGAAAGGGTGGGCTTGACATCAGTCTTCTCTTTGCCAGTCTCCACGGCAAGCAACTGCAAAATGAAATGTGGGGCAAATCGCTGTTCCATGGGCCTGTTGTGGACGTTGCGTGGAGTCCTTCGGCGCACATCGTGGCGCTTTGTGCATATGGTAAGGCGTCTGACTGTACTTTCACGTCAAGAAAAAAAAGCACGACAGACGACGTCTTGACCAAAACCATCCTGGATCCATGGGCTCAGGTGCCAACCATCCCATTCTGGTGCTGTGCTCCAAACGCGACGATCCAGAATCGGATGAGATCACGGCACTCACCACCTCAACCACTGCCCGTGCTGTTGAGCGCGTTCCACCGGCGATGCCGCCGCTTCCGATTTCAACTACCACCCACAACCCCACTTCTCTGGCACTCGGTTCTTCTACTTCGCCGACCCAAACCGTTGTCACCACTGGCATGGACTCGTCGTCGTCACTTCCTCCGATGCTTCCGCCATTGGCCACCAAAGAAGAATACGCCGAACGCGTGCAACAGGCGTTGGAACGAAGAAAGCAACGACTTCAAGCACGGGTACAAACTCATTTTGCAACGCCACTCAGTCTTATGGACTCAAGCAGAGGTAACTGCTCACGGTTTACGATTGCCTGAATGCCGCAGGAAAAGAAGCTGGCGCTTCACGCCGCCCTGTCTTGATGGACTGCATCTGGGACGCGACGATTGTTATGTGGCCCACGCGATTTCGCGCCAAAAACTGTTGAACAGCTCGTGAGCTCATGAGCCAAACATTTACGATCCCCAGTGCGATCATTGAACAAGCGCTGACCAGAGATCTGATGTACGTGACGTTCTCTGTCTCTTTATGTATGCCGGAAGGTCTTTTTTGACTCTGTGGGTATATGGGACTGACAAAATGGGCTGTTGTGAGCGCAGTTATCTCGCTTGCGCTACATGCTCGCGCTCGATTGACCCCACTGTCCCACGTAGGTTTGCACACGCGAAGGGATGCTTTTGCAACGGATGATGACCCACAAGCCCTTATAGATGCAAAAATCATTCTTCTGTGTCATCTTTTGTGGCGTTTATGGTGTGGCATTTTGGCTCTTTGTGTGCAGTGAATGGTGCGACTTGCCATAGCTGCCATGGCTGTGGAGCCAACCTCTCGGATGGGAACAATTTGGTGACTCGGTTTCGTCTCAAAGTAAGCAAACAGATTGTGTATTCGTTCGCAGAGTTTTTTTCTCCCAGTTGTCAGAGTCATTTGTCCACTCGTTCTCTCTCTCTCTCTCTCGCTCGCTCGCTCGCTTGGTTCTCGTTTGGATGTTGGGATAGATTCAGTTCTCGTTCGGCGACGACATCTACGACGCCATGATGTTTGACGAGATCACCCAGAAGTTTCTCGGGTGTTCGGCCCACCAACTGCAGAATGTAAGCAAAGAGAACTCTACTGTTGCTGTTCAGTGCATCTTGGTTTCCTCTCATTTGATGCAATCCTTGGATGCTGCTGACATGTGGTACAGCTGTGTGCCCAGTATCGAGAGCTGGAGCAGCTCTTGCAGGACTTGATCGTGGGCCTTCACGTGAAGTTGCAGGTTCAACCACGCGCCAATCAGGCCACTTCCGTGTACCAAAAAGATCTCAAAGTGGTTGGCATCACGCCGCTGGTGCCCGATTTGCTGCCCAAACCAGTGGTTTCGCTCGCCATGGACTCTCTGACGCAAAAGTACCATGCCCGACCAGCAGCTTGTGATTGATTCTCGAGGAAGACCCGATGACAAAGTGAAATAAATGGTTGTTTCCTATTGTACTTAGTGTCTCTATCGGCCCTGTTTGATCTGCTTGTGTGCCCGATTCAACAAGATCAGCGCTCCAGTAGCAAGAGAAAAGGATACGCCACTCCTTTGGCTCTTGCAAGCCCGTGAGAGATGGAGGAAGATAGAGAAATCGATCAAGCACTCGCTACGCGCGATACGATTCACCAGCTGTTGGTGGAGTAGCAGCCGACCGATGCTGCAGGTTTGTCATTCGTGGTGGCGCGTAATGTCGTTTGTGGTACACAAACTCCACCACAAAGCCGACCAAAGCGACCACACCAATGGCGATCCCTGCAATCATGCCGCTCTTGAGTCCTGCCCAAGGACTTGATTCCTTCATTGCTTGAACCGAAGTGTTATCGGAAGAAGCATTGACACCGCTTCCACCTCCGTTGGCTCGAGACGCACCTAGCATCAGACTGTTCTTTATCTTGTCTGAATCGAGAGCGTCCAGTGCGTAAACGGCGCTTTGTTGGCCGCACTGGGTCACTTGCAACTGCAATGGCTTCTGCAGCATGGCGTCGGTCAAGGGTGTCGCCAAAGCCACCGTGAGCACGGAGCCATTCGCGCTGAGAGTTGTGGTCGCAACTGGTTGATTGGCGCTAGTGGAAAGGGCTACTTTGACATCTGCAGAGTCACACACGGCATCGAGATCCAAAGAGATGCCCCGACTGCCGGCTTTGACACCAGAGAACTGGTTCACCGTTGACGCAGGAACTGTCATACAAGAGAAGATACCGTAAGCCTCACAAATTGAAAAAGATCACCGTGGACTCTGCTACACCTACCAGCAATCTCGCCGAGCGTCGCAAATGCCGAGTACTGGGAGTTAGCCACCAGGACTTGACCGATCAAACTGGTTGCAGGCTTGGTCAGCGCATCACACGCCAGTCGCTTGGCAAACGCCACGGTGCCCGTGCACGTATCTTTCTCGCACACCACTTGGTCAATGAAAGCACTCGGGTCCACCGGTGTCGGACAAGTGGTTGACCCCGCAGGACCACGGCACAGATTCACTTTGTTACACTCCTTGACAAAAGAGAAGTACGATCCATTGATGGGGATTTGCATGGAGCACACTGAGATTGGGACTTTGGTCTCGTGAACCAGCCCGCCGATGCCATTGGCAAGCACTCCAACCACCACCGCAGGGGTGTCTGCTGGACTTGTACCAACCAGGGTCGCACTGAGTACATTGCCTTCGCCCGTGGCCGACTTGAGCGCGGCAGCCCAGTCAATGGGTTTACTAAGCGTGGCCTGCACGGCGCATCCCGTGGCGGCAGCGGCACATTCGGTGGTGTCTCCACTGGGCAAGTTGAATTCGCTAAACACGGGCACGGTCTGCTGTGTGGTGTCACAGGTCGGCACGGTCTGCAACGAGAATTTGACGCTCTTGAAGGAATTCTTGAAGGCATTTGCATCGTAGTTGCAGACCTGCAACGTGACTTGTTGGTCGCTTCCATTGAGTTGCACCATGGGTGTCTCGGCCAGACACATTTGGGGTTTGGCACAATCCGCGCAAGTTTTGACGGCCTCACTGGCCATGAAACTAACCAAACAGGGTATCAGAAGAACCGACACGAAATGCACATGAAGCTGATGTGCTTTTCCATGTCGTTGCATGTCGATTTGGCGACGAAAATGAGGCGGCAAGTGGGTGTTGATGGACGGTGGTCTTGTTGCTTGATCCTATCCTGCTTCTTCCTGACTTGCTGCTGACTAGGCTTGCTTTTGCTGTGCTGTGCTCTGACCCTAATAAAGGATAAAGGTGGTGAGGTGCACATCATGCCACACCACGTAAGACCCACAACCTAACTACAGTACACAAAGTAGTACCTATTTTTTGCCTTGGCCAGATTACGGCGAGGGACTTGGGGAAAAGAAGAGGTCCCCCTAGAGATAGTGAGTACCTATGTATGCGACAGCCTTTCCCCTACCAGCCCTCCATGCCCTTCCCCGTTTTCTTTTGCTTTTCTGGTCAAAAATTAAGGGAAGCGGGTAGGGTTGTCGGCCAACAACTTGGGACGTAATCGTACCAACAGGATGGTACACGCTGGCATCCTGGATCCACCATGGATCGGGTTTTGTCCCCAATTGGCCCAAGTTCAAGTTCTGCCCAGATGGAAGAAGGAATCGCTGAAGAAACTAGGAACCCAAGCAACTGGACAAGCAGAGATGATGAGCAACCAAGTGTGGGCAATTGAATTGGGCCAAAGCATCGGGCCGTTACGGCTCGGCGCAACCTTTGCTGAAGTGTTTCATGTGCTCAAGGTGGTCTCGTTGGTCTCCATGGCTTGGGCAGCTTCTTGTCTTGTCGAGCACCCCGCTGATGACCTCGCTTTGCCTATTAGTCCCGCACCCCATTGCGACCGTTTGAGATTGTGTACGATGGCGAGTTCGTGTATGAGCGCGGCATTGTGGTGATCTCCCCAGAAGACGGCTTTCGAGTGGGTAAACGTTGAATTTGCGGGGGGCGTGCTGTGCTGACGGTATGGTGGGGCTGACTTGCGCTCTGTGCAATGGAATGGGATGCGATGGATTTGTGGCAGTTGCACTTTGACCCAGTACGGCAAATGCTACAACTGATCGAGTTTTATGATTTGCATCGCATTGCGCTGCG
Organism: Paralagenidium karlingii; assembly: GCA_027475765.1. Taxonomy (NCBI): domain Eukaryota; phylum Oomycota; class Peronosporomycetes; genus Paralagenidium; species Paralagenidium karlingii. The sequence continues at coordinate 118,957 of JAMFLO010000032.1, forward strand.
ATTCGGCCGCGTGATCATCTTTGGAGGCGAGATCTCGGCTACCTTCATGTCCATTTACAATGTGCGTTTGTGTTGCACTCCTGCCCGTGGGTTTTCTTTATTCTTTCGTCAATCTGATTCCGAGCGATCTCAATGTACAGTTGTTTGGACCGACGTTTCCCGGCAAATACGACGCCACAGACAAAGTAGGCAGAACTGTTGCAATGGGACCAATCCATTATTTACGGGTAGTTTGTCCCTTTCTGTGAAATGCGGTGACTCCCCATGATGCTAGACCTATTGGCTTTCGTACGACGGTTGTTGCGTCAAGTTCCCCATTCCAAAGCAATACGAGAAGCTATATCAAGACCAGATCGCGCTTCCACTTGAATTCCCGGTGGGTACTCCACCAGCACCTCATGGACGGCAGTCCCTTGACGGTCTGGAATGTCTTGCTGGGGATGTGGCATGTTCATTAGAATGGATCTACTCCAGCCGCGACCGGATTTATGGTGTTTGTCGGCAGCAATCCGCATGAGCCTCAGCCTCCAAAGCCTTGTAAACGGTCTGCACCCAAACAACATGATTGCCCTGCGGCCCAACTACCTTGCTCACGAAGTCGCTTGGTGGAACTGTCTGTTGGGTTGACCAGCTATTACTTTGAACAAGTCGACGTGACCGTAGGCGATGGCAGTGTCGTGCTGGACTTTTCAAGCCGCAATCGTCAGATCCAGTTGGGTTGGTCACCGCAGCAAGTGATCAGTGAGATTGGCGCGCCGTTGTCGGTGTTTCACAAGAATTCCCAAGCGAATGGACCCGCCGCCACGCGAAGAGGCGATCTCCATCGCTTTGACTATTTCCACAATTATCCCCATTTGGGCATGGATTTGCTCTATGACATCCATCATCGCGTCAGTAAGATCATTTTGCGCACCAATGCGATTGGTCATCCAGACTTTGGCGAGTATCTCAAGTGCAATTTTGCGCTCTACTTTGCTTTGGTGAGCCGGGATCTTTCTCATGTCCTGCTGCAATGGAAACTCCGTGATCGAACCACTCTGTTTGGCTTGTGTCGCACGTTTTTTTTATGAAAGCAACAGCTCCCTGGCGAAACGGCTTCAAAGAAACCAATCACTGCACAGACCTCGGTATTGAATCATTGACGCTCGTTGCGCCTGTTTTGTAAGTGGAAAGACTTGCATTGACTGTGTTGATGGCTGTTGTGCAGTGGCGATCCATTCAAAAGCTTCTCGGAAACTCACACGAGTCGCGTCCTGTGATCCACGACAGCGGCCTGGGGTTGCACCCGTTTGGGTCCAGTCTTTGCTACTCACCGATTCCTGGATGCATCTTTGAGGTAGCTTTAGGCTCTGTTCAGTGTGTGAACGGATCAAATAGAGGGCTTTTGATCTCTCGTGCTGACAGCTTCTTGATGTTGCGCAGGTGATGGCAAATGGTTTCTTAGCCAGCGTCACGTTGACTTCAGCTCTAATTCGGAGCCAAAGCGCTTGCTGAAGAGCGTGAAGACAAACCACATTGAACTGTGCGAAAATGCGTTTCATTTAAGTAAGGGCACCTGTAATATACTACAAGATTCTTGTTTCTCGCTGACACGTCTGGTTCTCACATTCAATTTACCAACGATCAAATCGCGCGTTTGGAGGCCGGCCGTCGTGGTTGGCACGATTGGGTGCAAAGCTGCCTCGTGGGGGGCCTCGCGGAGCTTGTTGATGGTTGTTGTTGTATGGATGTGCATGTGGCCCTGGATATGCCGACGGCGGAGGTGGAGGTTGATGATGATAAGGCTGCTCGGGATACCCATACGGAGGAAGTGGTGGCTGCGGTGGTGGTGGGTAGTAATTGGAAGGCCCTCCGTGACCAAACTGTTGCGGTGGAGGAGCTTGAGGAGGATAAGCAGGTAACGGCGCAGGCGGCATCGGGGCTCCATGGGAATGGATTGGTGGTTGATTGTGCTGATATTGGTATTGATTGGCGAATGGCGGTGGCGGTTGCGGATGGCTGTATTCAAGACCTGGTTGGTGCATCATCGGCATTGGTGCACGAGCATACTGAGCCTCTTGGTGGGGATACCCTCCTCCAACGTAAGGAGCCCCATGAGAAGGTGGAGCAGCTGTAAACGGAGCCGGCGGAGGAGCATACTGTTGCTGCGCAAAAGCAGGTCTTGGCCCACGTGGACCTCTAGGATGCGACTGGCGGTCATCAAAGCGACTACCATTGCAGTAGCGTGCCGAGCCGTGCGTACCCCCCGACGTTCTGTCAAACGCTTGCTGCTGTCCTTTACGATTGCGTTTGCGATTCTTTCTCTCTCTCTTGGCCGCAGCTTCGGCTTCATCGTCGGAATACACTGGTTCTTCGTTCTCTTCGTCATATAGGTTGGAAGCATCGGTTCCTTTACCGCGGATCTTATCGGTAAGCACGTAAGTGGTGTGTTCCGTGGCGAAGAACACTTTGACACCGTTTTGAGCATCGCTGGGTACCTTGTCCGGCGCCTGGAAACGAATCAAATACATTGGCGCAAGCACCGGACCGAAGATTTCGTCCACGCAGCCCAGCACACTACGGTTCTCAAAGCAAAGGACACTTCCTTCGTCCAAGGGCTTGCTGTTTGGGTCAGCTTGCACCGTCACCAAGCATTCGCCTTTGCTGACATGAAGGATGGTGCCGCATTTGGAGATGGTCGAGTCCTGTTTCAGCTCGATCTCAGGTTCTTTCACCGGGATCTGTGTGACTTCATGGGCTGTCTTTAACGGACCGTCATCGTCCTCGTCTTCTTTAGCCATGGCAGCTTCGATTCTGGCTCGTAATCTCGCGTCCACTTCGGCATCTTCATCGTCTTCATCATCGTCTTGGTCATCTTCTTCGTCTTCATGATCATCTTGTTGTTTCTTTGGGTCTTCCCTACTCGCGCTCTTGGCTTTCGCTGCGTTCTTGCGTTGTCCAGTCTTGATCGAATCACTGTCTGTGTCACTATCACTGTCGCTGTCACTGTCATCGTCGCTGTCATCACTCATCGGTTCTGCTTTCTTGTTGCCCTGCTGCTGCGGTTGGCTGTCCACGGATGCATTGGCGAATTGCATAGCCACACTCTGGATGTCAAGGTCTGCATATTGCGCAGCGATCAGAATGTCGTCTTCCGCTCTCAGATTCAGCTGTTGCTGCTGAGCTTGTAGCAACACCGGGGTGGTTTGAGTGGGCAAGCTGGGCACCGCATGATCTTTTTCATCTTCTTCTTGGTCCTCTTCCTCTTCTCCTTCTTCTTCTTCTTCGCCTTCTTCTAGCTCTTTCTGTTTGATATTTGCTGGAACTTCGGTGTCCATTTTCATACCTTCTGAAGACGACTGTGGATCACTTGCTGGAAGGAAAGAGTTTGGAACAGCAGCTGGAGTGTGATCCATTGCAGAAGACTGTTGATGATCCATTGACGTTGCTTGTTCTTGCGCAATGGGCTCGCTCTTGATGCTGTTGGTACTGCTCTCCATTTGGAGTCGTGATTGATACTCAAGAGCCAACCAAATGACCAATTGACCAATCAGTCTGATTACTCACACAATGGGGTGGTCCACCTTAAATTGGACTGGTGCTTTCTGTGAAACACTTCAAGGTACATGGTCCCTGGATAGCATCCTGCGGTTCCGTCCTGCAATCGTCTTGGCCACACAACCAAATGAGTAGATTGGTTTTTTGTCTACGCTGACAGCCGACAAGCTTCATGCGCAATAGGGTTTGTTCCACGATTGCAGCCCGCTGACTCGACCTCGGGGCTCACTTGAAACTCTTCCTGCTGTCCGGCACTTAATCAAAGCGAATCCGGTCCGATTGCGATAGGTCTCGACCGGTTGCGAAAGCGTTCACCTCGCATAGCATCAACAACAGAATCATCTGTTGCAGCATCACAACCGTCCGTGACGACGGCGACGACGGTGACGACGGTCTAGCAAGTGACGCTACCAGTACCCACACACACCCAAGGCTGAAGTGGAAGTCAAGTGTGGAGACCCAGAAGAGTGGCATCCACAGCAAGAAGCAAGACGGTCAAGGTAAGCGCCACAACAGCAACCAAGTCGCGGTGCGCCATTCCAAGCAACGAAAGCCCAGAGACGACATGGGGTGATGCAGATGCCACCGACCCCAAGAATCCAGTGGTCATCACTTTATTGTGCACCTATGGGGACCAACTTGTAGGAGCAGACAAAGAGCAGGAAAGAGAGGAACGGAAAAAGAACAGAACCAAACAGCACAGAGACTCACTTTGAAATTCTCTTCCTACTTTACAAGCGTCTATTTCTTCATCTGCTCTCAACCTATCACCAGCAAAGTCACCAGATTCGGCCGTGGCCCGAAGGAGGATAAAGAGATCACAACATCATCAAGCTGGATTTGCCCACACCAGAAGATCTTTACAAGGTGGTGGACAAAGCAATGGGAAATGGTATCGACTCAGCACCCGTGTGCTTGTGATTTAAGGCACAAGCACTCCTCACAATGGAAAAAGAGTTGCTTGGCATTTATTCGCCAGAACATTTCGCCGCTCGACGTGCAAGATAACTATCAGCAGCGACCATCCCATCTTTCCAGCAACTGCGAGCCAACAAGCACCAAAAGAGTGGGTATCTTTCAGCATGAACTAGAGTGAGTGAACCAGTTGCCGTTGGACCTCTTCAGCAAAAGGAAGGCTACTCGGATGTTGCCAGAATGATGCAATGCGCTGTGAGACTCGCTGCTTGACGGTGACCAGAGCGCAGTGCATCGCGATGATTCCTTCTGATTTCGCATTTAGCAGAACGGTGAGGAATGACAGATTGGAGAGCTCGACAAAGTACGAAGCCCCACCAATTGAGTTGCAGTATCCACACTTAACTGCACTTGTGTTGCTGTTGTTCCAAGAGATTCGAGATCTACTCACTCCACAACAACATGGTGAAAGGGTGGATCAAGACACTTCTCAAAGGGTTTGTCATAACGTGACGAAACACTGGAGCGTGCCCTGGTCGTCACCTGCGCCATGAATGATGGGCGCGTCGTACAGTTCGCAGCAATTCTTGTGTTTTCTTGTGACGCTGTCCGACGTCCTACCCTCACATAAAAATTTTAGCCAATCACATGACTCTCCTTACGTGATGCATCATCTGATTGGCTCATCCCAGTTGCTTGTGTGGAGTCCCATTGTTTGCCGATCTTTTTCACCGTGGGTTGCTTGTCTCACTTTAGAATTGGAACTCGACGTGCCAGGCACTTTGACAAGCAACCTTCCCAACCACAAGACCAGCATGGTGTTTCAACTGCCCAAATTGCCGTACTCCTACGACGCGCTGGAGCCCTATGTGGATGCGCTGACCATGGAGACTCACCACTCCAAGCATCACCAGGCCTATGTCAACAACCTCAACGCCTTCATTGCCAGTGTAAGTCTTGGAGGCCCGATCTCTTGAAAGGGGGAAAACCGTGGAAACAATCCTGGATCGGATCTGATTCGACGATATCTTTTAATCAAATGTAGGAAAAGGGTGCCAATCTCCAGGGCAAAACGCTCGTCGAAGTGATCCAAAACGCGTACGAGATCCCTGCGCGCAACCACGGCGGTGGCACCTACAACCACTCGCTGTTCTGGACCTGCATGGCCAAGCCCGGCACATCCAAGCCAGGCCCAACGGGCGAACTCAAGACCAAGATTGAAGCCACTTGGGGATCTGTCGATGCCATGAAGGAAAAGTTCAACGCTGCCGCCGCCACCCAATTCGGTTCCGGCTGGGCCTGGCTCGGTGTCAAGAAGGACGGCTCCTTGGCCATCACCCAATCCAGCAACCAGGACAACCCAATGATGCCCAACTTCCCAGAACCCATGATTCCTATCCTTGCATTGGATGTCTGGGAACACGCTTACTATCTCAAGTACCAGAACCGCCGACCAGAATACATTGGCGCTTTCTGGAACGTAGTCAACTGGGACAAGGTGACCGAGTATTATGACAACTTTGCCTCCAAGGGCCAAGCCGTGCCTATGTGAACCGAACAACAACTGGACACGATGGACTCTCACCACCAGCAGTGCGAAATGCCGTCGTCCCATTTGTGATTGGCAGCGGCGTTTGCATTCGTGGGGTGGGTCATTCCTCTTTTTGGCAATTGCGTTCTCGTCTTTCGTATTAAATGACTGAATGGAATCCAATACTCTTCTTTCTTCGTCCATGAATTCATTTCTATCGACTAGTGGGTTTTCTCCGTTAGCACTTTCTGAACAGTGTGGGCACGGCAAGAATTACCGTGCGCAGAGATTGGTCAGCATCGCTGCACCCGTAATGTCACTTTCGTGGGATGTCCGCATTGGACACATCACTGCTGGGAATGGAGCAATCGGTTTCTCTTTATTACCTCGTTTGAAAGACTCGTTTGGAAGACTTGGAAGTCATCACGAATCCTGGATGGGCAACGTCGTATGGCTCGTCTTCTGTTTGGTTTTCTGTTATTTCTGCGTTGTGGGTCTTTTGCGACGATGATCACTCTAGTTCTTCTCTCACTCAGTCTGCCAGTTTCTCTTTCTGGCAAACCCAATCTCTCTCTACCCGTGAACTCGAATTGTCTGCTTCGTTTCCTGTGTTTGCTGACGCTGCAACACATATTGCTCTTGACTGGCCCAAATGGACGCCGACTCTTGACCCAAACGAAAGATGTCGTCCTGGATCTCCAAGCTCGGAGGGAACAATGAATAGCGGGCCAATTGTACAATTGAAAAAGGGAACTTGGGGTGCACTGAAGGGCTGATGGCATAGTCTTGACGACGCAGCACATGCGCTGGAAACGCGCACACCTTGATGTAGCCTGGTAACTCGGGCACCAATTCCAGAATGGTGCCATCTAGATGCTGTTGACCCTTGAATGAAGTAGTCATCTGTGGCGCCAGGTAATATGGAACCCAGCAAGACGCCACACACGCGTCCACGACTTCATCAATTGTCTCAAAGTGGTCGTGGTGCACGATCTTGACGGGCGGTGGAAGCCACTTGGTGGTGGTGATGGAAAGCCGTTGATTGATCTTGTCCAGAGAGATCTGCGGTCGTTTCTGGTCAAACATTTCTCGAAGTCGCTTCTCCAGTTTCCACACAGTGCCGTGCTGGTGGCACAATCGCACCATACGTTTGGTGTCGTCATGCATCTCGTCCAGATCAAAGTCACACGCAAGCGCCAACGCCGTCAGCGATCCACCCGAGCCACCAGCCACTTTGGAGGCTTTCGAGTCATTATCAAACTGTAGCAGTTGCATCTGCATCAAACTCTTGGCCACGCCCAAATGATACGAAATCAGGAACCCAGAGCCACTGAAGCTGAAGTTGAACGGCGGTCCTTGAGCAAATGCATTGGCTCTGGTCCGATCATTGGCTTTGGTATTGGTATCGGATGACAAGCTTGAAGAGGACCCGTTTGCCGCAGCCGGGGCATGCACAAGACGCGAGGAGAAAGATCCAGCGGATAGACACGCAGTATGAGTTCTGGACTGGCCCAATGCACCACACAAACGTCGCGTGGCCAGCATCGGATGCCTCATGCTTGCCATTGCTCACACTGTTCTTGCAGTGATGCAATCATCTGACCCACACTCTCTATTAACCGTTGGCATATCGTTAAAAGCTGATACATGTTGCAATCTTGCACCAAACGTCACCAAGTGGTTGACCACAGCAAATACAAGCGATGTTTGTGTGGGTCAAGTATGGCTTTGGTAGGACCTGCAGACCGTCATAAGTATTGATCGACTGGTCGCCTTTGACTCTTGCTGTGTATCTCTCTCTCTCTGTGTTGTTCACCAACAGAGCAAACGCCTGTCAAGATGTACAACACGACCGTTTCTTGTGCAATTCTCTTGTCGTTTCTCAAGTCGACGTGTCAGAAAGACATTGATGATTACTGCAAACACAAGAGCATTCAGCTGGAGATTGAACTCTCCACACTCAAGAAACAGATGATCAGCAAACACAAAAGTGATGCCGCGCTGACGATTCCGATTGGATCAGTTGCCGCGGCTGCAGGCTCGGCACTACCTACACCGACCACCACCACTGCAGCTCCAACCTCACCACAGGCAACCTCCCCGGCCAACGCAACACAGCCAGTCTCTTCTGCAAGATCCAATGCAGCACCATCCAGTGGACGAAGCGCAGGAACTTCAACAGACTCGGCTCGAGGCACGGGTGCCCCTGCACCTACGCCTGCACCGGCTGCCGCTGCTGCTGGTGGTGCAGCTCCTACTGGATCTCCGAGCAAAGGTGCTGGTGATACTTCTGCACGAGGCAAAAAGCCCCAACAACCAACCGCTCCCCAGCCCCAGGCATCACAGGAGCCCCAGATATCTTCAACGTCGCCGACACCTCGCACGGGGCCACCTGTGGATCCCGTCATGGAGGAAATGCGTCGTCAAAAAGAATCCTACGAGACCCAACTCAAGACTCTTGCGACTGCTTTGACTATCGTCAAAGGTCTGCGCTTCTATACCCGGTGAAGTGGACGGCCGGTGGAGACGGCTAACGTGTCACTGCGTGAAGAACTGAACAAGCAGGGCATCACTCTGGATTTAGTCGACGACAAAGGGCAACGCATGAATCTCGACGTCGCCGGTCCTACCCGCGCCAACACGATTTTGACCCCACGAGCGCAATACCAAGTTGTTCAAATAGGTGAGTCGAACGTCACTGATTCTAACCTTTTCATCATCTGACAAGTACCCCAATTGCTTCGCTTAGTTCCCAAACCCAGAGACACGCCGATCAACAACGACGAGGACGAGGATGAAGAAAGCAGGCCGCCTCCGTGCGATGTGATTCCATTGGTCTTCAAGTTGACACCATGACGAGATCATTCGATTGCTCCGCTGAAATAGCACTAACGAGGACAAAGGAGCGCATACAACCATCACTTCTCTCACTCTCGCTTAAGCTCTACTTCTCCACTCATTTCTGCTCATCATCCGAGGACGAACCGCTCCCACTGGAAGAGCTTGAGGAAGAAGACGTTGAAGAATCTGAAGAAGTCGAACTGTCCGACGACGAGGACCCTGTGGAAGTCGTGGATGAGACGGAGCCATTGTCGTTTTCTTCCGAGGCAGTGGAGCCGTTGTTTTCTTCCGTCTCGGACGCGGTGGAGCCCATCAACTCATCGTCATCGTCATCCACTGCTCGAGGGGCATCACCTGGTGACTTGCTGACTGGCTTGTCCTTGACGCTTTTCTTTCTGCTGCTAGACTTGGCCTTGGGCTTCTCTGGTTTGGTTTGTGGTGCTTGCACCTGGGTTTCCGGCAGTTCATTGTCTTTCACTTCCTTCTTGATCACATCAACAACCGGTGAAGAAGTCGCGCTCACGGGAAGCTTTGTGGGCGTCCCGGATGCTTCATCAATCGTACTCAATGGTGTGGACATCCCATCGTCTGCACTTCCCGCCTTCAGATCGGACACGGTGGACTTGTTGCGAGGCTTTTTGCGCACATACCGCGAAGGTTTGGAAAAGCTTCCTCCGTTCTCACTAATCCCTCCAACCATGCTCGAACCAAACCCAGCAGCACTACCACCGACACCAACCGACGTCGCAGCACCACCTGTTCGTCGACGCTTGGTCGCAGCCGATCGTGAGGTGTCAACTGTAGGGAGTTCCATGGTTCCTTGGTCCGAAAAGCTCTTGGCAAGCGCTCGTCGAGCTTCTTCGCTGACCACCATACTCTGCAGCGCGGCTAACGGGGAATTATCGCCATGGCTGAGATCCGTCTCTGCCAGACGATACAGCAGCTCTTCTGGTTTGTTGCGCGTGGTTGCCTGCTTCCAAAAGGCTTTGAACCGAGGCAAATGGCCGTCGAGGCTGGCCAACTGAGACGAATTGTGCTGTAAACCACCACGACACACACCAACAGGATCCATGAGCGGTCTGAAGCAGTTGGTCATTCAGCAGGTTAACAGCTCCAACAAACGTACCACCAGGTTATGACAGGACAGAAATACATCCACGTCTTTGCCAAAGGCGTTTTGGTCGGTCAAATACTCCGGCAATTTGGTCAGGTAACACGGGTATTCGTACTCGAGATGAGGCGTTTTGAGTTCCAGTTCGCAATCGGCAATGCCATGTTGCATTTCCTGGTGGGCTTCTCGGAATAAACACGCGTCCAAGTCTTCTTCAAAGATGTCTGCTTCTTCTTCTGTTGCTCGATGGTGTGATTGACCTTCTTCTTCTTCATCTTCTTCAGGCTCGTCGGGTTCTTCGGTCGTCTGGTCCACTTGGTCGCCATCCGTTGGGTCCATTTGCTGGCTTGTCGGCTCTCTTGGTACATGTGCAGCGACGCCACCGCGTCGTGGAATGGACACGGCCACTTGCAAGGATAAACTGTCTTTTCGGGTCATCTGATGTTGGAACTTTTGTCTCCAACGACGTTCGTCTGCTGCCCTTGTGACACACCAGCCGCGCTTTGGCTGGATGCCTTGATGCTTTTGCTTTTGGCGCACAAAGCCGTTCCCGAACAATCAGTGCTTGGCTGCACCTGCCTGCACTGTGTCCGGTAATGTTGCCCCCTTTTTGTTCAGGGGGATCCCGACAAAGTACGATTGCACCAAACCAACAGATAGGAAAGATGACCAGCAGCGTATCCCGCGCGGCTGGGCGCGCGCTGTTTCGCCGCAGCTTTCTGTTTCCCGATCAAATCAACTGGTTTCCTGGGCACATGGCTGTGGCCAGAAAGCAAATGCAGGCACGGATCGATCAAATCGACGTGTTGATCGAAGTGCGCGACGCCCGCATTCCTTTTCTCTCGGCCAACCCAGTGTTGGACCAGCTTTCGTTTGGCAATCTGCAAAAGCCGCGGCTGGTGGTGTTCAATAAAAGTGATTTGGCCAACTCCAATATGCAGCAGCGCGTGGCCAAAAAGCTGCAACAACAACAATGCGACTGTCTGTTCACGTCGGTCGCCAAAGGCAAGAGAATCGCTGGCATTCTGCAGTGGTGCAATGCCAAAAGCGACGCACAGTTCAAGACCACGGCCGGCACCATGGTCATGGTCTTGGGCATCCCCAATGTCGGCAAATCCTCGCTCATCAACGCCTTTCGCACCATGTCCAACAGCAACAAACTTTCCAAAGGAAGGAAACGCGCGGCCGTGGGGCCTACGCCGGGCGTCACGGTTCGATCTGACATCATCAAGGTATAGACGGCTCTTTGAACCCGTACAGATGGCAAGAAAAAAAAAAGAAACAAACGAGTCCATGCGGTTTGTTGATGTTGCTTGTTGATGTTGCGGTGTGCTGTTTTTGTAGGTGAATGAACGCCCCGCTGTGTACGTCGTGGACACCCCCGGGGTGATGTTGCCCAACATCCCCGACGTCGAGACCGGCATGAAACTGGCACTAACCGGCGCGATCAAGGACGACATCATTGGCGCCGAAGTCATCGCGGATTACATGCTCTTTCTACTCAATCAGATGAAGTCTACGCGCTACGTGGAGTTTCTGAACTTACCGCATGCCACCGATGACATTGACATGATGTTCCAGTGGGTTGCACAAAAATGCGGTGCCCAGGGCAAAGACCCCGTTATGCGCAAGCAATTGGCGGCTAAGTTTCTGCTGAACCACTTTCGCCAGGGAAATTTCGGACAGTTCACGCTGGAACACATCGAGGCATAAGTGTGAATGAGAATGAATCCGGATCTGGGACGAGGGCGCGTCTCTTCGTGGCGACATGCGCGTGAGCAATTGAGCATTTGGGCTCGACCTATTTTTATTCTGTTGTGGTTTGCTTCTCTGACTTGCAGGAGAGCGGCCTGGAGGCCTTTGTAGAAGGGGTTGGAAGTGCGCGCTAAAGGGAGGGTAGCTTCACGACCCATGAATGAGCCGTTACACTGTTGCTGGGAGGATTCCAAGTCGCTCTCTCTCGCTCGCTCGCATTTACTCGGTTTGGTATTGAGACCAAGGTTATTCCTGGGTGGGCGAGCTGGAGCTCACACCACGTGCAGTTGCGTCTCTGTTGGGAAGGCAATCGGTGCCTTCTTTCTTTCGTGAGCTGGTCTTTGCTCAGCCGCTACTCTCCCTCTTTGCCACTGCCAGCTTGGGCTGCCACAGGGAGCCGAGTGAGTGTCGTGGAGTGATTCACCGCGCAAGAAACACAAAGGCGAAGACCACAGGCGCCCATCCAAAGAGAATCAGGTGCGCCATTGAGCGACTTGTCGTGGTGCTTGCTCCATTGTGTTTTCTTGTCTGGCTGTGCCCTTGGTGGGTGATCGCACTGAACGACTTGCTCTTCTTCTTCAACGACTCTCGAATCCAAAAAACTATTCTTCACGGCGCTGTGTTTGAACGGAGAAAGAATCCAGCCATAAAAGACTTGTTGAGAGATCTCGCCACCGCCATTTTGGAGCAGAGGACGCAGAGCGCGCTCTTTCGGTCCGTGCTTTTCTCTCCTTGTGTGGAGTGAGGGTCGTGTTCTGCGCGTTTCGCCAAACGCTGCAGCCGACACTTGCTTTCCATCGTCCTCAAGCGCTCTCTCAACCTGTTGCTGGATGGAGTAGAATGTCAGAAGGTGCCAAAACAATGTCCAAAGTGATGCCAAAGTCAATCATGAGCAACGATCCCGACCCAAATGAGACTGATGACTTTCAATCTTCCCACTCGAGTGCGTCGCCGTCCCGAAGAACGCCCAACAAGCCCGCCGGAGGAGGTGCCGTCAACATGGTTAAGGCTGGCACATTTGTCAATGGTACCACGGGGTCTACGGGCAGTGGATCTCCGATCCATCATGGGAACCACTCGCCGTTGCCGACGTCGACCAGTGTCGCTGATCTCAAGCTCAATTTTTTCCGAGGTCGCACCACCAAAGTGGATTCCCCCAAAAAGCGTCATGAAGACATCAGCATTTCGTTCTTCACACTGCGGTTTTCCAACCATGAAATGGAAGAAAGGTTTCTCAACCAGCGACGTATGAAATACCGCACGCGGCTCAAAGCCGGGGCCAGTGCCACCGCGTTCTTCATTCCGTTTCTGGTGATTCTGCAAGTCACGTTTAAATCCAAAGACACGGGCGAACGTTGGACCAAAGTACCGCTAGTGTTGATTTTTCCGGGCATTGTCATGTGCATGGGCATTTTGACGGTCGCGTTTTTGCATTACTTTCAGACCCATCCGAGGTACTTGTCCGCGGTGTGTCTGGTAGCCCAAGTGAGTGCGCTTTTGGATACCACGGCAGCCGGCACATCGGTCAGTGAACGCAACGTTTGGGTGGACTTTTTGTTTTCGCTTGGGATCACCAGTTCGACCGGGTTGACGTTCATTGAAGCGCTGGGGGTGATATCCTGTGCCAGTGCTTTCTTTGTGATCCTCGCGTGGGTTCGCTACGCGCACAATGTGCACGATGGCGTTGACGAAGAAACGCTGAGTTCACCGGGCACGTTGAGTGTCGCCGTGATTCTGTACTGCATTTTCCTGGCATTTCTTTCGTGGAATTGGGAGTACGAAGAACGTCGTGACTTTATCCTGACCGAACGACTCGCGAAAGAGAATGTGATGGTGCAAATGACCATGGAAATGACCGGTTGGTTCAGCGGTGGTGCCGTGGATACCGTGGACGGTGGAGGTGGCGTTGCGGCTGGCGTGTTGAGCGCGAACACTCACATTGATCCAAAAGACGTTGAGATCAAACAGGAACTTGGCCAGGGCACCTTTGGTATCGTGTACGCCGCTACTTGGAAAGAGACCCGTGTAGCTGTCAAGAAGATCACGCTGCAGGGAGACACACGTGCGATCATCACATCGTTTGGTGCCGAAGCCAGCGTCATGGCCCAGCTGCGTCACCCCAATGTCGTCATGTTTATGGGCGTTATGGTGCATCCTGAATTCGTCGGGTTGGTCATGGAGTTGTGTCCCAAAGGCAACGTGTACACTGTCATTCATACCTCGGATCTCAACATTGACTGGTCACTGCTGTTACGCATGGTGCTGGATGCGTCGCGCGGCATGCACTTTTTGCATTCGGCCACTCCTCCGATTCTGCATCGCGATCTCAAGTCGGTGAATCTGTTGATTGACTCTGACTGGCGCTGCAAAGTGTCGGATTTCGGCCTCTCCAAGCTCAAGGCGTTCCGTGAAGACCCCATCAACCAAGTCGTGCAGTCGGGGGTTGACAAAAGTGCTGGTGGAGGCGGTAGCAAGCCGGTCTCCAGTGCTAGTCATGCCAATTCGGCCGTGATGTCCACCGGTCGAAGTACAGCACCTTCACAAGGCAACCAGTCTCCTTCCAAGACTGAAAACTCTCGCCAGTCCAAGCGCGAGCCCGAGGCCAACGAAGACAACAAGCGTGTGTTCATCGGTTCCAGTATCTGGATTGCACCGGAGATCTTCAAGGGCGATAACCACACGGAAAAATCCGATGTCTTCTCATTCGGTGTGATCCTGTTTGAGACGCTCGCGCGGCAAGTTCCATACCAGAGTATCTCGGTCGATGCCGTACCGTTTGTTGTGCAGGCCGGCAAACGTCCCACCGATTTCTTTCAGATGGAATCACAGAAGACCAAGGAGTTAGAAGATTATGCGCAACTCATGGAACGTTGTTGGGCACAGGAACCCATGGAACGACCTTCTTTCTCATACATCATTTCCACGCTGCAATCCATCATCGCACGGTACGTTGGCGATGAGAAATGGGAAGACCGCATCATTTTCCCGGATCGTCGCATCATGGGCAAAAACAAACAAGTCGAAGCGGAAGATGGACTCTCCATCAAAGAAGAAGACCTGGTGGTCGAAGGCATCATCGGCAAAGGTGTGTTTGGCGTGGTCTTCAAAGGCACCTACTTTGGTACCCCGGTGGCCATCAAAAAGCTGCACGTGTCTTCCGTGCCAAAGAACACGCTCACGGAATTTGAGAAAGAATGCAACATTATGAAAGGACTGCACCATCCCAACATTGTGCTCTTTATGGGCTCTTGTTCCAAGCCACCGACGCTTTTACTGGTCACGGAATTGCTAGCCAATGGCTCGTTTTTCGACATTTACCACAAATCTGCTCGGCCCGAGAACCATCAACACATGCGGCTGGCGTTCAACATCGCGTTTGACATGGCCCGCGGTCTAGCATATCTGCACAACCACAATCCGATTGTCATTCATCGTGATCTCAAAAGTCAAAACATTTTGCTGGACGACAAGATGCGCACGAAAATCGGCGACTTTGGGTTGTCCAAGTTCCGAGACGTGGGTAAGACCATGTCCATCTGCGGAAGTCCGCTTTGGGTCGCACCCGAGGTGCTCCGTGGTGAAAAATATGGCACCCCATGTGATGTCTACAGCTTTTCCATCATTGTATGGGAAGCGTTGGCCTGGAGTGAACCGTACCCGGACATGGGCTCGAGTGATATCATGAATGGCGTGGCGTGTGGCAATCTGCGTCCCGTGGTGCCGGAAGGAACCCACACTACCCTGGCGCGGTTGCTGGAAGATTGCTGGACCAAAAAGCAGGACCAGCGGCCCACGTTCAACGAGATTGTGCCGCGTCTGGAAGCCATCGCCAAGGATTTCGTGCGTCCATCGAGTTAGCGAATGGCTGGCACGAGATTTTTGTCTTCGAGCGCTTTTCATCCAGAACTGTGGCGAGCCTGCGGCAAAGACTTGTGTTTCTATTGTATCCTTTTTCTTCCTTCTGCTTCTGCTTCTGCTTCTTCTTCTTTCCACCGAATTCTCTTTGACGAGTCGAGTGTCCCCATGAGAGCCATCCGCACGAAGCTACTGATGAACTCGATTGTGCTTTACCAGTCTCTTCGTGCGATTTGATGCCGGTCTGCCTTGGACGAGCGTGATGGCTTTTTCTTCTCCCGCCTGCACGTTGTATTTCTTTCTTTTTCTTCTTTGGGCTTTTTTTTTCTTCGTTTGCTTTGTAATTCATAAGAGCAAGACAATAAACAACCACAACAGCATCATCATCATCATCATCATCATCGTCATTTGATCCGACACCAGGGGGCACTCGTTGATATCTATCGAGCAGCCGTCAATGCTGCTGGTGCAGTTGCCGCTGCTGCTGTTGCAGCGTGGGTGGGTGTGGGTTCCTTGCAGTGGTGGTGCAGACAAAACACGCGAAAGTGATGATTCAGCGATTTGATCGTATGCAGACGATGGCAGCTCACGAGTGCACCGAATTGCGGGTTGGGATGCGCGAAAACCACGCGACGCGCACGCGAATGCACCAGTGCCATGGCGCACATACTGCAGGGCTCTTGGTCCAGATACACGTCGTACCCGGTGCATAAATACGATTCTTCACGACCACCAAAGGCAGTTGAACCCTTGACGGCTGCTTTCGGCTTGTGGCTGGGCGCTTCGAGTTGTTCCATACGCGCCCTTTTGGCCGTTTCACGTTGTCGGTCGCGTTGCGCCACGCCGTCGATGGCTCGCATCACGGCATGCACCAGTGGTTCACAGAGCACCACGCCAGGGTGGCACGTGCTTTGGCTACTATCTTCCGACCGATGATCACTGGTAGGCAATGAAGTGTCATTGTGCGCCACTTCGGCGGCGTCAAAGGTCTCGTTGGGGTCTACAATGGAGCAAACTCGGCTGCAACAAACGCTGTGGATATGATGAAGAGCGTTTGCTGGTTGGTTGTCGAGCTGTCGGCGTCTGAGAAGCACTCGTTGTAGATGCTTTTGCATGGTCTCGTAGTTCACTTTGTCTTCTGGTGCTTCGGGGACTTCCGTGTCGTGGAAAATCAACGGCCATTGATTGGTATGCAGCATGAAGGCTTCTTTGGTCTTTGGTGCATGTTTGAGCACCGAGACCTGGCAGATGGTGGCGTTGTCAAACTGTGCCGTCAGGGGCAACAGTTGCGGTGGAACTTGTTGGTGTTTGTCTTGTTGCTGCGAGGGCACAAGTCGCGTGGGGCAAACCAAAGCGATCAACTTGTTGGCTTGGCTCGGATGCTTTTTCATGCGTTTGAGATGGCCAAAGCCCATGTCTACCAGCGGTTGGAACTGGGCCACCAGTAACTTCATGGCCTGGGAGCCAAAGCGGTTGCCAATCTCCAGCGCATAAAACTCTTCCTGGGCATCCGGATCGTCGTCTTGTGGCGAATTTGGGTCCGCCACGATCTCCTCAAACTGCCATTCGCTGGTGAGCTCTTCCATCGTGGTTCCCAATCTGGGGACCTTGGCGACTGGTGCACCAATCATTCCGGACGGGATGGGACGGGACGCGACGCGACGCGACGGGACGAGACAAGGGCCTGAAACGACGCGCAATGGAGATGGGAGATGCAGGTGCTATTACCTTTCCATTTACGACTTGTTTCTCTCTCTCTCTCTCTCTCTCTCTCTAAGACTGAAATTACACTGTCGGAGACGACTTGTCTCCTTCCTGGGGCTCCTCTGTGATGTCGTAGATCTCGGTGGGCACGTGATGGTTCTGCAAGGACCACATTTCGGCATACTTGCTGTTGGGTCGACGCAACAGGTCCACATGCGTGCCGGTCTCAATCACACGGCCTTCGTCAAATACGACAATCTCATCGGCATCTTGAATGGTGGACAAGCGATGCGCAATGATGATAGCCGTCTTGTTGGCGCCAATGGTCTTGAACTCTTTGACAATTTCTGACTCGGTTTCCGAGTCCAACGCACTGGTGGCTTCGTCAAACAACAAAATCGGCGCATCCTTCAGCATTGCACGCGCGATGGCAACCCGCTGCTTTTCGCCGCCACTCAGTTTCAGACCGCGTTCACCAACGATGGTGTTGTACCCGTCCGGAAAATGCTCGATCGAGTCGTGGATTTGCGAGACCCGCGCGGCTTCCAGCACTTCTTCTTTGGTGGCATTCAGACGACCGTAGTTGATGTTGTAGAAAATGGTGTCGTTGAACAGCACCGTGTCTTGTGGTACCACCGCGATGGCTCGACGCAACGAATCCAAGTCATAGTCACGGATGTCGCGGCCATCAATCAACACCCGACCGTTGTTCACGTCATAAAAACGGTACAAAAGGCGCAGCACCGTGGATTTACCAGACCCGCTAGTGCCGACGATCGCAACGGTTTTACCCGGTTCAATCTTGAACGATGCACCGTTGAGCACGTTATAGTCCTCACGGTATCCAAACTGCACATCTTGAAACTCGATCGACTTTGGATTCCTTCCGGTCAGCAACGCCGGTTGAGTTGGTGGCGCGATGCTGGGCTTGACCGAGCCCAACGCAAACATGGCTTCCATGTCAATCAAGGCCTGACGAACTTCTCGGTACACGCTTCCAATGAAATTCAGTGGAACCGACAATTGGAAAAGTAATCCATTGACCAAAACCAGGTCACCGACTGTCAACGTGCCTGCTGCAATGCCCTGGGTCGCCATGTACATGATGGCGGTCAGGCCCACGCTGAAAATGCCGTTTTGCCCTGCATTCAACACCGACAGGGACGTCCAGGTCTGGAGCGCGGCTTTCTGGTATCCTTGCAGCGACTCATCGTACTTGTTGGCTTCATGCTTTTCGTTGTTGAAGTACTTGACGGTCTCGTAGTTCATCAGCGAGTCAATGACTTTGCTGCCAGCTTCGTTTTCGCGCTTGTTCATTTCACGTCGAATCTCGGTTCGCCACTGGGTGATGGCCACCGTGAAAGTGGTGTAAGCCACCATGGTGCCGATGGTCACACCGGCGTATTCCCAGCCAAACTTGGCTGCCATGATGCCACTGACCAGAGCGATCTCAAACGCGGTCGGGATCACGTTGAACACCATGGAGCGAAGCACGTAATCAATGGACCGCGATCCTCGGTCAATGGTTCTGGCCAATGCGCCAGTTTGGCGATCTAGATGGAACTTGTAATCCAGTGCATGCAAGTGCTGGAACACGCGGATGGCCACTTTGCGAATGGTCTTCTCAGCCACACTGGCGAAAATGGCATTGCGCAATTCCTGGCCCGCGTTGGCGCCAAATCTTGCGGCACCATAGCCCAGCACCATCCCAACCGGGATCATCAGTTCGGGTTGCGCGCCAACGGCTTGGGAGGCCACGTTAAGCGAGTCCACCAGTTCTTTGAAAATGAACGGCACCTGGATGTTGAGGCCCTTGGAGACCACCAGCAGCCCCAGCGACATCATCACTTTGTTCTTGATCTCGCGCGCTTCCGGATTGCTCTCTTTGGGCCACAAATGGCCCAGCAAATAAGTCATGATTTCTTTGGTCGCGTTGTGCTTGGGTTTGGCTTTGGTATTGGCACCCCTGGTGGTGGTGGCAGTCGCTGCAGCTGGTTGCTGCTGTTTGTCCTGATCAGACGGTGACGAAAACGCCGCGAATTGCAGCCAGTTGGGTCGAAATTTGGGCTGCTGCGGTGGATGACCAGCCATGGAAGGCATCCAACGGGCGCGTGCCAGTGCATTGTTCAGGCCGCCGCGTGCGCTTCGTGCATAACCAGTGGCACAACCAGTGGAAGAAGAAGACCTCGCCAGCATGTGCTTGAGCCGTTTCATCATGGGCCCATTGCTGACGGCACTTTTACTACCGCTGCTTTGCCTTGCGGCCAACGCGCCGCAACACCCCAACGGTCGACGCAGCATGACGAACGATGGCTGCTGTGGTGAGTTGCGTTGAGCTGACCTGAGCTGTTGCTTGTTCTTTGGGGGAACACTGAGATGGGAGATGGGCTCTCCATCAATCCTGGGTCGAAAGCAGCGTCGCACGAAGGTCGCGCGTGCATGGTGCCAACAGCCAATCACTGATTGCAAATCCATGCACGTCACCAACGTCACACTCCCACGAGCTCTTGAGTGGATCCTCAGTGATTGCGCAAACGCGATGGGCTGATACGGTTGCATGGCTCATCATCACACATACGCAAGGATTCACCATCACACAAGCCCCCAACCAGTCTCCCGATGGCTGATGCGCTATTGGAAGGTTCGCCAACATCTAGAAGGAGAACGTTCGATCCTCTTTTGAAGAGACAAGCGCCAGTCTATTTCCACTGCCTCCCATACCAGTGAAAGCGTCAAAATGTGGCGTTTTCCAACGCCGGGAGGAATCTCTCAGGAGAGATCCAGGCGAGAAAACGAGTGATTCCTGCCACTGACGTGATGAGAAAGAAACACCAACAAGGCGACAGGCTGGTGGTCTTCTTGTCAGCAAAAAAAATGGATGAAAAGTACAAGAACAGAAACAACTGCAAACGAGTTTTTTTTTTGTGCCCCGTGGGAGGGAGGGGGGGGGTCAAGTGATGCTACTCGTCATATTTGATTCTCCCAATGGTTCTGGCTCGCTTTGAGAGTTTTTCGCTCTCTGGAGATTGCACCCATTGATTTCTCATCATGTTGAAGCTGCTCACCAGATTCGGTTGACAAGATTCCACACGCTCGTTGTTCTGGCATTTGGCTATGACAGTTGACCTCCTGGAGCCTTTTATCGGTCTGTCTCTATCTCTCTCTCGTGCGCGCGCGCGCGCACGAGCACAGAAATCCAACAACACAGAGCAACCAGCCGAAAAGAGATCTCTGGGTTCTTGTCGTTGTAGCTGGGGTTCAAATCATTTTGCGGTTTTCCAGGCTTTTGTGAGCACTTGTCTGATCAACCCAATTGACTCCAACAGAATGGCGAATTTCTTTCTGGTTCTCGTGTTGCTGCTTCAACTGACTGCTACCAGTCGCGTTTGCGCACAATGGAGTGCCAAAGTCATGAGTTTCGATCTCCGCACCAGTGTGCTGCATGATCCGTGTCCAAATGGCTGTTGGGATCAACGCAAATGGCGAGCCTTCAGCTCTTGGACAAGTACCAACCGGATTTCTGGGGAACCCAAGAAGGTGCTCCGGACCAGATCGAGTTTCTTCTGCGAGAGACCGGGTATGCCGGCATCGGAGAGTGCGCGGGTCCCTGCGAGAACAATGAACGCGATATGCTCTTCTACAACAGCGAGCGGTGGCTGCTGTTGGAACAGGGAACCTTTGCCTTGGTGAGTGCCCGTTTCCCGACCACTTGATGATCTTCTTGGTTGACGTGGTGGCGTCGTCTTTGTTTTGTTTGTGTGTGTGTGTGCACAGAGTGATACTCCCGAAGTGATTCCGTCCAATACGTGGAACCTGGTGATCGTGCGCGCGGCCGTGTGGGGCCGCTTTCTCGACCTGAAGAGCGGTCAGATCGCTTGCATCATGAACACCCACTTTGACATGAAGCGAGGTCATGAACAATCGGCCGTGCTGGTTTCGCGACGTCTGGAAGAGCACTGCCAACCGTTGGACCTCGCCGTGTTTCTCGGGGATCTTAATGATACTCCCACCAGCGCGGCCGTGCAGTACTTGATCGGTCAAGCGCCCATCAACGAAACCATTTGGAACGATTTCCCCATGATTGAGACCTTGACGGTCGCCGGTGCGGGCGGACCCATGTGGATCGGCAGCTCGTTTGGTAACGTTTTGACGGGTGACAAGCTGGATTACATCATGGCTCGTGACGACTTGTGGACGTGTGTGGCCGATGGCAAAGTGATTCTGGATCTGTTTGGAGGATTCGGAGTGTCGGACCATGCCACGGTCATCTCCGAGTTTTGTCTGGGCCTGGACTGCGAGAACTGTCTTAACCAGAGCTGAGTTGTAGGAGAGTAAGTGACGATCCGTTGGTTTGTTGGTACGAGCGATGAGCTGTGGCTGACATGGAGATTCTCACAGGTTAAGACATGAACAAATGCATTTACGTTCGTTTGTTGTCCTCCTTGAAACCATGCTACTTGCAGTTGGTGCAACCACTTCCCATGCAAAAGGTGGTCTGCACCACAGCGTGGTCCGACACCGAAAAGCCACCAAAGAGATCGGTGATGATCTTGGCGTCTTGCACACAGGTCTGGGCGTCACGACGAGTGAAAATGTAGTCGAGTTTGTCGCCGCGAATGGTTGAATCAAAGGATCCGCCGATCCAGGTACCACCGCCTGCTCCACACGCAGTGAGCGTCTCAAAGAGCGGAATGGGCGTCCTCTGGTTGTAAAGCGTCGCATCGCCGGAGAGATATTTGATCGCGTCGTTCCATGGAGCTGCATTCAGGTCGCCCGTCATGAGGACAGTGTCGGTGCCTTTGCAAAAGCTAGCCATACGCTTGGCTACGAGGATCGACGACTGGGGCTGCCCACGGGAGATGTCGTAGTGGGTGTTGAGCATGCAGACCATGTTGCCCGTGGCGATGTGTCGGAATCGCGCGAGCACGGCGGCGCGAAGGTATTCGAGGTTCCAGGTATTGGATGGAATGACATCGGGCGTGTCGCTCTAGAAACACAAAGCGGTTTAGCAAAGAGTTGAGTCTGGTGTCAACCCACACAGCCGATGCATTCCAAACAACTCACCAACGCAAAGGTCTGACCTTCGAGAAACTGCCATTTGCTGGAGCGGTAGAAGATGCTGTTGCGTTCATTGCCATTGCATTCACCCGCACACTCGCCAAACGCCTGATAACCCAACGTTTGGGTAAAAAACGCTGTCTGGTCTGGTGCATCTTCTTGGGTGCCGATCAAGTCCGGGTCGTACCGCGCCAGCATGTCTCGGATTCTCCATTTGCGTTGATCCCAGCAACCGTTGGGACATGGATCTCTCGCCAGGGTCGTGCGCAAATTGAAGCTCATGACTTTCATGACGTTGGCACCTAAGATCTCATCGGGCGCTTCAGAACTTGACAGGTTGGTGAAGGGCTCGTCGGCGTGGATCTCGGCAAAGATCAAAGCGACCGTCGAAAGCAGCAGCAGCAGCAGCAGCATCGTCATTGTGATCCTTGTTTACTCTAACAGAAGCGTCGCCAAACTGGAAATGAAGCCTCCGAGGCTTTCGTTTACCCGCCAGAAACACGACACACTGGACCAGCCCAGACGATCCGTTGCTTGTGTTTTGCCACCCATGGAGTCACGACAAAGGTACAGTTCTTCTTGAGCATGCAAGCTGCTTCCATTTTGGAAGAAATGACACGTTTGATCCACGCCATCGTCCATGCCGTAGCCCTCTTTTGTTGGCAGCTTGAGATTCTTAGGTTGCCTGCCCGTCTTTCAAAGCAGGGTCGCAAACACTTCAACTTGGCGACGTACAGTGGGAGGCAAGCGCGCAGAGTTTTTGTCCACCGCCTGAGCACGAGAACGGGACCGTCAACTTGAAGTTGGCTGGCAACGCAAAAGTGCGCGATCATAGGTTTTCTCACCGCCTCATGCCACCTTTGGATCTTTAGGATTTTTGTAAGCAGAGATGACGAGAGGGGTCAACGCATCGCATCCTGTCGCGAGCGAGGTCATTCTTATGCGGTGCACAAGTCCACCCACCACCTCCAGAGCCTCCAGAGCCTGCTCCTGATCGCGATAGCATCAGATCTCATCGTCGCGGGACTCTGGATCGCTTTATTTTTGGGGCAGGTCATGGCGACCTTCTGAGGATCCTTGTGGTCGCCGGCTTGCTGCAACGATCTCTTCCTTTGCAACCCCGACGCATTCCTTGTACTGCTACACAACAACACGTGTTGCTTTGCGTTCTTTAGAGTTTCGATTGCAAGCTCTCACTATCGAATCGACGCAATTGTGTTTGCAGGAACCGTCAACCTTTTGGAAGCCAGACCCGCTGTGAAGATGCCTACCGTCACCTGGTTCATCACTTTTGCTGCTGCAGCACTGTCGATGAGCAACCCAGTCACCAAAGCGCAATTGCTACGTGATGGAAACGCCGATGCGGGCTTTTTGGATGCCGTCACGTTGATCAATATGCCGACGACACCACCCAATGCACAACTCATCTCCCAGTTGCCTGCTACCATCATGAAAGTCATGAGCTTTAATCTGCGCACGACCCTGGCAAGAGATCCATGTCCAAATGGATGCTGGGACCAACGCCAATGGCGCATCAAAGACATGCTGGCGCGGTACGACCCAGACTTGATCGGCACTCAAGAAGATGCTCCGGACCAGACGGCGTTTTTCACGCAGACCCTGGGCTATCAGGCGTTTGGCGACTGTGCCGGAGACTGCAATGGCAATGAACGCAACAGCATCTTCTACAAACCAAGCAAATGGCAGTTTCTCGAAGGTCAAACGTTTGCTTTGGTGAGTTTTAGCTGGGTCTCTTTTGCTTGTCCATGGCATTGGTATGCTCATGGTTCTCCGTCACTCTCTCTCTTCTTCTTCTTCTTCTCTCTCTCCAGAGCGACACGCCAGAAATCATTCCATCCAATACCTGGAACCTCGAATACCTTCGCGCCGCCGTGCTCGCGCGATTCCGACACATCGCCACGGGCAACATGGTCTGCATGCTCAACACCCACTACGACATCTCCCGTGGGCAGCCCCAGTCGTCGATCCTCGTAGCCAAGCGTATGGCTAACTTTTGCAAGCGCACCGACATTGTCGTCATGACGGGCGATCTAAACACGGTGCCATGGAACGACGCGATCAAATATCTCTCCGGCGATGCGACGCTTTACAACCAGAGGACGCCCATTCCGCTCTTTGAGACGCTCACTGCGTGTGGAGCGGGCGGTGGTACCTGGATCGGCGGATCCTTTGATGGCATCGTTCGTGGCGACAAACTCGACTACATTTTCACTCGTCGTGACGCCCAGACCTGTGTGCAAGACGCCAAGATCATCACCGATCTCTTTGGTGGCTTTTGTGTGTCGGACCACGCTGTGGTGCAGACTACCTTTTGCATGGGAAGTGGTTGCACCAACTGCAAGTGATCGGCCCAACCGATTGATGAAGCGGTAGGATGAACGCAGCATAAACAAAACCAAACAAAACCAAACAAAACCCCACTGAGGAGCATGGAGATATGTAACCCCATCGACAAACTTTTGCTTGATGCAACCGTCGACTTCCTTTTTTCAACACGAGCTTAGCTTCCAATCTCATTGAAAAACGCACGACGCAAAGGTCCATTGAGACAACCAGTGCATTCGACACCCAGACAAAACTCGGACAACACGGTGGCATGGTCCGACACGCCATACCCGTCAAACGTGTCCAGAATCACTTTGCCGCCCACCACACAAGTCCACAAGTCGTCTCGAGCCATGATGTAATCAATCTTGCCCCCAGTCAGCGCATTGCCAAACGAACTTCCGATCCACGTGCCACCTCCAGCGCCGGCGACACTCAGCGTCTCAATCATCGGAAAGCAAGTGGACAACGTGCCGTTGATCGGTGCCTGGTTGAGCAAGAACTTGACTGGCGCACTGGTTGGCTCCGCATTCAGATCACCGAGAAACACAACGAGGTCCAGCGGTTGACAGACTCGTTGCAAGCGTTTGGCAATCAACACCGCCGAGCGATTCTGTCCACGCGTGATGTCAAAGTGGGTGTTCATGATGCAGACCGCTTGGCCCGTGACTCGATCGAGAAAGCGACCCCACACGGCACTACGTAAGTACTCGAGATCCCACGTGTTGGACGGAAGCACGTCTGGGGTATCGCTCTAAGCCAGATCCCCATCCCAAACAGCACAAAGCAAAGCCACGTCAGAGATCTCAGCGCCATCACTCCAGTGCACATCAACTGCATGCTGACCCACCAATGCAAACGTGCCTTGCTCCAATACTCTCCATCGTGTGTTGTTGAAGAACAACATATCGTGCTCGTTGGTCGCACACGGCCCAGCACACTCGCCAATGCCGGCGTATCCAGTCTCGTGCAGCAAAAACGCAATTTGATCGGGTGCTCCTTCTTGAGTGCCCCAGAAATCTGGTTGATACTTGGCCACAAGTGCTTTGGCACGCCATTGCCGGTGGTGCCAACAACCCGCAGGACATGGATCTCGTGCCAGACTAGTGCGCAGGTTGAAACTCATGACTTTGGCGTAAGTGTCAGGAGCTGCCGACTCCACGACATCCAGCCAAAGACCGCCCAGCAACACAACCAACAACCGAGCAGCAAGCCCCATTTTGCGTCGCTTTCGTTGACCAACTGCTCCAATTCGCAAATGAAGCGAGCTCAACGACACCTGGCTGGTGCTACCCCAGGGCAGCTTGACATTGTGCTTGGTTCAGGGTTCAACTACCTCGTCCCAGCCTGCAACCGTACATGTCGTAGAGGGCCCGCCCACCACCCAATGCGCCCACGGGAAAATGGTCCAACGGGCCATTCCCAAGAGACTCGTCTGGATCGATTCTCGATCGATTGAGATTGCTAACGAGGTGAATTAAATAGAGACTCGTACTCCTCCTACTAGAGACTATAGTAATACTGCGATGCCAAGAGATGGTCCGTCCCCGCCGTCCGGGACGCTGGAGTCACTGGTGAACTACAGTCGAGCTCTGGGGCATGCTGTTGCTGCAAGTGGTGCTGGTGTTGTTGTTCTTGAAGCCGCAAATCACGAGGAAACCGCTCAGCAAGGGCCGACCCCACGGGCGTCACTTGATACAGTTGCAGAAAAGTCGCCAATTCGTGGCGTTCAAAGAGGCCACACTCCGTGCAGGTGAAATTGTCAAACTGGGTCGGTGCTTGTTCAACGCGCAGTGTTCCCCAGAGAGGTGCAAACGGACCCAACGAATTCACTGGACCCAAGCCACTGCTGGTGCGCGATCCCGAAGAACCCGTGGAAGACATCACGGGAGCCGACTTGCATGCAGCCATGGGCGGTTTTGGCGCAGCTTGTGGCGCAGCTCCGGTCACCGAAGAACTCGATGCGGAAGCCACGGGTGGACTGGATGCGGTCGTTGCACCAGAGTGGTCGCTTTCATTGGAAGTCGCACGTGCAGTGCCAGGAGCAGTACTGAAGTGCGTGGTGGGCAAGTCTTGGACTTCGGCTTTTTCTTTTTCGAGTTCATGCAGCGCATCTTCGGTGATGAGGATCTGACCACCCTTGACCAAGTCCACAATCTCCCGTGACACCAACTCACTGATGCCCAAGTAAGTCATCTTACCAGTTGTCAAGTGCTTGGAACACACCAAAGTGTCATCGCCCTTATGAATCGCCATGCGCACGCGAAGTCCATTAAAGATCGCTTTGCCCCATGCATTGGTCACTTTGGACGCTGGATCTTGCTTCACAAGCTCTGACGGCCACTTGGTTTTGACCAGTTTGGCCTGCACCGACAGACACCATTGCACTGCATCCGCAACGCGATGAAATGCCAGCTGAAAGGCATCACCGCAAGTAGTGATCTCGTAGCCATTGAATCGGAGCAGCTCATTGCGAAGCAAGTCATCGTGAAGTGATTGCGCTTCAGACATGGCGTCTGGGCAATTTGCCCATAGCATCGTGGAGCTTTGAATGTCGGTGCAAACAAAAATCGGATTGTGCAACGGTGGAGGCACTGGTTGGCGCTCGATCAGTTGGGACTCACAGAAGTATCCATTCTCGACCAATTTATCATACACAGTGATGGGCATCATCGGTTCCAGCGTCTGATAGCAACAACTTGCACTGAGTCCAATGACCATCGGTTCGATGCCACCCGAGAGATAGTACAGCGACTGGGATAACCCAATGGCCCAAGTCGGCGCGCCGATGCCAGACTCGGTCAGTAGTTCCACCAGACAGGATGGAAACACCAACAACAAATAGCACAGTGCCAGGTTCTTGATGCGGCGATACAGCAGCAGCGATGCCGGGTTCACGGGACGTCGACTGAAATGGTTGATGAACGAAATGCGCAACGCACAATAAAACGGGTAGCAGAACGAGATCCACACAAATGTGAGCTGAAACGCCAGTAAACACGTGGCCGCGATGTCTTCCCACCGTTCCTCCAAGGCTGTGCTGAGGCCCATGCCAAAGCTATACGTGAACGCACAACTGTACACTTGAATGCTGTAAATCCACATGCGGCGTTTTTCTTTGACTTTGCCGCGATCCATCGTCTTCGAGATCAACCGTCGCAACTCGTGGGCGAGGTACGTGGCCCACAGACAACTGCACATCAACATAAAGTCGCCGATCAGCACTACGATCAGCGCAAAGCCCTTGGTATCATTTCCATGGGCATGATTGTAAATGCCGCGGGCGCCCATCACATGTCCATTGGGTGTGCGCTCCATGAGATCACCCACGCCCAAGAAATTGATCAGTTCGGCCGTATAAAACACCAGCCGGGCCGCGGAATACACCAAATCGACCCAACACAACGAGTACATGATGTACTGCGCCGCCGAAGCTTTGGTTTGTCTATGTTGGAACGAGAAGAGCACGACCCCCAACGAGGCCAGCGTGGAGAAGCTCAGCAGGGCCACGTAGATGATCGTCCAATGCAAGCCATACGGATCCATTCGCTATAAAACAATGCTGGAGAAGAACAATCTGCGGGTCAAGGGAGCGCCAAGAGGCCAAAGCACCACTGCCATGTGCCCACCCACCACCCCTGTTGGATCCCGTTGGTCCGTTTCGCGTCGAGTTCTTCGCGGGGGTTGCGAAAGCGTTGGATTAAAGTCCAAAAATGGACTTCTCGGCGGCTGGGACAATCGCTGGGTAGATGGATGGATGGATCGATGGATGGATGGGTGGGTTGTTTCTTCTTCTTCTTCTGTGGTGGCGTGTTGCTGACGACAACAACAAGCGTTTCGATTTGTTGACGTGGGGGGCTTTTGTCGCACCTAATCCAGTCTCAGGCTCGCTCGCTTCGCACCACTTCTTCCTCACTTGCAATGCGGGAGGGACGCGCAACGTCACCAGCTTGTGCGCTTGCCGATTCCAAACTTGCTTTGGTTTTCAAACAGAAATGCCACACGACCAAAGACTTGTTGTCGTATGGGTTGGATGACCACCAGACCACTCGCTGGCACCTGAGGTGTGAATCGAAGAGTGCGTAATACGCACGGATTTCTCACTTGTTGCTGGGGGGTTTTCACACAGTGAACAGTCTCAAGAGCGTTCTTCTCTCGTGCACTCACTCGTGGAACGACTGACTGACTGACTACCCGACCAAAACACCACCACCACAATAACAACACCAATAACAACCGGCTTGTGACTTGATGGATGCGTGTAGTCGTCCAAGCAAAAAGCCAAGAGTTGAGGCGAGACCAATGGATGGGTGCAAAGTCGATGGTGATGAACCGCAAAAGCTCGATGGCGTTATGGCCAGCAGCAGCACCAACAGGCAGCAGATGGTGTGAGTGCTGTTCTTTGAATTTGGTTGAGACTACAATGTCTTTGTCACCAGAACCCCAGCTGGCACCTGGCCCTTTTGGTTGGAAAGAAGGCAAGGACCCCCCCCCCCCCCACAAGCAGGACAGTTCACATGAAACTGTGAAACCGCATACAATGGGACCATGTGTCCAAGTCATGTTTGGCTTGTCGTTTCGCCTTTGTTCTTGTTCTTCTTTTGTTGCTGCTGCTGCTTCATATTGATTCCACCGTCTGACTGGACCTTTTGGCCTTGACGTGGTGGGTGGCGCGCATGCACTTTGACAGGTTTTGGCTGTTTTACGCGTTGCGAGTCCTGGACAAAAGTGGGACCTTTGAAATGCCAAATCTCTTGAACAAGCAAGGCGCCGTCTGATGCTGGTTTTGGGTCCAAGAAGTTGCTGCTTGATGATCGTCGATGGGAAGAGAACACAGGAAGGGGTGGTGATGGTGGTGGCGGAGAACCCCAACAACAGTGCACCAACACAAGCCCAGCAAACACGTGTGACGCGCACTTGCTTGGCTGTGTACTACCGCTGCTCTGCTTCGCAGGAACGTGCCGGTATCAGACGGTCGCATGGTTTTTGCTGTGAGCTGCAGCGCTTCGTCTTCGGATTGTTCGTCAATTGCTCGACGGATCGTCGTTTCCTGCTGCTTCGCGTTGCTGCAGCGTGGGTCTGGTGGTGGCTAGACCCATGCGTGCGCCAAATCCTAAGAAACGATCGCAGGCCCAATTGCGTAATCTGCACCATCAACATCCAGAGAACCGGACGCAAACCACCCACCCACACATAGAATCGCACCCTGCACCTGTCAGTCCCAAGTCCTCCACCTTCTTTTGCCATGGGAGAACACACAACGCACCTCTTGAATGCCCAGTCGACACGAATCTGATGGTGGATGGCCCTCCATCTCCAGCGTTTGCCCCAGGGACCCGCAGCGGGATCTGGTTGATGAATGAGGTGAGGGACCGCACATCAATCGATGAATGGCGACACTGGCTGTTGTGAGAATGTGACGAATGGTCTGGATCACAAAGCGCGCGGACGGCGCACCGAAAGGCAGCTTCTTCAACAGCGCCATTAAGCGAAGCGCCGCGACTTCAAATTGCTGCGAGACGTTGACCTGCGACAGGCGACCCCGACGCGTGGGTGAAAACCCATCACTTCAACGCCACACAACCGCATGACCAAACGTGGAAGGTCACATGCCAAAAGACAACCTACTTGAATGGTGCAGACGTGCAACAACACTGGATCAAAGAACAGTTTGTGCCATCGCTGACGAACCGACGCCAGGGTCTTGTGCACGATAAAGTCTTGCAATCGTTTGGTCTCATCCAGCGGAATCGAAGCCTCAAGAACCGCAACATTCAACCTACATGCGTCGTTTCGAGAATGAGAACCGCAGACTATCGCCAGTTCAGGACAGAACGCACAGCACCATCGGTGCACGTACTTCTCATAGTTGACGTATATCTGTCTCGTGGATGGATCAATCAATAACCCGCACCATGGAACCCGTGGAAGATCGTTGACAAGACTCTGGCTCAACACAATTGCGTGTATAGCATCTTCCTCTTCTGCAACGCCATGCCGGTGAATCCGAATCTCCATGCTTGCACTAACGCGGCTCTTGGCGGCATTCACGTAGCATCCGTACTCTTCGTTGCCTTGGTGCATGATCTGGCAAAACTCTTTGGCACGGTCAAAGTCACTCGTGATGAACAGGAAATCGTCTGTGTATCGAAGCAAAGCTTCGTGCAGACACCTGTCGTCACGCCCAGACGGCCTCCATTTCTTTGTCGGAACCATTTTACGCCAGAGAAACCGCCGTTCAAAGTGCGCAAAGTACAAATTGCACAAAATTGTTGATAGCACCGAGCCTTGAGGAATACCCTGTAGTCCCATAGGTCAGACACAAAGTCAACAAGACTGCTCCATGTGCATCAAAGGATCACAAAAAAGGGCAATTGGGGCCACAATTCACCTGATGCTGCACGTGCTCTTGCTGATCAATGAAGACTGTGTTGCGAAACAAGTGTTCCTTGAGCAGCTCGAGGATTTGAGACCTCTTGATGTAGTCATATCGAACCCCGTCGATAAAGATCTGGGGGCATACCACACCAACCATGACGTCGTTTCGCTTTAGTCTTTGCGCCAAGACATCGTCCACACAAAAACCAACAATCGAGTGATTCTTACGGCATTCTTGTGCTTGGATTTGCTGATGAACTCATCAAAACATTCAAAGCCTCCTGAACAAGACGCAGGCCGCTCCATCTACAAATGGCCCAGTAAGAAAAACACCGGAACACGTCCGAGGATAATTGATTGTTCGGTTCACCTTGAAAAATGTGTGACCCGAGTTGGAAGAGGAGCAATGGGTGTGTTGGCAGACCCAGTGTTTGCGCACCAAATACTCGTCTTCGCGCAACACTTTTTGCACGATCTTAAACATTTTGAAAGGGCGGATCGTGTCGAAACACCGTTCAATGTCCACTGCAACGAAGTAGAGTTGTTTTCCACAGTTGCATTTCGTGGCTTCAAGGAACAGTCCACCCAACGATTCATGAATGGCGTCCAAACTGCTGACGGAAGAACCAACGAGCGAAGGCCGTCGCTCAATCTCAAACACAATGGCTCGATGAACTGCTTCCAGCGTTTTGTTGACCGATGTTGGCTGTTGCTGCTTGTGGTTCAGCAGAGTGATAGACTCTGAGCGAGTCGATGCATTTCCAACTAGTTTCGCTTTCATGGCAGTCGAAAGGTTCATGAGTGGACGAATTCCATTTGCTTTTGGCAGCAGTCGCAAGCGAGATGCAGCAAGTTGTCGATGGTTGCCATGAGAGTGGACAGAAGTGGCATCGTTGGCATGGGTAAGAATGCCAGCGTTCAAGTCTTCCATGGCTAGCGCACTTATCATTGCACCCAACAGAGGAATCAGTTGCTTTCGTGCAATTCAGGCGAGTCTCAAGCTCAACAACACCAACCTGATGGCTCGCCAAATGGGTCGCTGGAAGAAAAAGACTTCGTGACCTCGTCCTTCGATTTCCGTGGCGTAAAACTCATGGCGCAGGATGGGAAACACAAACCAGGTAATCAACTGTCGTTGGGTATGCTCTCGTGAGAGTCTTGTTTGCCTATGAAATGACTCCATCGAGCAAGTGGGTTGAACACGCACCGCTTGAACAAGTTGGTGAAGAAGCTGACGGCGTTTCATAAGCTCAGTAGGAGGACTGCAGGCATAATTGTGAGACCGCCGATCGCAGTATGAAAAGGATGTCATGGAAACCAACCATTGCTTGGTCTGACGTTCAGGAATGGACATCCAACTGATGCATTTCAACTCCATTTCCTGAATAAACTGCACACAGACATGAATTCTCAACGCCGCGTTCCATGGAAGACCTACAAACATGATTGCGACACCATATCCAACCTTTTTCAGCGACAGCATGTCGAATTTGTGGGCGTTTACGAGCCGTTTGATGAACTTTCGAAACTTTCTCCAGTTGGCTTTGCATCCCCACAGCTCCAGCGGAACAACTCGTTTGAGAAGACTTCGGAGGTAACGATACACCAGTCGGGAAGGCGTAAACAGCTCCAGTAGTTCCACGATTTCGGCTTTGTGTTGTTGCAGTTTGTGGAGTTTGTCATATGAAGAGGTTTCTTTGGATGGATGCGCCATAAGGTCGTCGGAAAAACGAAGTCGCTTCAAAGGTTTCGGATGGGGTGTGCGAGTCTCTGTTGGTATCTTTCTCTTCAATGCAGGAGCCACTTGGAGATCGAAGACTGTTTCATCTTCGTCATCGTTTTCTTCCGAGTCCGATCCGCATTGGCTGAAGTACCCTTCTTCGATCGCTTTCTTGGTCAGAGCATTGTTCCACTCACAGTGCTGCCCGGAACGAGCCTTGCGCAGCCTTTCACGAGTGGAGGAATCCAGTGGAAGCATTTGACGCTTCAATTTGTCGAATTGGCACACTCGAAGACATTCCAATAGCTTCTGCATGATCGGAATCAGCTGAAGCAGGCGTTTGGGTATCCTTTTGCTGCCTTGATGCATGAAAATCTCTTTGATGACCCGTGACGCCGCCCCGCGAGTGATCGTTTGGTTGGCCCCAGCTTTGCTTTCACGTCTGAAAATGTTGGAGCTATGAAAAGGGTTGTCTTGGCATTGAGACTGTTGAGCGTATAGCACGAAATTGATTGAGATCACGTCCATGAGCTTGGGCTGCTTTGGAGAAGCGATTGACCGATGCGGCTTGTATCGTAGGTTTTCACCGGCAATCTTGGCACCAAATAACCCCATTTTCCGTCAATCTCAACACGCCTCAAGACTTCCAACCGTTTCCCACAAAGGGCTTACTTGGATATACGATCCTTTGGGTTGTTCGACCCGCATGAAGATTGCATAATTCAACAGCAAGTGCAGCATCAAGTCATCACCAACTACTTGGTGAAAGCATCTCCAGTCTTTATGATGCAGAATTCCAACCAATGTGTTGGGAAACACGCACATGACATTGTTCGAATGAACAAGTTGATAACCATCCACCCCTGGGGCCGATTGGCGGTACCCCAGCACCAGCAAGTTGTTGGCCGAGGAGATGGCATTGCGCTGTTGGTCTCCCAGTTTAGTTCGTTGCTTGCGAAGCAGCAGCAGCTTTCAACACGTCAGAAGACAGAGCGAACGAACATGTCGATGTGTGAGCAACAAAACGTTTGTGTCCAGTGGCGTCTGATCAACAACACTACCTCTATCGCGCGAGTGATGAGTTCCGACTGCACCAAACAAGCGAATTGTCAAACTACCACATACACGCACGACCTCGGCTGTATTACCACGTACGTGTTCAATGCGTGCTGTCACGTCTATCGGTCTCTTGGGCAGCGCGTTGGTGGTATACAGCGCCACCAACGTCGACTGCATAAAGCTCTTGTTCAACGAAGCTATGGCTTCTTTTGAATGCCCATCATGAGGGGGGGCAACTGGTGCTGCAGGGTCGGTGGCCACTCGGGGTTCCAATGCACTACCAGATCCATGGACAGACACAGTTCCAAACGATGCATATGCATATGAACCCAACGGTCTCCAAGTGAAGGCTCTACCACGATGTCCCCTCCAAACTCACTTGTCCATGAATTGTTGCAACGACTGTACGTGTGGCACCACTCTTTTGACCACATTGCCTTCATTTCGAGGCCGTTTGGCACCGGACCGACACCACTGGGAAGTACTTGCGTGGCATTTTTCGCAGAGCTTGCTCTCATGTCGCGGATGTTCCATCGGGGGTGGCGATCTTTTGTCGAAATCCAACCGTGACTTGAACCTTCGAATCTTGACTTTCCGCGCCAAAATGCATTTACCCCCCCCACCAAAAAGCATGCGGAGTGGCATCAGCCAATCAGATGACTCTGATTCCACTCGCAGCCAATCAGCGTCAAGTTGACCATTGACGTCAGAGTCCTTACAGTTGGACTTTGCATACGGGTCGAATCTCCCCCCACCAGGAAAAAGAAAAAGGGAAAGGATCGGCCCCAAACGACCTTCATTCTGATCCCCCACGTCCCCCCACAGCGAGCGGCAAGGCGGCAAGTGGGCACAGCGCCAGTCCGGCAATCGTCAGAGGGGCCGCAACAGGCAAAGGAAAGCCAGAGAAATGGAGCCAGAGAGTCGCGTGTTCTCCAGTGCGGCGCGCGAGTCCACGCCGCTGATCACGGGAAGTCTCAATGAAGCAGACGTTGTGCGATTGCCGACTTCTTCTGCGTCCTCCCCTTCTTCTCGCCGAGGAAGAAGACGTCGTCCGACCTTGCTGTTGCACAGCAAGACACTCTTCCGCGCGCTGGTGGTTGGTGTGGTGGCCGCCACGGCCGCGTGCTTTGTATTTGTGGCCATGCAGAGCCATCAATACGATGCGAACCATCCACTGCATCGATTCTTTGGCGCCGACAAGCCAGCTTCGTCGGCTCCTGTTGAACAAGCTGGCGATGTGGACGAAGCTGATATTGAACAGGAGAAGGACCAACCGGGGCAGCAACAAGAAGACATTTACTGCGGCATCACCACCCGGGAAACCGGATATATCAAGCTTCCCCACAAGCGAGATGATCATTACTTTTACTGGTTTGTGCAGTCGCGTCGCAATCCGGAGACGGACCCATTGGTGCTGTGGTTGACTGGTGGCCCCGGGTGCTCCAGTATGATGGCGCTGCTGGCGGAGAACGGGCCCTGCCATGTGCAAAAGAACCTGTCGACCGTGCACAATCCGTATGCCTGGAACAGTGAGGCCAACATGATTTGGCTGGACCAACCGACCGGCGTGGGCTTTTCCTATGGTACGCAACAAGATGCCGACGACAGCGAAATCGATGTCGGCGAGAATGCGTACTGGTTCTTGCAGGAATTCATCAACAAGCACCCGGAGTTCGATGGACGAGAGTTTTATATCACTGGTGAGAGCTATGCGGGCCATTATGTGCCAGCGGTCGCGTACCATATTCTCAAGAAGAACATTGAACGAACCTCCGGATCCAACGCAAGACATATCAACCTAGCGGGCATCGCCATCGGCAATGGACTCACTGATCCTCCCGTGCAGTACAGACACACGCTCGATATGGCCAATAACACCTATGGCATCAAGCTACTGGAGGAACACGAGGTCGAAGAGGCTCGAAGCCACATTCCGGATTGCGAGCTGCTCATCCAAAAATGCGAAAAGCACAAGGCTGGCATCAGCTCGGACGCTTCAGTCTGTGCACAAGCCCTTTCGTACTGCAGCACCCATTTGGAGTTGCCGCTGTACAAAGCCAAGCGCAACCCGTACGACATTCGTCAGTTTTGCGACGAAGAAGACATTTTGAAGTGCTTCCATTTCGACCACATTGATGCATTCCTGAACCTGGCTCACGTTAAAGAGTTTTTGCAGGTCGACCCGATCCACTCCAAGGCCTGGCAGGAATGCGATAACGATGTCGGCGCGCGTTTCGTCAACGACGGCATGTTGTCCTACGCTGAACCTGTCGGCGTGCTGCTGGAAGCAGGTGTTCGTGTGTTGATCTATGCGGGTGATGCTGATCTGACTTGCAACTGGATCGGCAACGAGATGTGGACCAGAAATCTCGAGTGGAGCGGTAAGCGCAACTACAATCTTGCGCTTAACCGACCGTTCATCATCCCCCACGAGGATCCTTCCCAACAAGACATTCGTGCTGGTGACGTGCGATCTTTCCAGAACCTCGCATTCATTCGGATCTTCAACTCGGGTCACATGGTTCCCATGGATCAACCTCATGTTGCACTGCAAATGATCAACATGTTCTTTCGAGATCAAGAGTATTGATTGAGATGTGAGTGGTGTTGTGTATGGCGTGAGTGCAGGTTTTATCAGGAGGGGGAACGGAAAGAAAGCAAGGGTAATATCAAGAGCGGGTAGAAACAGATAGAAACAAAACTTCGCAGACAATAAAACACCAGCTCACGTCTTTGCCTTCATCCACAATCACACAAATCACACCAAAACGCTGGTAGGAATCTCAAACGTGCCATCACTTGATGTCGTCATAGAATGGCTTATCCTGCAGGAACCGATCCAAAATGTCCAATGCCACCGCCGGTTGGTCCATCGGCACCATGTGCCCGGCGTTGAATACTCGCAAAAATGTCAACCCGTTACGAGTGGATTGCACGGTGCCGGCGTTAATCGTCTGGTCAGTCACACTGTCGTGTACGATGAATGGTTTCACTGGCGCTGCATTGAAATCGTCGTGGCCACTCCACTGCAAAGCTCGTGTCCACGCCTGGTTGCCGTACCAATTGCACTGCAAGTCGGCGTCACCGGCATAAATCAAGACACGAACGTGTTCTTCCAGCAATTCGCGCACGTAGTCACTGAAGCTTTGCATGGTGTCACCACTCAGGACAAACGAGAGGGTCACTTCCAGAGAACACATTTTCCATTTGGGCACATTGGTGGTGTTGACGTGCAGCAATTGACGCACTGGCTCCGAGTCCAAATATTCGGCCACGTTGCTGACATTGTAGCAACTTGTCGGATTCTGGGTGGTCGAGACATCGCATTCTTGACGGATGTCGTACGGATTTCGCCCGGCGGTCGTCAGCAGCGAGTACATGACGTTCTGCATACAGAACAAAGTGGCGTTGAGACACGTCGAGGTGTTGCGCTGGCACGCTTCGATCTCGTGGACACACTCTGGCACCGATTCACGCGCATGGGCGGTCTCGTTGGGGGTCAACAGAGTCACGTTGTAGGCATTGTCCACCATGTCCAAAGCATGCGCAAACTACACGCGATCATCATAAACCAAACAAGAAGCTTCAGTTTCCAGACGATCGCTGCAGTCCCTTCAAGCGACCCAACTCACCTGAATCGCTGGATCTGTCAGTCCATTGCCGATGGCAATGCCCTTCAAGTTTACACGGCGCTGTTGTTCCATGGACGTCGAATTGTCGTCGCGCATGTTCTTCATCAAATAATGCGCCGCCGTCGGCACGTAATGACCGGCATAACTCTCACCCGTCACGTAAAAGTCGCGATTCTCAAACTCGGGGTGTTTCTCCAAGAAACCCTGCATGAACCAGTACAGATTCTCTCCGACATTGGTCTCGTTATGGTCTTCGTCTTCGGGCGCGCCGTACGAAAAGCCTACGCCAGAAGGTTGATCAAGCCACAGCACGTTGGCATGGTTGGTCCAAGAGTAGAGGTTCTTGGTGGTCTGCAGATTGTCGTCCACATGGCAGGGACCATTCTCTTGAAACAACGCCATCATACTGGAGCAACCCGGTCCTCCAGTGAGCCAAAGAACCAACGGATCCTCCGCGGGGGTGTCGCGAGACTGCACAAGCCAATAGAAGTAATAGTCGTCGTTCTTGTTGGCGAGCTTGATGTACCCCGAGTCGTATTGGTCTTTGGCTTCACAGAACAACAGCTCCTTGGGCGGTTCGTTGCTGTCGGTGTCCCCGGCATAAAACTTGCCATTGTGGTAGAAAATGACCAACGCGCCAACTGCGACGGCCAGCGTGAGGGCGACCAACAACCCCACGCGCTTCACATGCCGATGGCGCGCCAAGCGCCGCAGCTTGGACGTCAGCGAGCCATCGTCTTCGTGCACACGATGGGGCTTGAAGTTCAACGGTGTGCGCTCATTGATCTGTGTGGTCGCCATGGCCCCCTCGTTTTCTCTTGGAGGCTCTCTGGTTGCTTCGAGAACTGATGAATGGATGGCCTTCTAAGTTCTGACGCACCCAAGAGCAAGAGCGCCCCCAAGTCATCAACTGGGTGCAATCCCCAATGTTCCATTTTTTCGTTGGGTGAAGGTTGGACTGCAACGGTGGGATGATGACGATGCCAACGTGAACAAAGATCGCATGACCGGCCGACTGGGACACCCCGATTGCCGGCCAAGTCGGATCGTTCCACGGCTTCCTCCACCGAAGAGTCAAAAGACAGATCGACAGTACTGCAGAACGCCAAACAATTCCGTCTTTGTGGAAGGAATGGGCTTCCCAAACTCTCCGATGCGGTCTCCACTCCTGCGCTCAACTGTTGTATTTCTCTGGTTCTAACTTACGCATTCGTAACGCTTCTCCAAGCGCGCTCTCTCAAACAAATGGCTGGTCCAACAAAAACCGATCCAACATGTCCAATGCCACTGCTGGTTGGTCCATTGGCACCATGTGCCCGGCGTTGAATACTCGCAAAAACGTCAATCCATCACGCGTCTCCTGCACTCTGCCTGCTTCAATGGTCTGGTTGGTCAAACTGTCGTGCACGACGTACGGCTGCTCTGGCGCCGCATTGAAATCATC
The DNA here is from genome assembly GCA_027475765.1 of Paralagenidium karlingii. Lineage (NCBI taxonomy): Eukaryota > Oomycota > Peronosporomycetes > Paralagenidium > Paralagenidium karlingii. The sequence goes on from JAMFLO010000032.1 coordinate 157,843, forward strand.
GTGACCGCTCCATTGCAAAGCTCGTGTCCACGCCTGGTTGCCGTACCAATTGCACATCAGGTCGGCATCTCCAGCATAAATCAAGACACGGACGTGGTCTTCCAGCAATTCGCGCACGTATTCACTGAAGCTTTTCATGGAGTCACCACTCAGCACAAAGGCGACATTGACTTCCATGCGGCACATTTGCCATTGAGGAACCTTGCTATCATCAATCTGAAGCAACTGGCGCACTGGTTTGGAGTCGAGATACTTCACCAAATTGCTCGTGCCCACACAGTCGGTGGCATCGGTTTTCGCGAGGTCACCGCAATCCTGACGAATGTCATAGGGGTTCCGGCCAGCACTGGTCAAGAGTGGATTCATCATCTTGCCCAAGCACACCATGGTCGCATCCAAGCATGCAGAAGTGTTTTGCTGACACTTGTTGATATTTTCCACGCATTCCGGGATTGCCGCACGAGCTTGTTCGGTCTCGTTGGGGGTCATCAGACTCACGTTATATACGTTATTCACCATGTCTAGAGCATGCGCAAACTAAACATCAAGCACAGCCACTATATCAGTCTCCTCCAACACAGTCTTTGGAGATGAATCGTGCAGGCTCACCTGAATAGCGGGGTCCGTCAGCCCATTGCCGATTGCAATGCCCTTCAAGTTGACGCGATGCTTTTGCTCATTCTCGCGCATGTTCTTCACCAAATAGTGCGCCACAGATGGCACGTAGTGGCCCGCATAACTCTCACCCGTCACGTAAAAGTCGCGATTTTCGTACTCGGGGTGTTTCTCCAAGAAGCCCTGCATGAACCAGTACAGATTCTGTCCGACATTGGTCTCATTGCGGTCTTCGTCTTGGGGTGCACCATACGAAAAGCCCACTCCAGTCGGCTGGTCGAGCCACAGCACGTTGGCATGGTTGGTCCAGGAGTACAGATTCTTGGTGGTCTGCAAATCGTTGCCAATGTGGCAGGGACCATTCTCTTGAAACAACGCCATCATACTGGAGCAACCCGGTCCTCCATTCAACCACAGCACCAGTGGATCCTTGGCGGGTGAATCGCGGGACTGAACGTGCCAGTAAAAGTAATAATCGTCGTTCTTGTTGGCGAGTTTGACGTACCCGGAGTCGTATTGGTCTTTGGCTTCACAAAACAGAAGCTCCTTGGGCGGTTCATTGCGGTTGGTGTCGCCCACAAAGAACTTGCCATCGTGGTAGAAAATGACCAATCCGGCCACCGCCACCGCCAACGTGACGGCCAGCAGCAACGCGACGCGTCGCACCTGCAAATGGCCCGCAAAGCGGCGCAACTTGGAAGTCAGCGAGCGGTCTTCGTGCACGCGAAACGGGTTGTAATTCAACGGCGTGCGCTCATCCATTGGGGAAGCAGATTTGTTCACTTGAGTTCTTTGGGTCACTTGGGTCACTTGATCTCTTGGTGGCGGAAAAGCAAATGAGTGAGTGGCTGCGCAGTCAGTCAGACGACAGGGTGTGCAACCGGGGAGGAGGGAGTGACAGTTGGGTTGCTGTCCGGGGTGGGCCGTTGCCGGAATGATGGTCGTGATGCGACGCAAAAAGGGAAAGAACCAGGCCAACGGGCGAGCAATGTGATCTGATTCGGGCACTTCTTGATGACAGCGAAGAGGAATGATGATCGTCCTGCTCAGAAAGCAGAGGGAGGGTGTTGGATGTTGATGACTGCAGTTACATGGACCAACCGTAGAAGGAAACCGTTCGATTCTGATTCTGGGTCCATGATGCGATCAACGCCTCGGCAACGCGCACAGTGCAGCAATGGGTCTCCGCCGGACGATTGCTCACGTGCCAATCCACTCGCTTCTGCAAGAGGAGGTGCCGAAGCAACGGCTACTGCAACGGAAGAAGAGGAAACCACCTGGAGCAACCAGCAAACGCGCCAAGCAGCGACCGTGTTGTTGCGCGAAAAAACCCTACGCGGCATCTACGGCAACAAGCAACTGGCTTTGTTGCGTCCCACCAAACGCAACAATGCCAAGAATTGTGCCACTCAGACCCCTTTGGCGCTTTCTTCAAGCGTCGAGGCAGCCACCACAGCCCAAGCCACCGCTTCTACCACGGCAAGAGTAGAAGAAAGCGGAAATGGGTTCCAACCGAAGCCACCACCTCCAAAGACGGCACCTCAACGTCTGCAACAGACCGATCATTGCCGGGAATTTGGCTCGCCTTCGTCCTCAGCTGACGGGTTCGTGGCAAAAGTGGAAAGTGGCCTCTGGGATGGCGATGGAGGAGTCTTCGCTCATTGTGTGCTGCCTGATGTGACCATTCGTCGTGCATTAGCTCGCAAGGGAGTTGTCCGTCAGTGTGCTCACCAATGAACCGCGGCCACCGCATGCGCGTGTCCAGTGGTAACTCCAAAGCTATTAAGGCGACGACGACCACCACCACCTCTTCCTCTCCCAATGCCACCACCACTTTAGACCCCAGCAAACGGAGCAAATGCGTGCTGGCGCTCTACGGCGATGGCTTTCTCGAGGTTCCTTTTCGATCCAATTTCTCCACTTGGATACAGGACCGATTCACGCTGAATCTGCGCGTGTTCAAGGCATTTGCTGAAGCCAAAGACGACACGAGAGAAAGGTGCACTCTCTCGCCAACCAACACCTTGTTGTGGGTCTGACAGCGTTGGTTTGCGACAGAACCAACGAAAACGAAGGGAATCGCCATCAGAATCCTGAGCTGGACGAAACTGGCGACTTTGTGCGCTGGAATTGCTGCGGATCCACCAATCGAAGCATTTATGGATGCCCGGTGCCAAGAGGAGAAGACCGGGACAATGATACGCCCAGTTCATGGATCGGTGGTAAGCTGCAGTTGCACCATATTCACCACCCAGGAGCATAGACCATCGAACTGACGGATGGATGACTGTGCTATGTGTAGAGCTTCCGCCACCTCAGATTCTGGCAGCGAAATGGTCCAATGAGCCGTCGGAGAACGTGAATTTCTTCCTGTTTGATCGTGGCGATAGCGATCGACTGGATTCGGGCGTGCGGGTCGTGACCAAAACACTTCATGCCTGGGCCCATCGTTACGTGCTCCCGTTCAATCGATGGGTTCAGATCACGATAGTGTTCGACACGCGATTCCTTCGTGTGTATTTCGACGAGAAACTCGTGGATTGTGCACGAGTGCAAGCACTGGATCAAGTCGATTTTCCCTTGCGAGATGTTCTCCGTTTCAAACCAGCGCCACGATCTTTGGAGAGTACCACCAGTTCGTATTCCCAGATTTTGTTTATTGGGAGTCATCCACTGTATGGCGCGGATCTGGGACAGTGGCGTGAAGCTTGCGGGTTCATCGGTTTGATCGCTAGTGTTTCGTTGTGGAAAACGGCTTCCACTGTTCAAGAAAAGAAAAACACGTCTCCTACAAACGGTTCTCGTCCTGCTACTCCGAATGTATTGAATGGTTCGCCAGCATGGCTGTCGTCGTTGCTGGTGGCCGATGCGTCCAATGTCTCAATGGATCCCAAACAGAAAAAGCAATCGATTCTGAATGGATTCTTGTATGTGTCGTTGGTGTTTCCGGATTACGGGTGCGTCGAAGATGAATCGATGTATCGTCACCAAGTCAAACGCCATCGTAGTGTTTTCTGGCGAAGCCATTTCCCACCGATCACTGCAATGGATGCGAACTGTTGTGTCACATTGTTGGACAATTTCTACCATGGTGCGCATCATGATGTCGCCACCACAAGCACCGCAAAATCCTTTGAAACGCTGTTCTTAGCTGTGCTGAGTCGTGGTGATTTTCGCGTTGTGATCGAAGCCTGCATGGACCCGATGGAGCAAACCCACACGTTTTTCCATTGCCGGTCCAAAGCTGAATATGTTCAAAAAGTGGAGTGCATCATCCACTCGATTGAACAACTCAGCCCATTGTTGACGGTGGCCGTAAACCAATGCCAAGATCATCCACCGCGCTTGCGATCTTTTGAGATCTCGGCCCAGTTTCCTCGTGCAAGAGGAAGAGAACCAGTGTCGATTCTGCTCCATTCAATGATCTTTTCCGGTTGTTTTCCAGGCTTTGACGATATCAAACAGAGACTCATTCACATCATTTCCCACGAAGCCAAACGGTACGCAAACGAACTTGCACGAAGTGCTTGTACACTGGCAATGATAAGCTGCTGATTGCCGGTGAAATGGTGGTTTGTGTAGTTCTCCCGGAGAAGAAATCCACGAACAAGCCTTTCGGTATTTCCTCGCGGCTGCCAAAAGTCGAACGCGTGCCAACCGTGAAAAGGCCTTCATGGATGCTTTGCTCAATCGCAAAACCGTCATCACGGAGAAAAAGATTGTCAAAATATTTGAACAACTTGGGTTCTTCTTCACCTCGAATGAGCTGGGCGAAATGATTCGAATGTTTCGATCACTACAAGACAACTATGTCAAGCGTGCAGGCAAAATGGAACAAGCGCCGATTCTTTCCTTGCTGACGCCAACCTCCAATGGCCTTTATGACATCCCGTTGATCCGCAGACTTTCGCTGTTTGCTGTTCTGCCGTTTGATAGACACCAGTCTCGGTTTTGTCCGTGGCGCTTTGTGACCCTGGTCTTTGACTACGATCTCCAACTGATCGAGTTTGTTCACGAATGGTGCCCCATCTCCAAAGACCACTGCATGACGTTTCGACACTTGACTTGTCCGCAAGGCGGCTTTGAGGAACGAGTGGATATGAACTTGACTTCGATGGCCAGCAACGCCTTTTGCATTCTCTTCTGTGTTCAACGCGTCGAGATGAAGTCTTTGGTCTTTGAGATGCCTTGGCTTCGCACAACGACGACTGGTTCGTCCCAAGACGACCCAAACCAACAACAACCGAAACAACCACAACATAGTCGAGCCGGCGGTACAGGGATGCACCGAGAAAAAGTACTTGCCCAAGACCCACCGATCCGAGTTCACCTGGAAAATGGAGACACTCACAAAGTGCTGGGATTGTATGAAACGGAAGTCTCACAGGTCTGCAAGTGGTTGACAATTGGAGCACTCTTTCGAAGCCAGAAGTCCAATTGTTGGCGGTTCCAGGCTATTGGTGTGTGGAGTTATGCTGCCTCAATTCTATCCTGCATTCCTGAGGTTCACGACCTCTTGCTACGCTTTCGGATCCTTCAGACGTACGAGATCATCGTGACCTTCACCAGTGGCAACGAATATGAAGAGTATGCACGCCGCTTTGCCAAGAACGTGCAGTTTGGAAAAAATGGGCGTATCGTGCTGAATCCGGTCGCGGAGGACTGTATCAAATCAAAATGCTCCTTGGTTCTTCCAGGGCAAGGGCCTTTCAACTCGGCGGTTTTCGCCAACACCAATATCACGACATCCACCAATCATTCGTCCTCGTTGCAGTTGGAAATTGTGCTGAATCTGACTAGTCAGGACAAGAAAATCTTGATCTACAAGCATGAATCGTATGTGAAAACACTACCGACCTCTCAAGCACTGTATGGTCAGATCTTGCGGAATCTGGAGGAGAATGGTATCAAAGAGAGTCTTCAATACGATCCGTTTCGCAAAGGAGAACGCCATGTGAAGCGTCATGTGGTTATTCGGGTTGTTAGTGAAGAGAACAACCAACCGCTTGACGGGGCTCATGTACTCATGGAACGCAATCTAGATGCTACTAAACTCAGCACAAATCTCGTCAAAGCGCTTGTTCCATCGTTGGCGATCGGCTCACGTCTTGTCACCATTCGAAAGCGAATCAAACAAAAGCATTTCCAAGATACCGTGCGGGAAGTCAGTACCTTGTTTGTCCAAGAAAGCATTCGGCTTGGCATGCGTTTGGCCTTGATTGCGCTGAACAAGGACTCTCCACTCGTGCCGATTCTTCGTGCGAGACGCATGCTCAAGAGATTGATGCATCGAAAGTACGTGAGAATCCGCCAGGACATTTTGGACCGTGTCGAAGAGAGTGAAAGTGCTCGTACGTATGCTCGAAGTGCGCCAATTCGTCTTCAGAAACTGCTGTACAAGCCGCTTTTGTTTTCATCCAGTGAAAAGGACTTGCTGCAAGAGTTTTCTCTTTACGGAAGTGACGCCATTCTTGCGGACATCAAGTTGTCGGAGAATCGCGATCGATTGATCGCCAAAGCAAATGGTATCAAGACTCCACATGAAATGGAACTCGAAGACGTGAAGACCCAAGCAGCTGGTGGGGAGGAACAAGACGTATCTTTGCCATCCTCGGCATCACCAGGTCCAAGAAATGCCAATGCAACCCCACACCAACAGTATCTTTTGAAGAAGCTGGCCTTTCACACAGATGCCAATGGAACTGTCGAATGTCGTTTGCGACCCGGATCGTATACGATTTACATCTACCAGGCAGAGCATCAAGAATGGACTTCTTTGCTCATGATTTTTCCTTCGGTCAGCCTTAACGGTGGCGAAACCAGGAATGATCAAAAGATTCTAGTACCCATGATTCCATTTCGATGGAACCAGCAGATCCAGTTGGTGGATTTTTACACCCAAACCAGCTCCAAGCATGTGGTCAACATTCCGCTTCAGATCACCGACAAATGCCGCTTTGAGAATCAGCTCATGATCACCAACAAATACGGAAGAGTGCGATGGGAAGCGGCCAAAGGCATTTATTCCATTTGCGTCTCCAACGAGTGTAAATTCGTCTTGTATTCGGCGTCCAGAGACATTGTGGTCGATGCCAATCGATATCGAGCAGCTCGAATCATTCAGCTTCCGGTTCTACTGGGCAAACTCGAAGTGAGAATCCGCATTCTAGTCGCTCGGGTACCATTTGAAGATCGACTAATAGCTCCCAAGTCATCACCAGCTAGGGCCCGATCACCAAATGAAAAGCCTGGGGCTGGCAATGCGGTCGTGACGCTTTCGCCATTGGGAATCATCGCGCCTTCAGTCAGTTTTCGAACGTTTATCCGATCCAACGATGACAAGGGCATTGTCATCCAGGACACGCTCAGCTTGGAGAATCCGTATGTGGTGCATTTACGACCAGGCAACTTTGCGGTTGAAGTAGCACCATCAGACCCACGACTCTATGTGGCGAAAACCACGCTGGAAGTGGGATGGAATGTGCCTCATTTGAATCAGTTTCTGGTCGTTTTGGCGCCCGTAGTGACTCGATTGAACACTTTTCGCGTGGTTTTTTCGTATCAGACTATCTCTGGTGCTTGCATGGACTGCTTCATTGAGATTCACCAGGACAAGGTATGGCCAACCTGATCGCACCATGAATCAACCTCTTGCTTTGCTCTAATGATCCATGCGCTCCTTGTTCATGGTAGTCTCCGATTGGAATTGTTTGGCGTCAACAACCGGCTGCCTTTGGTGACCAAGTGGTTCTCGATGGCATAACCACTCGAGATGACGCCGAATGCCAGAGCTTCACACTGTCTTGCCAGAAAGGTGAGATTATCTGTGACACTCGTCAACAGAAGAAAGAGAAAGCAACCTTGCTGAAAGCTTTGCATTAGGACACGTGTATCGTTGTGTCGTGGCCTTCAATGGCAGCCCTTACGCCATGGAATGCGGCATGAATCCAAAGATTCAAATCTATACTCTGCGAGGACTCGTGTACGAAGAAGCCCTTGCCGAGCGTAAATGGAGGACTTCCTTTTATTGGAATGCATGTAATTGGGATGAAGATGGACGACTCATGCTTCCATCTGCGCGAGACTCGTGGAGTTTTCCAAGTCTCAACAAGACTATTTAGGACAGAATACGTGGTTGTGAAGAGAATGCCAAGGATCCACTCACAGCAGCGAGCTCTCGCTCAAATCCATCATTATGTTAGCCACCATTCGATCACCCGACGTGAAGCAACCCGAAATCTCGTTGAACACCGTTGTTGGGGGTCATCTACGATCAAGACGAAGGTGGTGCAGGAGCCACCGCCATCGGGAACCACACCAACTATGTCATTCGGATGAAGCCTGCAGTCTCAGACGACCGCGCAATTTGGGCATCCATATCACAATAGTGCGCCAATCAACGTGCTGATCGGTTGCCATCGGGTGTTTTCAAGGATGTGGAACTTCGCGAGCAAGTGTGCCATTGCGTCGACCCAAAGCTTGATGCTGTGTTTTGTCTGTGGACCATTATCAATGGATGTCAACACTACCTGGGCGAGCAATCATTCGGCAATGCCTGATCGAGCACAGACGGGAGGAAGGTGACAAATCACAACTGGCCAGCGCAAATGTACCCACAACACAAGGGAAGTGGTGCGTCTTTGAAGGGCGACGATGTGGCAAGTGCCATGACGCTGTGTGCTTGCGGCTGGCATTGGCCCCTCTGTTGTTGGTGCAAGACCAGTCCCGCCATTGATTGCCTTCTTTCGGTAGAAATCCCCTGGTTCGCCAAGACCAAGATCGTGAGTTTTGGAGCCCTCTCGGCGGCAAGTGTCATGCTATCCATGACCAATGCAGCAAATCCAAAAGGTGCGTGATGCCCGATACTCCATTGCGGCTTTGGATACAGCACACAAGTAGTATGCTCCAACCCTGATAAGACCTACTGTTCGTGGCCCGGCAATGGTCAAGTCTCTTGCCCAAGCTTGAAGGTCAGCTCTTGCGTCGCTCAGCTGTTTCCGGACGCCCTGCATCTCTATCAGAGCCTACTGGTCCGAGAGAATACAACCTTCCACTGCTCGTCGACTTGCAGCTGTCAACACGACCACTGGTGCTCCAGCTCCAAACTCCACCAGTCAAGGGGGCTAATGGACCACGGTTGCTCCAGCTCCGAACTCCACTCTTGACGGAGGTAGCGACTTGATCACCGCAGCCTTCAACAACGAACGTTGGAGGGAGAATGGCATGGCCTGCAAAAGTGATCGTAAACGACAGACAAAAGGGAGGGCTCGAACGTCGTCAGGGAGGCATGGCATGGCACTTGAATTCATGCGGGAGGAACTCTATTCGACGCCAGGTTTGGTTCGAAAAAGAAAACACTCAACACGAGTCACCTCGTTGCAAAGAGCAGTCTATGGGGGGGGGGGGGGGGTACACCAAGTATTCAGACGATTCTTTACGCGAACAGTCGTGGAAAGCAGCACTCAGGAGGCTTCTTGGAGATTGGCGCCTTTGAACCCATTCCTGCTAAGAGGAGGCTGCGGCTTCTTTGAAAACAAATGGTCAGAAACATCGTGGAATCAACGGGATGCGCGGCTCCCGTCTACAAAAATGAAAATGAACGTTTCAATCGACGGATTTCAGACCTGATAATCTGGGCAGCGGTAACTCGAGGTGTGATGGCCACTGGCCACTGGCCACACTGCCTGGCCCATAAACATCTCGTCCATCCTTGGCTTGGCCCCCGGTGCCTCTGCCACCGCTGGATAGAGAATCGTGACAGGTCCCGTTTGGATCCTGCGCTTTCCCACGTGAACAGTCGTTGAAGCTGCGCTCTGCGCATGGGCTGGGTTGCTGTGGTGTACAATCGAGCATCTTTGCACAGAACTCCACCACGATAGAGGACACCTATACATTTATAAACCTGGGAATTGCATCTGACCACACCATCCACACACCAAAGATCCGCTCGCGTTGAATTCAGGCGCGATGTGGATGTGAAATCTCTACACAAAGTCGACGTCAAAGTAGCGACGGAATGGGTATCGTGGGAAATGGGATCATGTCCAATAGTCCTCGATTGGAACCTCGGAACTCAACATAAAACCTCAACTGAGGTCAGTCACAGAAGCCAAGCAGAAGCATGGAGGAAGCGCCACAGGTAAGCGACGATCGCGCAACACGCTGAGGTATCGAGCAACCAAGACTAACAACAAAGTTGTATTGTGATTAGATCTGACTACTGTCCAAGTTTCAAGTGTATTAATGAAGCTATCAATGAATGCATGCTTTTCATCGAGGCGAAGTTGCTTCAAATGAACGCCATCAACGGCCAGCAGCTAATCGTCCTCTGACAGCATGGCATAGATCTTCTCAGCAATTTTCTTCACGGATTCTCGCGTTGGGATGTTGTGGTCAATTTCCATCGTTGCATCATCGCGCTCGACCCTCTCATCCAAAATCCTAGAGAAAACCCAGTCCTTGTAGTTCGTAACGACGTTGTAAACCATAGACAATCCTTCGACATCCGAGAGTACTTCACTTCCAATGTAGGCTTGCGCGAGACCTTGTTCGATATCGTTTTTCTTCGCCTCGACAATACATAGACGTTTGGTACCACGTTTGATCACGAACTCAAACTTCCCGTCTCCGTGAACTCGATTTCCAACAACTTTCTCCTCGGCGAGAATCTGGACGCGTCCGTCAAATAGCGCGCAAACGCAGGCAAGTATAGGAGCAATGAAGTGCAGTCGTTTTGCTTCGTTTCCAGTCACGACTTCGTTGAAGGCCTTTGTCACGACGAGCAGGTATGAATACAGCAAATCAATTGTCGAGTCTCCGATGGCCTTCCTTGACTGCTCGTATTGATCATACGGCATTATTTTGTTGACGTCTTCAAACGACATGTACGAGTAGCCCGTAGAGGACTCACCATTCTTGACCTTTGCATTCTTGTTGTTGTCAAGTATTTCGTTCAGTTCATCCCATCTTCTTTTGCGAGTCGGATGGGGCTCTTTCTTGTTGACGGAATCAAGTTGTTGACCCCGAACGGCGACCAAAACGTGGATTTCATCTTCCCCACAAACATCTTCGTTTGGAAAGCTGAACGCAGTGTTGCCGATTTTATACCTCGGATCCATTTTGTTCTCCTTCTTCTTCATGATATCGTTGATTCCTTTCGGCAACTCGCCATTCTCCAACATCGTCACATCAGGATCGTTCGTCTTCAGCCAGTTGCCGTCCTTCTTCGCGACATATAGCGTGAGGTCTTTAGCATCACACTTGATGGTCGCTTCGTTCTCATCCTTGATCATCTTCTTCAAGATTCCGACCTTCTCGCGCTCATCAATTTTCACCACGAAGACGCTCCCGTCTCCGATCACCACGCACACCAATGACTTCATTGCTTCCCCGCAACTTTCCGAATGAGGGAGAACGAGCACCTGCAGATTATTTTAGCCAATCACATCACTCCAAAATACTTATTTTTATTTCTGACAAGTATATTCCTCAATATATAGAAACTGAATAATAGTGAGTTCATCTTGAGCGATAAAAAATAAATATATAGAAATAACAATGTGTAAGTACATCTTCCCAGAGAACCACCCAAAGGCGAGCCAACAGTGCGGCTCAAAAGGCGATTGGTGCCGACACCACGCGAAGTATCAGCCAGCAGTTGCTGAACCAGCGATTGCTGAACCTGTAGTTGCTGAGCCTGCAGTTGCTGAACCAACGATGACCAAGTCTATTGAAGAAATTTATGGTGAGCATTGCATTCAGCACATCAAATCTGTTGATAAATACAATGAACCCAAGCTGGGAGATTCGCGCGTATTGTCACCAAGTGATTGGATCAAGTCGAAGATGCACGCAGTTGGTGATTCCATCGACTACAAGCATAGTGATGATGTCATACCCGACTTTGGGAACGACGGATACACGTATCTTTTGCAATATCAATTCAATGAAC